>OX579649.1:4975318-5351305 GCA_951230895.1 Carpatolechia fugitivella
TTTTTAACTGATAATGACGGGCTTGATTCCTGTCCATATTAGGGCTGGTTTACAATCTTTTTGGCTGGCATCTATGAACTCTGAAGGCGAGCCTTTTAGATCCCGATCTGCACCAGTGTCAAAGTTCAGATTGATCTAACTCAAGACAAACACTAACAATAACCTATAAGGTGGGCTTTCGAAGCGAGCGTCAGTGTCGCCGCGACAGACAGAGCTGCAGTCAAAAATGAGCTTCAATAATAAATGAAACTGTACACTTAAATGTGGTCGTTTGAACCGAGCGTCAGTATCGCCACTGAGGCTGCGCTCGAATGGCGTTTCTTACATTTGAATTTCAAATAGCCACCTTAAGTGTACAATTTCATTTATTATTGCAGCTCATTTTTGACTGCAGCTCTGTCTGTCGCGGCGACACTGACGCTCGGTTTGAAAGTCTACCTTTAACGGCCCTGGAGACGGTCAAACGGTTTGACTCAAACCTTCCGTGTTTGATCAAACCGTTTGAGATCGGTTTGAACGGTTTGTAAACGGCTCTGCGCAGTCTGATTCTAGTACGCTGTCGTAATTACACTTCTGACGCGTCAAACACAACAAAATATGAAATTGCATCAAACATGCTTCAAACACGTAAATGTTTGACAAACCGTTCAAACCACCTTTGTAAACTATCAAAATGGTTTGAGTCAAACTAAACTTTACGTGTTTGAATCAAACCGTTTGACCGTCTCCGGGGCCCTTTACCTACCAGTTGCGAATTATTTTCAGTGGAGCATGGTCTTTCTATAATTTCTGACGTGACGTTCGTTCTCGACTGCTTGGAGACGGATGGCGACACCTATGGGAGTTATATTCAAAACACGTTTTCCGTTTTGTTTACCATTGGTTTGCCATACCATTTATTTGTTGGGATTTGCTTGCAGGTAAAGTATTTGATTCTTGATAACAATTAGATAGAATCATACTATTTAGATTTCAATATGTGTATCTATTCTACTTTTTTTTTTTCAGCTTCTCACCTTGGCTTGTATGGTCAACTGGAACTATTCAGATCTTTTCATTATCTGTATCAGTATTTATTTGACCTCTGTAATAGAAGAAATGAATAAAAAAATATGGCGGGCTTCAAAATATGTAAGTGCGGGTAGATATTAGAGGTCTAGTTGACTACCTTTTAGAATTGAATTAAAAATATAACCATTAATTTTTAATTTAGCCAAGAAGATAAATATGGAGGTAATATTAGCGAAACTATTTGCCATGGGTAATTTTTAACCAAATATTTTCCCAATAAGTTTAAACGAGTAAATTTTCATGAAATTTTGTAGGTTCTATTTTGCCAAATAACTATCCCTGTTTAAGGTAGAGCACAAATACAAGTTTGAAGTTTTAAATTGCTGTCCCTCACATCACATATTTACTATTTAAAATTTACAATCCCAGAGATTTGTCTCAGAGGACGGAAGGTAAATTGTTAGCTGAAA
Source organism: Carpatolechia fugitivella (assembly GCA_951230895.1). Taxonomy (NCBI): domain Eukaryota; kingdom Metazoa; phylum Arthropoda; class Insecta; order Lepidoptera; family Gelechiidae; genus Carpatolechia; species Carpatolechia fugitivella. Next base: position 4,976,800 of record OX579649.1, read on the forward strand.
ATTGGAGCTGGCGATAATTTTAGACAAAAATTAAATTATACAACAATTTTAAAACAACTGTTGCTGTTAAAGGCATGACTTAATATCCCTCTGGGCAAAGGGCGTCAACAGTTGTCTACCACTATGAGCGATCGGTCGAAAGTTTAATACTCTAATAAAATTATATCAGCATGAATGTGTGGAGTAACAAGATGAACAAAATGAGGAATGAACCTAGATATACAATGTGTTACAAAAAATACCAAATTTAATTAAAGTTTTCCCATCTCTAGTGATCAGCTGTGTCAAAGAATATTCGGACCAGATAAGTAATTTTAGGTCAATGTGCCTATTTTTACCGCTATGGTTAAAAATGTTTACGTACTACTTGTACCATAACATTCACATTAGAACAATTAATTTCAAAATGAAAAAACCACAAATAAATAAAAAAAGCTTTGTTAAATAATTGTTATGAAATAATAAATTAATGAAATGATTAACTAAATATTTCAAAATAATATTTATGTTTGTAAATACGTAAACAAGATAATTAAGGCAAAAAAGAAAATGTTTTCTAACATAAATTGATTCAAGTACATCTCTTTAAAATTATAGGCACGAATGGTGTACAAATACTTGTCCGTTCTGAAAATCTATAGTCTATATTTTAGATGTCAAATGACACTAGAGATGGGAAAATTTTGATTAAATACCTGTGATGAAGAATATTCTTTTTTTTGGTATTATTTGTAACACGTTGTATAGCCAGTCATATTATATATAAAATGAGGACAAAATTGCTTGCTGTTGCGTCGATATGTAATGCGGAAGGATAAAAGGGGTATTTAAAAAAGAGGGATATTATGTTGATAGAGGGTGACCTACAGCACAGATAATATAATACTACGTACAGATGCCTCATCTCATACAAAAAAACTGTACCCTCAAAACTCGGGCTATTCTTCGGGCTACTTTGTTTCCTCTATCAGCTCACTAGATGGTGATATGTGCGCACTGACCTACAAAATTGCGCAGATACGCCATCTAGTGTCAATTTTGCACGACCTTGCATGACCTTGAGAGCGCCTTTATTATAAATATACTTCTTTTATTGTTTTCTGTTTGCTATTATTTGAATCTTTTCAAAAATCGTTACTACTATCCAAAAACATTAAAAATGTTTTAATGCAAGATCAAAACATCGCTCTGTCAAGGGCCAAGTTTGATTAATATTACAACTATTAGATAATAGATGTCGCTGTATGTGTGATATGTCACAAACAATATAACTATTAGACGATAGATAGCGCTGCAAACGATAACGATTACTTAGACTCTACGTAGTGCCAATGTTGTCACTAGATGTCATCACTAATTTAGAACAAAATTTCCGTGCTAAGGAATGAGACCCCGTGCGTATACATTAGTGTACGTGAAGTGAACGTGCCATCCATGAACAAGCTTTCCTTGTCTTGTGGTATTTGTTAGCTTCAACATCGAAAAATGATTTGTAAAAATCTTAATCCGAATCCCGCCGTCTCCTACGAAGGCTCCAGATGGTCGTTTGTTTTGCCCATAGGTCTATTCGCAAGTGGTCAGTGGCATGGCGGGATGAGCTCGACTCTTTTTCAAGGAGTTAGGATGAGGAAGCCCAGGATAAAGAAGGATGGAAGAAGAAGAAGAGGGAGGCCTTTTCCCAGCAGTGGGACAGTCTGGGCTAAATAAGATAAAAAGAAGATTAATTCTAATACAATATTTTTGATATGATTTGATTTGACCACAGAAAAGAATTGTAATGACGATCTCGTCTAATAGAGAAGAATGGAAGAAGAAACTTACTGCACAGACCCCAAATAATGGGATAATATAAGGCCAAGGAAATTAGTAGCTTTACTAGTATTATGTTTATAGTTTTTGTTAGTAAGTACTACCTATTTTCTTTTTTTTAGAGTCTACCATCATCTTCTTGGCGTCAACTTCGGGAGGCGTACACTCGCGCGGCGCGGTTAGTCCGTGTTTTTGATGAAGTCATCAACAATGTCATATTTGTGTCCTTCGCCACAAGTCTCTTTTTTGTGTGTTTGCAGCTTTTCAATGTTTTATCGTAAGTAATTGATTAATTAAGTTTAATATTTTATGGTTTCTTACAGGATTTTCAAATAGTTTTTAGTATCTAATGTTGGTTTATTAACTCGAATCTACTCTCAAATTTATTTGCATTGAAAAACTAAATTTAGAATACATATCTGAGTTTTAGAATCAGTACCAGGATTCTAGCATCGCTATAATATTAAAAACTATTCAGATATTGGGTAACATAAAACAATCACGAATAAAAAAACACAGCATCATCATCAACAGCTCATATACGTCCCCACCGAGGGGCTCGAGCCTACCTTGAATTAGAGGGATAAGGTCTTAGTTGACCACGCTGGCCCAGTGCGGGTTGGTCGACTTCACACACAACTGTTTGTTTTCCTTCACCGTAAGAGCGTCGAATAAACGTACATATGAATTCGAAAACACATTGGTACGTGGTGGGGATCGAACCCGCGCCTCCCGGATGGGACTAGACTAGACCACCAACGCTCTGTATATTTTTAAAGATATTATTTCAGACAGTACTATCTGACTTGATTTGTAGAAATAAATTATATTTTTTCTTGTTCTAGAAATGGACTAAAAAGAAATATGGATGAAAACTGCCTTAATTTCCCAAGCGGGTGAGTTTTTCCGTTGTATTATATTTAACTTAAATGTTACCACTCTATTTAGCTTACATAATCTATTCACTTCAATACTTATTTATGAGTAGAACTTCTACAGAATACATAAGTACAGAATTTGGGACTTACATTTTAAACACGAGCTTATTATTTTTTATGACGATTAAGTATTTCCTATAAAGAGTTTCTTGTCAGGAAAACACATTAATTCACATTCAGTTTATCTCCCAGAGATCTACATAAATTATGATCACTACAAAAAAGTAAAAAATAATAGTCAATAGAAAAAGTGCGATTAATTGAAGAGTGCTAACAACATTAAAATGGCATGGGACAAATGACATTTGATATTAATTTTGTTTTAATTATCCTAGACCCTTCTACGGCTACGAACATTCTATCTACTACCTGGTTTCTCTTCTGACTGTATTACTGAGAGCTTTGTCAGTAGCTTTGGTAGCTGCAAGGGTGAATTCTGCATCTAAAGGTGTCTTACCTGCATTGTATGCAGTACCTACTCCAGATTACAATGAAGAGGTGAGATCATTTCACTCATGTTTCAAACACAGACAGAAATCATCATCAACATCAACGGCCCGTTACAGTCCACTGCTGGACTATGAGCTTCCTCCACTTAAGTGGAGGGTTTTGCCATAATTACCACGCTTGGCAGGCGGGTTGGAGATCGCAAATTAAAAGGTTACTGTATCAGAGAGCGCTGCTGCCCGTTCCCTGTTCAACGTGTAGTCCCTAAGTCGCCCTTACGACACCCACGGGAAGAGTAGGGGTTGGTAACAAATGTATTCTACTCTGCCGTCACCACACGGCTAATATAACGGTTATATAACGGTTTCTATAATAATCGATTCTAAATATACGATATTCATAGCTTTGCTCTAATTTCAAACACATTTTTTAAACTAATCTTTCCCTGTACTTCTAGCTCTTTCTTTATCTTTTTAGTAAAAATGTATACATACTGTTTTTCATAGTATGTAACTATAGGTATGTAAGTACGTCCCCCCGCACATCACGAAGGAGCCGCAGTGTCCACAATTGCCTTAGTTATGAATAGAATATTTATCTGACATTTTTTTACATCAAGTTTGCTTATAGCTCCTCAAAAAGGTATGAAGTGGCCGAATGCTCAACACGCAAGATGAATAAATTCAGTAACTTTATGTCACTACAGGTTCAAAGATTCATCGAACAAATTCACGGCGATACTGTGGCTCTCACTGGATGTAACTTCTTCAATATGACCAGAGACTTGGTGCTGACTGTAGCTGGAACCATCGTCACTTACGAGCTGGTCTTGCTCCAGTTCAAGGGAGAAAATATGCTGGATGCTAGAGAGCATTCTTCGTTTTTAAGAAAGCTCAATGTTACTGGCAAGTAGGGTTTGATTTAAACGATTTTAAATAATAATAAAATAGATAGCTCGTTTGACTTTGAAAAAATTAAAGTTACAAAATGTGATGCTTAATTAGATATTCACAAACTTTATACTAAAAAATACTTTTTAATATGTTTTTCCATCTTATCTTATTTATTCTTTTTTTTATCACAGCCATCTTGAAGCTCGTTTAAAATGGTTTTAAACTTCTAAAGTACACATTCTTTGAAAGTATAAATGTTTTTATTAAAACAAGAGCTCATAAAAAAAAACAAACAAACTTTGTTTTGAATTCCAATTGATTTATAAATAAGTTGAATTCGTTTTGTGTGCTTTGTTAAAAGTATCTTATATAAGAGAAAGTTTATAAGAGTCTTACAAATTCGTAAAGAATTTTTAAATAATTTAATTATTGTCCTTGTGCCGAGTTGTGCCTACTCGTGTAATTATTTATTTGTTATTAATTACCTAATTAATAGGTTAGTAAAAGAAGAACTTTTGTGAATTTTTAATTATTACTTCCCGGTACATATCAAAATTATAAATGTTGCTATTGTTCCCATTCATACTATTTTACATTTAATTATAATAATATCATGATATCATGAGTGACATTTGTGGTTTTAGTTTAAAACAACACGGGATTTGTACTAAATTAAAATATAATCAAACATCAATAAATTTTCTGTCGTGTAGCACGTGTTGGTTTTTTAATTACGCCTAAAAAACCCTAGTGACAGTGTTTTAGAGCCGCCAAAGGCTTAACTTATGTAACGACAAGCACTAAGTAAATATTATTAGGCTACTTTCAACGTAAACCAGTTTCGTACAAAAATATTATTTTCTTCAAAGCAACGGTTACCTAGACGACCGAAAAACAATATTTTTTTCTTTCTTTCTTTCGAAACGTAGTACATGGACAAAGTAGCAGATAAACCCAGAAAATAATATTAAACGAAACCTAAACACGCTGATTTCAAAAACATTCTTGCTCTTTACATAAACATAGATAGAATTCATTTGTTTTCAATCAACGCAGACGCAGGTGACAGCTAAAAACAACATTCAGTAATGTGATTTATTCAACAGACAGGTCGACCACCACAACGTTGACAAAATAATAGTGTAATCACGAATAGAACTCGATAAAATCACTGATTTTGTTCAATTTCTATTACTTGTACGGTCATTTTCAATGGGTGTGGTGATTATCACTGTTTCAGGATTTCAATAAAAGTTGTGTTAGAACTTTCAGTAATGTTGAGCAGAGTTATTTTTCTGTTCAGTAAGTATTATGTAAAAATGATTATTTTACTAATAGTAAGACATCACATTGTTAATATCAAGGTTTGACGAGAAACATTGTTCGACGTCGAAGTTGGCTCGTTTACAACTAAATGAATAAACGTACAATAATCTAAAAGTAAAATAACTATTTTGACACTAGTTATAACAAGTGTCACTCAGGCTGATGTAAGAGTTCTAACGATACCCCATACATACATCCAAATCTGTCCAGCCGTTAAGAAGTTATGGTGGAATAAAGAAACTCGCTAACAACATACCTATGAACCCTCAACACCTTGTACTGCTTTTTGGGCAGTCCAGTAATTAAGTACTGCAGTGCTGTCCCACCTGCCAAACGTGTGCGTGGCGTGGCGTGACACGCACGTAAGTTTCATAATATTATTTTCTGCACGCCCGCTGCCGCTATCACCCGCTACGCAACGCAGCCGCGCCGCGCCCCGTGCCACGCAAAGATCAACGGTGAGCAAAAGCCTTTACTCCAAATTCAAATCCTAAATAGGTATTAAAATTAAGTCGGTTGAGTAAGTTTACTTATTAGCGTGGCGTGTTTAGCGTGGCGGCGTGGCGATAACTGGAATCAGAATATTAAATCTTCTTCGAAAAATTTATAAAGAAAAATCAACTTACTTTTTAATTTTTAACTAAATTTTTAACTAAAATTTTCACACTTGACTTTCACACAGTGACTTTAGGTTTTTTTGCGTCAATATTCGTACGTCACTAGTTTATGCGTCTATTTATAAGATGGACGCAATTTTGGGGAAGAATAAATAGAATTTAAAAAATCTGTGACGTAAAACAGTTTGACAATAAAACATCTTCTCTAAATATGTGCTTCGTTTTCATATCACAGGGAATCCTAGTTCTATTCTTTATAAGTATAATTCTAATTTGAATTAAAGCTAACTGACAGAAAGAGCGTTATAAAAATGGTAAAACTGCGATCGAAACAATCGACTCTCGAAAAGAGGTTACGACTGATGGACAATGCAAAAAACGGGTTGCATGACGCTCTGGGCTGGACCTTATTCTGCAGTCGAGTTATGGGACTTTATCCTGCAACTGGACTGCTAAACCCATCGTCAAGTAAGTTAAAGTAAGTACCTAATACATTTACTTATAATGCCTCATCGATTTATACAGTTCGACCGAGAGATGTCCACTTTTGGACAAAGGTCTCCTCAATGGGTCTCCAAACGACCAGGTCCTACGCCTCCTCGCATCCAGTAGCTTCCTGCAAACTTCACCAGATCATCGGACCAGTCCACTGTCCAAGCTTTTCTCCGAAAGTTATCACTGGAAGTCATTATTGATAATAAGTTCTTTGATTTGATTTATTCACCCAAAAACAAAATAATGATCGTATGCAGTTATGTAAGCAAACTAACCTATGTAACATTATTTTCACACTAACACGATTTTGAAATAATTACCATGATAAAGATCTTTTGTTAACAATAGACATTGAAGTAAGCAACACGCAACCCTTTCATTACAACTACTAGATTTAGATTTATTAGGACGCAATCTAAAATTAATTAATCCAATTAGTTATTAAAGTACATAACACCGAATTATTTGAATGCTCACAGATAGTATAACCACCTACAAGATGTGATGATTGTAAAAAAATAAATCTGTGCCTCCTGTGATAAGTGATACAAATGAAAAATCATCATTTTACAGGAGAGCAAAAACAAGATTTAAAAAATTCTAGTTCATGAACTAAGTGGGCATGGTTAAACTTGAGTATCTTGTTTAGTACAGTAAAACATTTTCTTTTATAGCATATTTTAGTTTTATTGGTAAATATTAAATCTTGTAAGTAATTCATGTAAAACCTGTGAGTTGTACCTGTTCTTCTGTCTGTTACGTGCATTAATCATGTAATAAATGATACTTGTATAGTTTAATTACGTTGCACCTAAGTACTTAAAATTAAGTTGTATTTGTGTAAACTGATATACACGAAGTTAAAACATCTAATAAATCATAAAAATAATGATCCTAGCACAATGTTCTTCAAACAAAAGATGAAGATATAACCCTAGAGATTTTGTTTATTTACTTAGCATTCGCTTATTTTCATAATTTACCTGAATTGTATCAGTTTACTAAAATCCTAGTCTTTTAAAATATGTGCTAAATGATAAAAGTCAAGATGTACCGCTCAATGAAAACGATGTGGAATGTGAAAATAAATACAAGTTTTACAAAATTAATCAACGTTTATTAACTGGAATGCCTACAGCTCTGCCCTCACAGGCTTCACAAGGAACTGAGGAGAGCAAAAAGACAATCTTGGAGAAGGTTCTGTGAGGCGATCAACAGCACGCCTCACATTGCCAAGATTCACAAGATTATGTCTAAATCGCCTCCATCTCATCTCGGCCTACTAAGAGGGCTGAATGGGATTTTTACTAACTCTGCCCGGGAGACACTAGAACTCCTAGCAAAAGTTCACTTTCCTGGCTCAGAAGTCCTGGGCCACACAAGTCTCCTGCTCCGGCTACAAGGATGACTAAGTCCAGGCCCACTGTAGAAGACTGGAAGAGGGCCACATCTATAATTAAACCTCATAGAGTTGCGTGGGCGATTGATAGCTTCCAGCCCTATAAGTCCGGAGGGGAGGATGGCGTCTTTCCTGCACTACTCCAGCAAGGTAAAGATGCCATCTTAGGGATTGTATTGAAAATCTTCAGAGCTAGTTTGGCTTGGGGACATATTCCACTACAATGGACTAGGGTTCGTGTAACGTTTATTCCCAAGGGGGGTGATCGGGATAAAGCCGACCCTAAGTACTTTAGAGCGATAAGTCTCACCGTTTTCATTCTAAAAACGATTGAAAAGGTTATTAATCTGCACATCAGGGAGAACTACCTTAGTGTGATACCACTGCATGTGAAGCAGCATGCGTACCAGAAAGGAAAATCGACCGAAACCGCCCTTATGGAGCTTACGGATAACGATGGGAGAGAGCTCTTGAAGACAAGGAGATCGCCCTCTGTGCCTTTCTAGATATTAAGGGAGCTTTTGATAACACCTAGACAGACATCATACTCAAATGTATGAGAGATAGAGGTATTGATGAGACGACATTAGTGTGGGTCGAATCAATGCAGACTACAAGGACAGTTCGGATGACCCTCTTTGATTGCACTCTTGATGTGAGAGTGACGAGGGGGTGCCCGCAAGGAGGGGTCTTATCCCCGCTACTGTGGTCCATTGTAGTTGATTGCCTGATAAACGAACTTAATTCGGCAGACTTGTATACCCAGGGATATGCTGATGACTTGGTCATATCCATTGTGGGTAAATGTCCCGACACGGTATCAAGTCTTATGCAAAATGCTCTTAGGAAAGTTGAACGGTGGTGCGTGCAATTCAGATTATCTGTCAATGCTAGCAAAACCCTTAGTTCCCTTCACGAGGAGAAGGATTTTAGATAAACTCTGGCCTCCTACACTCTTCGGCAAAACTATAAATTTTGCATATGAAGCTAAATATCTCGGTATATACCTTGATCATAAGCTCATATGGAATAAACACTTATGTGGTTAAAAAGGCAAAGTCTGCACTGGGCACATTTTGTCGCCTGGTCGGTTCTAGGTGGGGGCTTAAACCCCGACACGCTCTATGGTTGTACACTGCCATAGTCAGACCTATGGTTACCTATGGCTGCCTGTCGTGGTTTAAGAAAACCACTATGCGATATGTTCGCTTTCCTGCTTGCTTCCCTGAACAGTCTGCAAAGACTTGCCTGTTTGATTATCACAGGGGCCATCTCGTCGACACCTACTCCGGCCATGGAAGCGGTGCTTAACATAGCACCGCTTCACATACATGTCCAGAAAGAAGCTCGAACAGCTATGCTTCGCTCGCTTGAAGCCGGAAGAAAGAGGTGGTCCTCTAATGTGATGAGTAGATTAGCTGAAAATCTAATCAGGAGTCCTATCATGGCGATGCCCTCTGATATGATGACTATGAAACAGAACTTTGTTAGGTTATATGAAGTTCTTATACCCGAAAGGGAAGAATGGCAGAACAAAATACCTTCTACATTCAGAAAAGCGGAGCTAGTTTAGTTTGGTCCATCAAGACCGCGGCGACACTACGGTTTAAGGTCCCGCGCATCCCCGATCACGCGGGGCGCTTCACCCCGCGTACCTCGGCCATCCGCACTTGTATCATTAAGCACATAGTTGTTCTACAGAAATATTTTTAAAAATGGTTTGAGTTTTAGACATTTATATCTGTTTACACATTAAAACTGTTTTGTGTAGAAAGATTCATGTCACGATGTATCACTTTTCCCAAAAAAGGCATACATTCTTTTTCGAAATGGTAGGTACATGTCGATTTGTACCCTAGGTATTATGTCGGAAAGAGTCGGTTCAAAGGGATATTACTCTATACACATCAATATTCACCATAAATGTACTAAAAAAAAAAAGTGAAATTGAATACAATCGCATTTAAATCACGAAGCACGAAAAATTGTGTGCTGAGTGAATACTTTTGAGGTTACAACTCCACAAATATTGATATTCACGACTTTTTTGCCAAAATCCGGGCAGTTGTATCACCTTGCACAAAATTATCTCTGAAACTATAGCAGATAGAAGAACGTGAGTTAGACCATTCTAAACGTAATTTTTTTCTGATAATACTCATGTCAAAAACACAAAAAGGGTACAACTAAACTTAAATCACTCGTCACAGGAGGCACAGAAATATTTCTACGTTTGACGATTTACTGAGCAGAACGCAAAATCTAACTATGCAACACACTTCAATTGTTTGTTTATCCAAACAGACAAACAAACAATTGAAAGTCGTTGCAAATAGCCTAATAGTAGCTCTGTGAGCTGTAGACCTCGCGAGTCTGTATATCTTTTCATATTTATTTTTATTTTTTCTCCAAAAACATCCCCGACCCCTTGATTTTTTATTTTTAAACTTAATTTTATATTTTATATTATTTTATTTTATTGGTTAAGAAATGTGACCTGTAGAGGAAAACCGCCTCAACGGTAGACCTTGTAAGCTGGCAATCTCCATAACTACGTAATTTTTTTAAATTTCCAAAAACTGGCTCGACAAAAAATGTGATTAATTTATCGAACCTGCTCACAAAATTTCACGAGAATCGGTTGAGAAACGCGACCTGTAGAGTGAAACAAACAAACAGATACAATAGTAAATTTGGCCAAGCTGAAACAGAGACGCTTTGCTCGCTTCGCTTGCTCGGTTAATAAAGGTTGTATCTTTTCAGGTTCACGCTGAAATCACCTTACACTATTTACTACATCATGACGCTCATCGGTCAGCTCATCCTGTGTTTGATGAGTATTTACTGGCTCTTTGAAAATGGAATTACCTTACCAAATATTAGTAAGTAAAGTTATTAAATTACTCCATGGTATAAAATAAAAATCTGTTTTCTATTTTCATCTGCACTGAACCGTTCATACTGGCTATTTCAAAATGGCGAAATGTATTCAAAAAACATTCGCGATTCGTATCCTCCATGTAATATTTTCTCGCGTGGAATTTGAAGGGATTTATATTCAAAGATATTGTGATTGGTAATGCGAATTAACAGTCTCTGTGGTCTAGCTGTTTGGGCTTTCATGTTCTCCATCCGGAATTTTTGGGTTCAAATACCAATGGCCAATGATAATTATGATAATCTTTCCGACCGATTACAATCTTGGCGATTACTTCTTCTTCTTCTTCTTCTTTCGTGTCGGCAAGAACACGGGCTAAATCTTACTTGCCCAGAAAGCGGCTACCGTGGTAGCCCTCTGGTTACAAACAAGTAAGTCCTCACGTGAGCAGGTGGTCGGGCACGCGGGACAGTTAGTGAGGTGTACCATGGTTTGCAAGGGTTCTCCACATTCACAGCTGGCGTCTGCGCTACTTGAGTACCCCCACCGACACAGGTTATCTTTGCTTCGGCCAACCTGGGTCCTCAGCCTATTTAGACTTCTCCAGGTTGGCCAAGATTCCTTATAGCCTGGAGGCAGATTTTCGTTGGGGGAGTACAGTGAATGTGGATACTCGCTTGCCCAAAGCTCGCTGCACCTCACGTCTGTAGGGTTTTCGTCGGTAGGCTGCGTAGATCGCAGGAAAATTTTGCGGCTTCGCAACTGGCCTGTGGCGGGGGAGAGCCCGTAGAGTGGGTGTCTCGGGTCACTTTCCTGTTTTTGTTTTTCAAGCGAACATGTCACCTCTCTATGGACTCTGGGTGGAGCTATTCCCGCAAGAGGAAACAGCATACCGACCGGGGTTGGTTTAAGACAGCCAGTCACTATGCGGCAGGTGTCGTTCAGCTCTGCGTCCACCTCTCTGGTATGTGCTGACCTAGCCCACACTGGACACGCGTACTCTCCTGCTGAGAAACACAAAGCTAGTCCTGTATAACCGTTGGGATTGCTTCCCAGTTGGTGGAGGAGAGACGGCGCTTTTTGTTTTGTGTTTCTGCAGTGGGTCTTGTAAGTCAGAGAGCGGTCCAGTGTCACTCCCAGGTATCTAGAAAACTTACAGTGTTGGATGGCGACGCCTTTCCAGGAAATGTTCAGCTCCCTGTTTGCCTCCTGGTATTGAGGAGAGGGAGGACGAGTGCGTGCGCTTGCGTGCGCGCAAACGCCTGCGCACCTTAAAATATCCTGCGCATCTGACCGCTTCCGTAGGTGGAAAGCACACGATTGGGTTTTGCTTGGATTGGGCCTTAGAGCGTTATGCTCGTAGAATTCATGAAGGTTTTCCAAGGCAAGGTTCAGTGTACTTTCCACGTTTTCGAAGGTCTTATCTTGGCAAGTTAGTGCAAGATCATCGGCATAGATATATCGCCGAGTGTTAGGGTAGTGGGGCTGATCATTCGTGTGGACGTTGAATAAAAGTGGTGCCAGGACGCTTCCTTGGGGAAGGCCGTTTTGCTGACAGCGCCATCTGCTCTTCTTTCCGTGTAAGTGGACGCAGAAGCGGCGGTTACGAAGAAACTCATTACTATGACTCCTAGTTGAACGCTGGTGCACCCGAAGATGGCTTATGTAGCCAATCTTCGTAGAATACTTCCGTGGAGCAAAAACCCATTATCTATGGAAGTAGTTATTACATCCACTTAGGACCAAAGTCTTTTGTAGCCCTCTAATGTATGAGTATTAAAATATATATTACTAAATTAAAATCTCAATAACTCTGAGACGACAAATGAGATCGTTCGTTTGACTTTCAATGATGATAGCTACAAGATGATTGCGACGACTTTACGTTTTTTTACGTTTTCTTATTTATTTTCAGCCAACGCCTTGTTTTATGCATCAAGTGTCATCACTTCAGCAATGCTAGCCTATACAAGTTGGGGTTGGACTCGTTTTGTGGTTAAAGTCGAAGAGATGGAAAGAAAATTGCCACCATTCACGAGAAATGTCAAGAGATCCTGCAATATTATGGCTTGTACTATCTTGTTTTTGGCAACAGGTATTTAAATGAAAAGGTTAATCATTATCATCTGTCATGATGATTACGGCATTGATACACTTTTCTGCATGTTCAGTTTTTCTATTATGATGATACTGCTTAAGTTTTGTTAGAGTTTTATTTTTACTAGTGAAGTTCCTTCGGTGAGGCCTTCACAATGACCAATCAAAGAAATGTATCAGTATCATATAGAAACAGCATCCTATTCGTAGAAATGTTTTAATTTTATTTTTCATTTTCATTCTTATCTAGACAAATTGTCAATAAAGAAAACAGTTAGCAGTTTTTCGATCTTATTTCTTTTTTTCAGTTGAACACTTATTTTCTCTTATCTACGGGCATGCTATCTCGACAGCTTGCAACGCAGATGACCGGGTTGAAAGATTCTTTATTTACAACATGCCCTGGATCTTCTACTACATACCATTCTACCTGCCCATAGGAATCTTGTTTGAGGTAATGGAATAAATAACAATTATAACTGTATAACGACATGTTACACCTAATTGTTACGCCTTAGTAACTCCTCTCATCTGTTATCAAATAATTGTTATAATAATAATAATAATAATAAAACAAACAAACAATCTTCATTCCAAAATTCATCCAAATCCGTCAAGTACTGCTTGAAGGCGGAACAAACATCCAAACATCCAAACATTCAAACATCTAAACATCCAAATACATTTTCACATTTATAATATTAGTGTAATAAGCATGCTATCTACATTTGTGGTAACAAGAATTGTAAAAATAGTTTTTCTTTTTGTCAAAATTATGAGCTTAAATTGCACGTGATCGAAATGCAACTCTGATGTATGTCACTATTTCAGCAGCAGCATGCAGTAATATAGGTAGATTGCACGTGGACTGGGGACAGTACTCATCATCATTTGCTTGCCCTTATCCCATCATTTGGGGTCGGCGCAGTATGTTTTCTTCCTCCATTCATCCCTATCAGCCGTCATTTCAACACTCACATCCCTCCTGCACATATCATCTTTTACACAATCCATCCATCTTTTCTTGGTCGTCCTCTCCCAACATATCCATCCACATTCAAATTCAATACCTTTTTCCCTACGTAACATTAATTTACAATTTCGATAAACCATGCCTCGATTTCAACTAATATAATCCAATCACAATAATAATTATTGTGATTGGATTGGATTAACAGCCTCTGTGGCCGAGTGGTCGAGATTTCGACGCCCATTACGGAGGTTCCGGGTTCGATTCTCGGTGGGGACACTGTCAAGCAAAAATTTCTTTGTAAGACTTACCCCAGTTTGGTTAGGACATTGCAAGCTGAATCACCTGATTGTCCGAAAAGAAAGATGATTCCGTGTTTCGGAAGGCACGTTAAGCCGTTGGTCCCGGCTACATCTAGTCGTTACACGAGCCAAGTCAGTGGCCTTTGGCGGCTCTATAACACTGACACCAGGGTTTGTGAGCTTGGTTGTCGACCTTACAACCCACACGATGATGATGATGAATTATTATTTATCCTTATAGATCTTCAACATCCAGTCAACTTTTGTGTGGAGCTACAATGACTTATTGATTATAGTTGTGAGCATTTATCTTTCTGAACACTTTTATTCACATTATAAACTACTGAAAATAGCTGTGAAACAGGTATTTTTTTATTTACTTATTTTTAAAATGTATATAAAATTTTGCATAATTTTTCCCTCGCTTTGAAAAGTCTATCTCTATTAAAAAAGTTACATTTTTAATTTCAGAAAATATGAATTTCACATAAAACATAGCCAAACTAGCCATTTCATTTTAAATATCAATCTTATATGCCTATGTTTCAGGATCAGTTTACAGCAGAAACATTTCGAATTCAATACCTAAAGATAGCACAATTGGTGATGATGTTTAATACACAATTCGGGCTTTATATTTTCACTTCTTTCGGCTTTAACTTGTACTGGATTTGCATGCAACTGTTTTACAGCCTCAAGTTAGTACGAATAAGTTCGTGTTGTGTAATTTTCATATGTTGTTATTACTTGTTCTTATAGTTTAATATTTAAAAATGTTATTAAAGTCAAAAATTGTTGTTGTTAGCAAAAAATACCATACTTGTTAAATTTTATTTATTTCTGTTTTTCGTCTTTAATTAATATACTATAGACGTTTATTTTTTCTTTCAGCAAAAGAAACACGGGCCACATTATCGCGTTTGACTGCAAGAGCCAAGTTTTGAATGAGTAAGACAACTTTCCTATTGAAAATATTTATTGCATTTTATTATGGGACTCAAATAAACTTTACCTCCTTCGTTGCGCTCCGTTAATAATGATGGTACTCCTCCTCTTAGGTTCAAATCCTGGTCTGTTTACAAAAACAAGAGAGTACCGATCTTTTTTTTAGCAAATCTCTCTCCAGCCAGTGCAGAACTTCTTTTGCATTTGCTGTTTGTGCGCGATCTAAATGCATTCGTGGCCAAAGAGTCACATACTTCAAAACTGCATTCAAATCGAGCGCGTACTATAGAAAATTAAATAGGTATTTGTTTTCACTGTCAGCCGTGTGGTGATGGCAGAGTAGAATACATTTGTCACCAACCCCTACTCTCCCCGTGGGTGTCGTAAGAGATGACTTAGGGACTATACATTGAACAGGGAACGGGCAGCAGCGCTCTCTGATACAGTAGCAGATCTCCAACCCGCTTGCCAAGCGTGGAGATTATGGCAAAACCCTCCACTTAAGTGGAGGAGGCTCATAGTCCAGCAGTGGACTGTAACGGGCCGTTGATGTTGATTTGTTTTCGCAGCACCCTCCATGGCATAGAACACGGCATCTACTTCTCGTTTTCTTTCTCGTTTCTCATCACTCGAACTCTGCTAGTGCTGCTTTTTGCTGCGAAGGTCAACCACAACTCGGCTGCTCCTCTGATGCTGCTGTATGAGGTGGACCCTAAGAAGTATGACGTCGAGGTAGGTTATATTTTTTTGAAATAATTAGCATTGTCCCAGCGGAAAGACGTTAACTGCTGGTCACAGGCATTCCCCACGTATCTACTCAGTGACTTTGATTGCATAATTGTAAAATATTTGCAAGTGTTTTTCATCAACCTATCCTGAATAAAATAGCTGGAGTTGATAAAAGTGTTGAAAGCGTCGGTGGTCTAGTGGCTAGAGCCGCTGCCTCTCGTACGGGAGACGCGGGTTCGATCCCCACCACGTACCAATGTGTTTTCGAAATTCGAATTCATATGTACGTTTATTTGACGCTCTTACGGTAAAGGAAAACATCGTGATGAAACCTTTGAATTTCTTCGCAGGATTCAAAGGTTGTGTGTGAAGTCGACCAACCCGCACTGGGCCAGCGTGGTCGACTAAGGGCTTATCGTTCTAATTCAGGGTAGGCTCGAGCCCCTCGGCGGGGACGTATATGAGCTGTTGATGAAGCGGGTTAGAATAACTTTAGCAATGGACATTTTTAAGCTATTTTTTTTCTTACAGGTGGAAAGATTTGTAAATCAAATTACTAATATGAAAGTGGCTATGAGTGGCCTGGGCTTTTTCTACGTAACCCGAACGATGATTTTAACTGTGAGTATAATATATTTGCTATGGTATTTTTCGGCGAATCTGGAAGGGAACATTCGCCATAGCGCGCTTATTAATAATAATAAGATATTTCTTTGTTCATAAGGTTACATTAAAAAAAGATTACAAAGAAACGAGAACGAAAGACAAATTCTTCCACAATGCTCTTCTGATAATCTTGTTCTATAATGTATCTACTATCCAGCCATAAGTAACATAACTTAGCATTTTCTGGTAGTTTCTATTTATATTCCATATTGCAAAATAAAAATTCATACTGGTTACATCATAGATCGAATTTCAGTTATTCTTAATTTAAATGAAAGTTCCAATTTCCATGACCATGATACTTCTATTGATCCATGAAAGTATAATTTTTAACTTATATGTATTTTTCTGTTCCAGCTGGTTGGTTCTATAATTACATACGAACTAGTACTGTTGCAGTTCAATAAATAGAAACAGCTGGTGTTGTGTTGGTTACAACTCCAGGTCTAGTTTGTAGTCTTCAAGACACAGTGTATACGAACGGCATATGTTAAGGATAAAAAAAAAAAAACATGTGACAAATCAAACGGAAACATCGCCTTTATAAGTGCATTTAACTGAGTGCACTGAAAAAATCTCGATGAGGCAGTTATATAAGTATTTAGAAATCTGCTGACTTATTATTCTGTAATAATCTACTTCAATTATGGCTATAGGTGCTTTTTATAAAACCTGCTTATAATTTGGTAGGTAAGTCGAAAATTGATGGTAATGAAAGAAAAATTCCTAAATCTTTACATTACTTTTTCAAAGAAATAACTATTTTGTTTATCCGTTGTTCAAGATTTGAATCAATCATAAAATAATTTTACTAATAAATTTCAAAGTAATGAGAAAACTATTTCTGTTTTTTATTAGTCTTGCTGTTTAAAATTTCATGTTATCCAGATAATAATAATAACATCATACCTAAAACCCTACACAAAGCAATAGTTGAACTAAATCTCCCGAAGACTATTTATATTAATATGTAAAAGGCAAAAAGTGAAAAATTTTCGTCAATCCAGGACAGGACTCGAACCTGCATCTCCTTGGCTATCCGGGCCAAAAACAGGCGCATTGCCAATTATGCCACCAAGCTCTGTGCAAGGTCGACGAAATTTGACACTGCTTTTTACTTTAATGCTCAAAGTGCATTACTTTATAATCATTAGATATTTCGTTAACAGACGTTTTCTGTAACAATAATAATCTATGTAAAAGGCAGTACCTAATACTAGATAACTTGTTCTATAGTCCGGCAATTCCTTAACAATGCAACAATCTTCCAAGCACCCACAGAAACAGCACCGGAATCAAGTCACTTGGCATAGCCCGTGCTTGGATCCGTAATATCCGGCCTTGTGCTGAAAAAAGTAGTAATCTACAAAACAAAATAATAATAATATGTGGGGACATCTCACACACGGCCATCTCATCCCAATCTAAGCACAGTGCTTACCAACTATGTACAAACTATAGGTATCAGACAGCTGATATTTATATACTCACCGGCACATCTAACCGCCCCCCCTTGTATTTCGGGTTAATTTTAAACTACGCTTATTGTTATACATTACAATTGATTTATTGATAATTTTACGATAAATTAAACACACTTAAATAAACGTTAAATTAACAACTTTTTAACCAACATCAGCTATAACTAATAGAATTATAAAGAATCGCAAGTATTCCCTGAAAGGAAGGGTGGGCGGTTAGTTGTGCCGGTGAGTGTATTACTTAAAATACTTAAATATATAAATACATGCTTATAAAGATAAACAACATCCAGACACAAGGCAAACACAAGTCATCACACGAATTTATGCCCTGTGCGGGATTCAAACCCGCGACCCTGTGGTTCGAAGGCAGGCATACTACCGACTAGGCTACGGGGCCGTTCTTGATGGAGCTCCATGATAACAAGTAAAAAACTCAAAATTTTCACTATACCTATACTTATAGTATATCTGGTGCATTAAATTAGATTATTCACTTTGTCCTTAATATTAACACAATCTACATTTTGGTGACAATTAAAGACCTATTAAGTTTATAATACATACTCATTTTAACTTAATTATTTTCTTCTTTAGAATAATCAAAACGTTATTCTCAAGAATTTTGTTTGATGAACCGGTATAAAACAAAATGTTACCTCATTCATACTAAGATCGAGGTCGATTCTTGATGAAAAAAATATTTTTAGTTTTTTTTTTAAAATAAAATATTGCGATGATACAAACATTGATTTGCTAGTTTTAAAAATATTGTTTTTAAAAGTGAGTATGTACAATAAGCTTAACAATACAATCATTTTTCTACATACACACATAATATCACGCTCGTATCCCTGAAGAGTTGAGCACGGCTTTAGTGGGCTTTCAACGAGCACGAGCTTAAACCACATTTAGCTATTGCTAAGCCGAATAACAAGCCAAATATATTTATTTGGCTTGTTATTCGGCTTATATCTTGACGAAGATACAAACACTGATCTTCACGTTTCGCATCTAGTGAAGACTGTCCAACTAAAAGGTTTCCTGGAGGTTTACTGAACCTTCACAGACTTGCAAAAAAATGGTTGGCAGGTATGTTTTAAGATTTTCGTGGTTGTTCACTACACTAACATTATCACAATTTGCGGGTTTGTTACCACGATCACGATCACAACATCACGATGTTTTCCTTCACCGTAAGAGCGTCGTAACGTAGCGTACATGAATTCGAAATTCGAAAACACATTGTTACGTGGTGGGGATCGAACCCGCGTCTCCCGCCCGGGAGACGTGCAGCCCCTAGCCACCTGACCACCGAGAAGTAGGCTCGAGCATCTCGATGGGAACGTATATGAGCTGTTGATGATGATGATGAATAATAATTCAAGCAGAATCGCCTCCATTGTGGAGCGCTGGCTTAATTCCAATTTAGAAATTCCTTTCTTCGCGCGGGAACGAGGTGTAAGTATTAATTTTGTAATCTCCCCCGCTGAGCCACTTACCGTATTCCCCGTGTATATTTAGCGTATTTTCGTCTTTCAATTTAAGGAAGCATTTACATCGCCAAGCCCACGCTCAAATGCAAAAATAAACAGCGAAAAAAAATGTTTTTTTTTTTTAATTGGATTGCTTTTTTTAGGTCAATTAAGAAAAAAATATATCCCCTGCAGTTCACTCTCTGCCTAATAATATTACTATTTTGTTCTTTTCTTAAATTCAAATTAAGAAGAGACAGGAGATGCAAAACATCGATTTTTTATTTACCTTTCGTTCTGCGTTCAACGTTTCACGCTTGGAACATTAATTCAACGGAGTTGTGCGCATTTCCTGGAATTACAAAGTATAAATTTCAGTAACAAAAAAATAAAAAAAATAATATTTTCAACGTGCAATTCAAACTATACATTAGGCAAATTTTACTTAATTAATACAAAACACTTTGCTACGATTACAGAATAGTTATATACATGGTCCCCACTCTAGGCAAGCCTGTATCGTGTACATTCATTCAATCATTCATTCATTCTAGATCAATTATTACTCTTAAAACTAAACATCACTAGTAACAATAGTACATTGTTATACGAGGGGTGAAAGTAACTTATTTAGCGCCGAGACGGGGTTTGTTTGGGGCCTGAGCGTAGCGAGGGCCCTAATAGTTCGAGGCACTAAATAAGTCTTTAACCAGACACTGCTTTTCATTACGAATACAAGGAAAATAAAAATAAAAACACGAATTAGCTATAGAAAAAATTAGTGACTTCCATATCTGAATCAGATAAACTCATTGTAAACTAAACCCTACAACTCGAGAAACAAATGATAATCGGATTGTTGCTTTCCCGTCTATTTTTAATTTTTTGCTGTGGCCGTGCTGGCCATCTTTTGAGCCATTATTTCTTTTTAATTTCTATCATTGAAAAATGTTAAATATTTTGCCCAAATCTATTTTATTTTAAAGAAATAGTTGAAAGTTAATTATAATAAAGTCATTTAAAAATATATATTCTATAACTTCCTGTTATTTCAATTTAACATTGCGCTGTAATTGAGTGGCTGTATAGAAAGATGGAACATAGTTCAATAGAAATGTGAAATTAGAACCAGTTTTTTTTTATAATTTTTCAGTATGAATGAAAATGAATGAATGAATGATAGCTGTCAGTTGAAAGTGATTCTCCCTCCGGGCTGAAAAGTATTACCTTCAATCCGCTCCTCAGGCAACTTCCGAACTACTTTCAAAGTATGAGTAATGAAAAATAATTTAAACATTGACTCTATATAATTCTACTTCACGTAACTCTTTCAACTTTACCTTACCAACTTTGAATATAAACAAACAACCTATAGTCAAGGTCTCACTTAAATAACCTGAATATTATAACAAATACCTGTGTACAAAAAACAGGGCCAATAAATTCGGCCTCTGTCTTACTATCGTTGTGTGTGAGCTCACCTTTATAAAGGAAATTCTTTTTGAAATTGGTTGCTTTGATTAAATCAATGTTTAGATAAGATATCATTAACGCACACTATTGGTTGCTTAGACTCAATAATATTATGCAGTGTCAGTTGCACACTTGTAACACATTTTATAGAGAACTCTTAGTTCTTTAATTGTGATTAAGTCAGTAATTGGGAGGTACATTTCGGGTACGTTTATTTGACAGTGAGAACGTTTAAAGAAATACCTAAATAAGCTTTATGGTCGGTACAGAACGTGTTCGTTTCATACCGCCCAAGTTTGAATAAAAATATAAATAGATCTAGGCACACATTTTTTAATAATGGGTACCAAATAGTACAATTTAAGTATGTTACAATCCAACACCGTATTTTTAAAAATAATGTTTGGTCGGTACCCAACGTATCACACACACGTCCACCTGGCAGTACAGTATCACAAAATTATTATAGTTTTAGGTATTGAACGTGTACTTACCGCCCCTCGTCAATCATTTCGCAGTTTTATGACGAGTTGGGTGTATCAAAATGAAGATCAAAACAGAAAGGCCGCGCCGCCCGCCACCGCCGCCGCCGCCCTGCCATGAACGCACAGTCAGTTTTACAGCGTACTACGCATGACTCAGTGTGACAGTGTCTAACATATCTTTAGTATTTATTTGCTTTTTTCGGAGCCAAATGCCGCGTATGTAATTTATTTGGATCGAGTCGAGAGTTTTGATTACCCACGCTCGACTTATCTCTTTGAGTGAAAACGTTAAGTATAATAATATTGTACTTACAATTTGCCTTTTCATCTTCTGCGAGTGTAAATGTCAATTTTGTTATTTTAATCGTACTTATTTCTATTTTTAAGATAACATTAACGAGCAAGATAGCTGTTACCCAATACTAAAATAGTAAATTTCAAACACACAAACAAAATCCGGAAATAATGAAAGAAAACAAAGACTACGAGCTAGAGTTACTATGTAGAGTTACTTACTTACTTATTTACTATCAAGACAGTTCCGGTAGCACGAGAAAAAAATACATAAAAAGTTTACCTACATGTTAAACCTGGTTAATTCTATGAAGTTTTAACGTCATCGGTGATACAATATTCTTTTCATTACTCATACTCTGAAAGTAGTTCGGAAGTTGCCTGAGGAGCGGATTGAAGGTAATACTTTTCAGCCCGAGGTAGAATCACTTTAAACTGACAGCTGTCAAATTATAAAAAAAAAACTGGTTCTAATTTCACATTTGTATTGAACTATGTTCCATCTTTTTATACACCCACTCAATTACAGCGCAATGTTTAATTGAAATAACATAAAGTTAAGTATTAATTTAAAGAATATATATTTTTAAATGACTTATAATTAACTTTCAACTATTTCTTTAAAATAAAATACATTTGGGCGAAATATTTAACATTTTTCATTATAGGAAAATTAAAAATAAAAAGCTCAAAAGCTGGCCGGTACAAAATAAAAATAGGCGGGAAAGCAACAATCTGATTATAATTTGATTCTCGAGTTGTAGGGTTTTGTTAACAATGAGTTCATCTGATTCAGATATGGAATTCACTCATTTTTTCTTTAGCTAATTCGTGTTTTTATTTTTACTTTCCTTGTATTCGTAATGAAAAGCACATTGTTTACCACGGTTTAAAGACTTATTTAGCGCCTCGAACTATTAGGGCCCTCGCTATGCTCAGGCTCAGGCCCCAAACCCCGTCTCGGCGCTAAATTAAATAAGTTACTTTCACCCCTCGTATAACAATGTACTATTCTATTGGGGTTACGATGGAACCTACCTACTGATTTTAATGTATATTAATTTTAAGTTGATCTAACTACTCATTACAAAGAAACAGAAAAGTCGATAATTAGGTATAAGAACAAAAATATACCACGATCTTTTTTATAATAATACAGATGTCCAAAAAGGGTATTTGCACTTTTAAATATCAATAAATCGTCTTAATGAGGGTAGATAACAAAAAAGTATATAATGTCATACGTGGAATTTAGTTGCAATGGATTCGTATACCGGAGCTCAGCGTGCATTTTGTGTACGAGTTTATTATCAAAACAATAATTCGATAATAGCAGCCCGCCGCTTATATCGCGCGCAATTCAATGTACGGGACATTTCTTTATCTCCCAGTGCGAATATCATTAGAAAATTGATTAAGACATTTGAGGCTACAGAGTCAACTTTAAAAAACTTTGATTGCGGACGTCCGAGAGAAATAAGGCTACCTGCAGTTATTCAAGAAGTTCACGAGTTGGTAAGGCAAGATCCCTCACTATCACTGCGAAAGCGAAGTCAATCCTTAAACATTGCAAAATCAACATTGCACATGATTTTAAAGAAGGATTTGAATTACGTGCTTACAAAATTCAATTAGTGCAAGAATTAAAACCCACAGATTATGAACAGCGACTAAATTTTGTTCAGGAGATGTTTGCGCGCTTTACCAACTTCAACAATGTCTTGTTTAGCGATGAAGCAAATTTCCACTTAAATGGCCATGTCAATAAACAAAACTGTCGCTATTGGTGTGATAAAAATCCTCGTTATAAGCATATGCGTCCACTTCACAGCTCTAAGGTGGTAGTGTGGGCAGCAATGTCCGCCAAGGGCATAATCGGCCCCTATTTCTTTGAGGACGGTAGGGACATGCACTTACAGTTAACGCGGACAGATATTGTAACATGATTGAAAGTTTTTTGGCACAATCTTTGCAGGAATTTAGAGGTTACAGTTCGGCAAAATTTTTTCAGCAGGATGGTGCCAAATGTCACACGAGTAGAAGGTTTATTGAAGCATTGAATGAGTTATTCCCAGAAAGAGTTATCTCAATAAACGGGAACCTTAAATAGCCCCCTAAGAGCCCGGACTTAAGTCCACTTGATTATTTTTTAAAGGGTTACCTAAAGAGTAGGTTTACATAAATAAGCCGTCAACTCTTAGCCAATTGAAAAACAATATTGCAAGTGAAATAACAAAAATCACTAACGTTTTATGTGAACGTGTCTTAGGCAATTTACGACCACGACTTGAAGAGTGTCAAAATCGTAATGGACGTCATTTGGACAACATAATTTTTTCGTCGTAAACTTTCCATTGTATGTACTTTTTGCAAATAGTAATAAAATTATGAAATGATATATTTTTCATTTATGATTTTCGTATATAAACTGCCAACACCCTTTTTGGACACCCAGACAAATTTCTGAAAATTTAATTCAAATTCACTTCATTGTATTGGAGTATCAAAAGCTTCTTTTCTCTTTGTTAATTATTCAATTCAAAAGTCTTTATTTAAATAATGGATCTCAATTTGTGGAGGTTTATTAGTTACGACGACGACGTGACGAATCCATTATTTTTTCTTTTAAGAAATAAAGTCAAGAAACAAAGGCCGAGGAAAATGTATTCTTTAGACTTACTTGATTTTAAAAGGTTCATTTTAATTACGAAATAAATAAAAAACAAGAGTTCTTTGGCAAAAATATAGTGCATTTTTCTCGACATAATTCTCATTGAGCTTTTTTAAATATTTTTGTATCTCCACTTGACTTGTACTTATTACATTTAGGGAAAAATCTCATTCCCACCCACGGGGAAAATAATACATCATGGTCAATTTACAGCACCCGGCTTTTCCCATCATGACCTCATTTATGTGTCCTATAAAGTTAAGACCCCTAAGCCAAAACCTAAAATCTTGATGCTGCGTAGCCTCGCTCGTGTTGATACGAACAAGCTTATCGAAGACGCATGCAGGATTGATTGGACTCCGCTTCTTAACGCTGACACAATAGATTTGAAGGTAGAAGCTTTCAATACTGCTTTAATCAAACTTTATAACAAGCACGCACCTGTTCGTAGGGTACGGGTTAAAAGACCTCCTGCCCCTTGGCTCACTGGTAGTATTCGCTTGCTAATGGCACGCCGTGACCGCCTGCGAAGGAAGCATAAAAAGAACCCCACGGAGGAAAACTGGAGCGCTTTCAAGTTGGCAAGAAATCGCTGTAACCAGGAGATACGCAACGCTAAGCGACGGCATATCTTCGACGGAATAAGCAACTGCTCCCCAAACAAACTGTGGAGGTTTCTGCGGACGTTGGGAATTGGTAAATGTCGACCGGAGGCACAAGCGGCTGTTAATCTGGATTCCCTGAATAGCCACTTCTCGTCACCGCCTTCTTGTATCGATGCCTTCTTAAAGACACAAACCGTTCAGGAGATTGAGTCTCAGCCGCGTGACTTAAGCAACTCTTTCACCTTCGAGCCTGTGTCTGATGGAATGGTCAGAAAAATTATTCTGTCCATATCCAGCAAAGCTGTTGGACATGATGGAATTGGCCGAGACTTGATCATTCCTATCCTCGACCAAATACTCCCAATAATCACCCATATTTTAAATTTCTCATTATCTTCTGGACAGTTCCCTACCGCTTGGAAGCAGGCCTTCATCATTCCCATTCCCAAAAACTCTAACCCTTCTGATTTCTCTCACTATCGTCCCATCTCCATTCTTCCATTTCTCTCTAAAGTGCTGGAAAGAGTCGTCCAATACCAGATGTTGCGCTTTCTGCGATCACATCAACTACTGAACCCGTTTCAGTCTGGCTTTCGTCCAGCGCATAGCACATGCACGGCTTTAATCAAAATCATGGATGACATACGCAAGGGCATGGATGACACACAGCTCACTCTTCTTGCGCTACTTGATTTCAGCAATGCGTTTAACTGTGTTGATCATGAGATTTTAATGTCTATCTTGAGCTCACTTAATATGTCCAGCGATGTCATCTTGTGGTTCACTTCTTATTTAAATGACCGAAATCAACGCGTTAGGATGGACGACCTGTGGTCCAACTGGCACGGTGTATCTGCTGGCGTTCCCCAGGGTGGGGTACTCTCACCACTACTGTTTTCATTATTCATTAATACAATTACCCGTGCCATTGAGCACAGCAAATACCATATTTATGCGGATGACCTACAGCTGTATATAACCTCTAAAAGATCAGATTTAAGAGAAAGTATAAGCAAACTGTCACTGGATCTCAACAACATTAAGAGCTGGACGGAACGGTACGGGCTGCTGGTAAATCCTGTAAAAACACAAATCATGATAGTTGGTAGCTCAAGAAACCTTTCGTTAGTTGATATGCAGAATTTACCACCTGTGACACTAAATGGCTTACCTCTTCCATATTGTAAGACGGTGAGAAACCTCGGGTTGCATATTGCACATGATCTATCTTGGTCTCCTCACGTCACGAAGGTTAGTCAAAAGGTTTTTGCGTCTTTCCATTCCCTGAAACACCTGCAGAACTTTCTTACTTTGCCCACTAAAATCACGTTAGTTTGTTCATTATTAATGCCCATCATCGACTATGCAGATGTTTGCTACACTGATGTCACTGAATGTCTTTTAAATAAACTCGAACGTCTGCTAAACTTGTGTATACGCTTTGTCTTCGGAATACGTAAATATGATCATGTGACTCGTTACCGGACTCAGTTGAAGTGGCTTAACATACGCAATAGAAGAAATGTACACACGCTCACTTTGTTATACAACATACTTCACAATGCCTGGTCTCCAGAATATCTCCGTGAGCGATTCGAATTCAAAAAGTTTGTCGGAGGTGTACCCCGCAAGAATTACAATAAATCCCTTACTACCCCTCAAAGTCACACGGAATTGTATGCGCAGTCTTATACTTGCACAGCAACAAAATTATGGAATAGCTTACCGGTTGAGATTAGGGAGGCTCCGTCAATCGATGTCTTCAAATCGCGTGTTTCCGAACACTTTTTACAAATGCAGTGTGGTGTGAATGACGGATTATTATTATATTTAATATTTATGTATTATTATTATTTATGTAGTACTTTTATATATTATGTACCTAAGGTACCTTTATGTTTATTCTTTTATATTTGCATGTATATTTACGTATTAGTAAGTTTATCAATTGTCTGATTAATGTAGTAGTTTAAGTTGAACGCTGTTTTTAGCGGCACTACCCTCAACCTGCTCTTAACCACCAAAGGTTAGCTGGTAGAAAATGCTATATAGCATTAAGTTCGCCTTTGTACACCCCTTTTTTGGTGCAATAAAGTATATATCAATCAATCAATCAATCAATCAATACGTATTTTACCAGAAATGTACTATTTTCGAGAAATATACTATTTTTTAAGAGCGTCGGTGGTCTAGTGGTTAGGGGCGCTACCTCCCGTCTGGGAGACGCGAGTTCGAACCCCACCACGTACCAATGTGATTTCGTATTTCGAATTCATATGTACGTTTATTCGACTTTCATACGATGAAGGAAAACATTGTGATGAAACCTGCACACTCCTGCGAAGAAATTTAAACGTTGTGTGTGAAGTCGACCAAACCACACTAGGCCAGCGTGGTCGACTAAGGCCTAATCACTCTAAATCAGGGTAGGCTCAAGCCCTTCGGTGGGGACGTATATGAGCTGTTGATGTTGATACTATTTTGAAATACCAGATTTAGGGCAACAATGTCAGGTGCAACCTTGTTGATTTTAAGACCGCGCCCGCTATAAATATTACGATTATGGCACAACTATGCTAGAAACAGCAATTTGGTCCATTAAAAAAGACAAGCGAAATAAAATTCTACCAATATTATTACTATAATGATTTTTAACATATTTTGATCTCGGTAACTGAAAAATCACAACGTATAAACTTACAAATTCAATGCACATACCTACCTTAAGACTTTTTTTTTATCTTCCTTAAAACCGGAGGCCTTCCCATTAGGAGGCGAGACGATGCGTACATAATGAGGTAAAATGAACTGAGATGGACCAATCATGCCGAGGGACGATGTTTATGTTTTATACCAAATTTTAGCGTCAGCGCACACAAAGAGCAGAGCAGAGCATTTTCTGAGAGTACTGAAAAATGTATCTTATTACAATTCTATACATTGCAAAATTTAATACTTGTCCAAATACTGCTCGATCATGCGCGAGCATTTTGCAGTTCGGTGTGCGCTGACCCTATGGAATTGTAATATATATGATACATTTTTCAGTACTCTCAGAAAATGCTCTGCTCTGCTCTGCTCTTGGTGTGCGCTGACCCAGAATTAATATATATGTTTATTATTTAACCATATATTGTACACAAAATACAACATGGTAATAAACAACGTGTGTGCTTAATATACAACGTGTTAGCTAAATAGCCAAAGGGTCAGCGCATGGAAATGAACAACTTCTGTTCCATAACTTTTTAAATTTCGCAAAAAATAACGTTCATACAAGTTGAATCTATCAGCTGATCAATTTGTAATTTTGTATGAAAAATGAAACATTAAAAATATTTTAGATTTTTTGGAACTTCTGTAACAAAAGTTGTACAGTTTCGTGGGCGTGGGTGTAACAAAAGATGTACGTTGTATTACTACGTTCAGAACGGCAGCTCTCCCCCTCCTGCCAATCGATGCTGTTTTTGGCTAAAAACAAAGTTGACAACGGTTGCACACTGATCCCCACACTAGGATTCCCTGTGTTGTGGGATATCAGCCTCTTCCTATAGGATGTTTACATTTATATTTGTGTCTTAAATTTCATATTTAACAAAAAATACAAAGGTTAATAAGTGCGCGCGCGCGTGTGTGTGTGAGTGTGTGTGTGTGTGTGTGTGTATGTGATCAAAATTGAAAGGCCGCGCTGCGCCGTCAATGCCACCGCGCACGCTTATAAGCGGCCTTGTTGCTAAGGTAGCGATTTCTTTCACAACCTTCGGGTACAGGAAAGGTTTTGAAGGATTTTTTTTTGACGATATAGTTTGGATTAGGTCGTAAAACTCTTGAACACACTTTCCGAATCCGAACAACTTTCTATTCACGTTTCTCAAAATAAGCGCATGCGCTAAAGTACTTTATCATTTGATCATTTTAGCAGAAAGTTTAATAAGGTGCGAAACGTAGGGCTTACCTGTTGGAAGTCGTTTAAACTTGCTTGTGGGATCGTAGTCTACGTTACGTAGGTTGTAGGAGTCGTAAGTATAAAACACGTGCTTTCTTGACATAGAAGATTTAGATAGGTAATTACTTTCTACAACTTGTTATCATCAACAGCTCATATACGTCCCCACCAAGAGGCTGTAGCCTACCTTCAATTAGGGCAAATAAACCGACCAAGCTGGCCCAAGTGCGAGCTGGTCTACTTCACACACAACCTTTTATTACTTCGCAGGAGTATGCAAGTAAACGATGTTTACCTTCACTGTAAGAGTGTCGAATAAATGTTAATATAAGTTCAAAATTTAGTACGTGTGAGGATCGAACTTGCGTCTTCCAGACGGAAGGCTACACTACTCTATAATACTCTACAACTTGTACTCTATTGTCAATATTAAATTTTAGTCCAAATGCAATAATTTCCAATTTAGGACGCACTTGTGAAGATGTGACAATAAATAATTCCTGCAACAGCAATAAACTTGTATACGATAATTAGATTGTTTTTTGCGGGCTAGTTTTCCTTATATTTCGTTTGGAAAAAATCGTTCTTTATTATAATTTTACCTACATTTACCTAACCTTTAAACCAAAGCATTAAAAACAGGTTTACTTGTGAAAACATTCAAGAATTTCAGCAATGTTTCGTAAGAACTTTCACCTCACTTTATTCAGGTGCCAAGCTTTTAACGGAAACAATAGAAAAGTTGCCTCCCGGGTCTTTACACATTGCAAAATCACTTTTCAGACCAGGTAAAAGTTTACTTAGCAGTCCTAAAATAGCTGGGAAGGTTTACCAATGGCAATTCAATTTATTTCATCGTCTAACTTATTTTTTTCGGCCTTAACTAAACGATAAGAATATAACATGTCAAAGTCAAAGTCAAAAATGTATTTATTTCCATAGGATGTTATTACATTTTTTTGGGTGAGTTCACTAACAGAAATATTTATATAAAGTTATCTTTATATTATATCAGCATCATTATCATCATCGGTAGCTGCAGCTTCCCTACACGTCCCTGCCGAAGGGCTCGAACCTACCCTAAATTAGGACTACCGTTGGTGTCGTGCGCT
The DNA here is from genome assembly GCA_951230895.1 of Carpatolechia fugitivella. Taxonomy (NCBI): domain Eukaryota; kingdom Metazoa; phylum Arthropoda; class Insecta; order Lepidoptera; family Gelechiidae; genus Carpatolechia; species Carpatolechia fugitivella. The sequence goes on from OX579649.1 coordinate 5,006,853, forward strand.
TCTGTTTCATTACAGTGTAATGTGTGTACAAAAATGTGTTGATGGTGGTAAGAGATTAAAATTGTGGTGAATTGGAAGTATAGCAAGTCTAGGCTTATTACACTCGTCACTCATCGTGTTACTTTTATTTATTCATTGTTACAAAAACACTCATATCTATCTACATAGATATTATTATTTTATCTACAGATGGTGTACGGGACGGCCTCTAATTAACTGCTAGCATAATTGTAGATTAAGTTTATTGATTTAAACTCTTTTTTCCTACTAGAATAGTATTTTATAGGTTTATAGGGAAGAACTTTAGTGTCCTAAGTAGTTATAGATATTTAATAGCTTACAGTTTTATATTCTCGAACTTTACCCACCTTTTCGCTTAATCTAGTCAGGTAAAGAATAGTATAGAGCCGATGTTTTTTACGTTACTCGATGTTTTTTACATTCGTCATAGTTAGCTAGAAAATTCTAGAAAATAATAGGTAAACAACCCATTGTCATTTGTTGTAAACAACTATTGTTTAATAAACAAACATCGGTCCCTCGCCCCGCTCACTCCGCCTTCACCTCCCCTTACCCTAACGGGTAGGAGTATAAATACGGAGCACTGCCCGCTGCACGGACAGTGTGTTTTAAGCAGTGGTTCACAGTACAGTAAACAGTTCGGAAGCCTCAAGAGGAAAACAGAAAGAGGAACGGTAGCAGCGGCAGTGCAAATAGTACCTCAACGGTGTAGTGTGGTACAGCGGACCGAGGAAGCGATCCTGCACAGAATACTGGTGTTTCTTTTCGACGACCCTCAACCGGACGGCCCAATCCCAGCAATAGTCCTGTGCGGCACTTATCCTATGTTTCAGTCCACGCGATCACACCAACAGTTATAGTAGTGCCACACATTTTGGTCCTTCGAGCCGGATTGCGGTCAATACAGAAGAATGGTCGTCACCAGAAGCGGAAAAGGCAGCCACACCGATCACCGTCACACCGGTGAAATCGCAACTTTAGGAGGCAACAGCATCGAAGACACCGACGCACACGCGGAACAGACTACGTCAACGTCCGAGCCATCCGTCAAGGACGCACCCATTAAGGTCGCCCCCCACCACTCCACTGCAAGCGGAATCATGAAACAGACGCCCCTCTGCCCGACGTTACTGGGCAACCAGGGCACCACAGAAGCTGTCCAGCGAGCCAGCAACACAGACGGGGCCACAATGAAAGAGCCCTACCCGACAGAAGACGGTCGGGGTGTAACTGCCGCACACTCCGACCGCCCCTCCGCCGCCGCCGTTCAGGCGCACCTCCCCGCGCGCCACGCTGCAGCATCCCGAGCATCAACATCGACGAAAGCAAGATCAATGCGAGCACGGGAGCTAGCAATACGAAAAGAAGAACTCCTCCGCCTGAAGATAGAATATGAACTCGCCCGCATCACCCGCATTGAAGCAGAGAGCTCTGAGGAAGAGGAGGACATACAGGAAGACAACGGCGGTAACGAGTCACAACGCTACGTCGCCGATTGGTTCGACCAGAATCTACAGCATCAACATACAGCCCTATCGAAGAAAGCGCCGCCACCTCTGCCTCAAAACGAGAAGGCAGAAACACGGAAGATGCCACACCCCCCCGGCGCCCCCGCAGCAGCAAAACCGGGGTGCGGGGAGTGTCCCCCCCCTGTCTGCGTACCGGCGGGAGCGCGGGAAATGACAGTCAAACAGCAGAGCCTCGACATCTCCGAGCTCGCGCAAGCCATCACGCTCGCTGCGCAATCAACACGTCCGACGTCACGTAACTTCTTCGAGTTACCGAGCTACAGCGGGTCACATCAAGAGTGGCTATCATTCAACGCAGCCTACACTGCAACAGCGCCCTCTTACAACGACGTCGAGAATCTCGCCCGCCTACGCAAGAGCCTCAAGGGAACAGCAAGGGAAGCGGTCGAAAACCTGCTTACGTACAACGCGGACCCGCATGACGTCATGAAGACACTACAGTCCCGCTTCAGCCGCCCCGACGCCATCGCACAGGCCGAACTCGATCGTCTGCGAGCCCTACCGCGACTCACCGACTCCGCCAGAGATGTCTGCATGTTCGCCACAAAGGTGAACAACATCGTGGCCACCCTCCGCGCATTGAAGAAGCAACACTACTTGTACAACCCGGAGATTACGAAGCTCACCATAGAAAAATTTACACCGGTGCTGCGTTACAGATGGTACGACTTCGCCGCCTTCCAGCCAGAGGACGACGACGCCGAGCTATTGAAGTTGTCTCGCTTCTTGGAACGCGAAGCCCAACGCTGCGCCCCGTACGCTCAACCCGAGCAACCTACAATGGCCGCGCCCACTCAACGCGTGGCAACCCACAGCACACTCCCACGGCGGCCACCACAGAAGACGTACGCCGCCACAGTGGAGCCCACAGCTACAGTTACAGCAACAGAAAAGCTGTGCCCGGTATGCCAGAAGCCCGGACACACTGCAGCGACGAAGTGTCCGCAATACATCGACGCAGGGGTCGATGAACGATGGGACATAGCCAAGGACAAAGGGCTATGCTTCAGATGCCTCAAATATAGGACGCGGAAGCACAGTTGCAAGCCACTGCGATGCAAAGTCGACGACTGCGACCGCACGCATCACCCGCTGCTACACTTCGTCAAGAAAGGCGAAAACGAAACAGAAGTCGTGAGCACCGCCAGGACAACAGAGAAGACGCACAGCTTCTTGAAGATTCTTCCAGTCACCGTCACCGGACCGCGGGGCGACTACAGTACTTACGCCCTACTCGACGACGGGTCTACAGTCACGCTCATCGACGCCGCCATCGCTAGAAAGATCGGCGCAAAGGGGCCGATCGACCCACTACACATCGAAGCCCTATCGAACAAAATGGGCGAAGCTAAGTCTCAACGCGTGAAGATCACAGTACAGGGGACATCGAGCAAAGTCAGCATTCAAGCGCGAACCATCAACAGCCTGCGTCTCTCACCACAGCGAGTCGAAAGGAGTGACGTCATCAACTGCCCGCATCTGGCGGGCATTAGCGCGCGCTTGATTCACGACGCCGTTCCGAAGATTCTCATCGGTCAAGATAATTGGAAGTTGCTGTTGGCTACAGAGACGAAGCGGGGAGAGCGGCACCAACCCGTCGCGTCCCTCACCCCCCTCGGCTGGGTACTACACGGGGCACATACACGCACGCTCGGAAAGCGCGTACACTACGTGAACCACATCGTCACCCAGGAAGAGAACATGGATGAACAGCTCCGCCAATACTTCGCCATCGAGTCAATCGCCATAACACCGAAAAGACCACACAGCGATCCGGAACAACGTGCGCTCAACATATTAGCAGAGCGCACAGTACGACGCGAAGACGGCCGCTATGAAACGTCCCTCCTCTGGCGCACCGATGATGCACCGATGCCCAACAACTACGACAACGCGTTGAAGAGACTTCAAACTACAGAAAAAAAGATAGACAAGGACCCTCTCCTCAAGAAAAAATACGAAGAACAGATGGAAGCGCTCATACAAAAGGGATATGCCGAGCCAGCACCCGCCGACTGCACCGAAAAAAGGACATGGTATCTACCACACTTTGCCGTCCTGAACCCTATGAAGCCCGACAAGGTTCGCGTGGTCCACGACGCAGCAGCGAAGACGAAAGGGGTGTCGCTCAACGACTATCTCCTTACCGGTCCCGATCTTCTGCAATCGCTGCCCGGCGTATTGATGCGACTACGCCAGCACTGCTACGCCGTCTCCGCCGACATCAGAGAGATGTTTATGCAAGTCAAAATAAGAAAAGAAGATCGAGATGCGCTGCGCTACCTATGGAGAGGAGGAGAGCGGGGGGACACCCCTCCCCGCGAATACAGAATGACGTCGCTTATCTTCGGCGCTACGTCATCACCGGCTACGGCGATCTACGTCAAGAACGTCAACGCGGAGCGCTATAAAGAAAAGGAGCCAGACGTCTACAACGCCGTGATAAGAAATCATTATGTCGACGACTACCTACAGAGCTTCACGACAGTCAACGAAGCAATAGCTACAGCAAGCCGGGTGCGCGACATACACAGCGAAGCACACTACGAGCTACGACAATGGAAATCGAACTCGGCAGAGATTGTCGCCGCCCTCGCCGAGACGACTACAGCGTCTCAACCGGTCACCTTGGACGGCGGGACTACGACGGAACGCGTGCTCGGGCTCGTATGGAAGCCACACACAGACGAGCTCGCCTTCAATCTCGACCTCGCCCGCCTACCGCAAGACATCTTACAGAACACGCGCCCCACCAAGCGAGAAGCACTGAAAATCGTCATGTCCCTCTTCGACCCACTGGGCTTCGCATCACCGGTCATATCACGAGCGAAGCAATTGCTACAGGAAGTGTGGCGAAGGGGAACCGACTGGGACCAACGCATCGACGACGACCTCGCAGCACAGTGGACAGAATGGACGGGGTACCTACAGAAGCTAGCCGGCATCACTATGCCGCGCTGCCACCTGTGGGTAGTTGTAGATCCGATGCGTCGCTGTAGTGTGCTACAGCGACGCATCGGATCTACAACTACACGTGTTCGTCGACGCCAGCGAGGCCGCCTTCGCCGCCGCACTATACTGGCGCATCACCGCACCGGACGGCCACGTCATCACTTCCCTGGTCATGGGAAAGTCAAAGGTCGCACCACTCAAAGTGACCTCGATACCACGCCTCGAGCTACAAGCCGCCGTTATGGGAAGTCGCATGGCCGCGACAGTCATCGACGAACACGATCGCAAACCCGACTCCGTCACGTACTGGACAGACAGCCGAACAGTACTCACATGGTTGAAGACAGGCGCGCGCTCATACAAGCCCTACGTCGCCCACCGCATTGCAGCCATAGAAGAAAACAGCAACCTCAGCCAGTGGCGTTGGGTACCTACCAAGCTCAACGTCGCCGACGACGCCACCCGCAACGTACCGGGCGACTTCGACGCACAGCACAGATGGTTCCGGGGACCACCCTTCTTACTCGAAGATCCGACAACATGGCCTGAAGACAAACAGAAAACGTCCGAGGAGAAAACTGGGGAAGAGAGGACTAACTACGTTCGACAGCAGGCAACATCGAAACTTACAGACGCGATCCCCGATAGCAACCGATTTTCGAAGTGGGAACGCTTACTTCGAGCCACAGCGCGCGTGCTTCAATTCATAGCACTCTGTCGTCCGAAAATAGAAAGAATAAACTACAAGCGCACGAAAAAGAATAGAGAAACTGATCCAGCCTGGGGACGAAAACAAACAGGCAAGCCGAAGCCGCAGGTGACCATGAAGCCAACAGAAGCTAATCGCAGCTACAGAATAATAGAAGCCGGGCTCATGGTCAAGGCAGAGAAGCTGCTCATCATAGCGAGTCAGCGAGATTCGTTCCCAGAAGAGATAGCAGCGCTACAGCAAGGATGTGATATCGCGACGAACAGCCGCCTACGCCCACTTGCAGTTCAATTGGTCGACGGCGTCATCAAGATCGTCTCCCGTATCGCCGCGACAACTGGCATCCAGGAAGAGGTGAAGACCCCAGCGATTATCGACGGAAACCATACGACGGCAAAGCTTTACATCGACTTCACACATAGGCAGCTGCACCACGCCAATGTCGAGACGACAATCAACGAATGCCGCCAGCATTATTGGATACTTCGACTGCGGCCAACAGCACGCATGGTGATCCACAGATGCCTGCCATGTCGACTGAGGAAGACAGCTCCGCCTCAACCATCGACAGGGAACCATCCGCTGGCGCGCCTAGCACACCATCAGCGCCCCTTCACCTATACTGGGTTGGACTACTTCGGTCCTCTCACAGTCACTGTGGGCCGGAGTAAACAGAAAAGATACGTCGCACTATTCACTTGCCTGACCACGCGAGCCGTCCACTTGGAGATCGCCGCCTCACTCACAACAGATTCAGCCATCATGGCGCTTCGTCGAATGATAGCGCGCCGCGGCTGCCCAACAGAGATATGGTCCGACAACGGAACAAATCTACAAGGCGCGGACAAGGAACTACGCCGAGCAATCGATCAAGCAACAGAACAAGAGGCGACGAACAAGAAGATCAGCTGGCGTTTTATACCCCCTGCAGCACCATTTATGGGCGGGGCCTGGGAACGCCTAGTACGGAGCGTCAAGAATGCACTCTACGTCGCTTTGAAAGAAACAAACCCGACAGAAGAGGTCCTCAACACACTACTCGCTGAAGTCGAATATACAGTCAACAGTCGACCACTCACCCACGTATCGACAGACCCAAACGATCCAGAGGCAATAACACCGAATCACTTCCTGCTGGGCGGATCTGCTCGAGTAGTAACACCAGGGACGTTCGACGACTCTGACCTGATAGGACGAACACACTGGAGAGCATCTCAACGTCTCGCTGACATCTTCTGGTCCCGGTGGATTCGTGAATACCTTCCCGAACTTCAACACCGGCGGGAGCCTCGAAGCAAGGGACCAGCACTTCGCATCGGAGACGTCGTCCTAATCGCCGACAACACTCTGCCGCGTAATACATGGCCACGCGGACTGATCGTCGCAACCTACCCTGGCACAGATGGGATCGTCAGAACAGCAGACGTGAAGACCAAAGGAGGCATTCTACGCAGACCGACCAAGAAGCTCGTCGTGCTACAATCAACAGAAGAGGCATCCCTTCCACGGAACAAGGATGCGTCGACCGAGGCGACGGACGACGCACGGCGGGAGAATGTACGGGACGGCCTCTAATTAACTGCTAGCATAAGACTTAGCCTTATAGATATTGTAGATTAAGTTTATTGATTTAAACTCTTTTTTCCTACTAGAATAGTATTTTATAGGTTTATAGGGAAGAACTTTAGTGTCCTAAGTAGTTATAGATATTTAATAGCTTACAGTTTTATATTCTCGAACTTTACCCACCTTTTCGCTTAATCTAGTCAGGTAAAGAATAGTATAGAGCCGATGTTTTTTACGTTACTCGATGTTTTTTACATTCGTCATAGTTAGCTAGAAAATTCTAGAAAATAATAGGTAAACAACCCATTGTCATTTGTTGTAAACAACTATTGTTTAATAAACAAACATCGGTCCCTCGCCCCGCTCACTCCGCCTTCACCTCCCCTTACCCTAACGGGTAGGAGTATAAATACGGAGCACTGCCCGCTGCACGGACAGTGTGTTTTAAGCAGTGGTTCACAGTACAGTAAACAGTTCGGAAGCCTCAAGAGGAAAACAGAAAGAGGAACGGTAGCAGCGGCAGTGCAAATAGTACCTCAACGGTGTAGTGTGGTACAGCGGACCGAGGAAGCGATCCTGCACAGAATACTGGTGTTTCTTTTCGACGACCCTCAACCGGACGGCCCAATCCCAGCAATAGTCCTGTGCGGCACTTATCCTATGTTTCAGTCCACGCGATCGCACCAACAGTTATAGTAGTGCCACACAGATGGCAAAGGTTAATTGTTAATAACGGCCCTTAATGTTTAAACATTATTTATTGTGGCTTTTTTCTCATTAAATGCCCCCTCGTAAAACTTCTTAAGTGTTCATTAAATGTACAATTAATGAAAGACTGGACAATGTGAGTTAATTTACTGAACAATAAATAAATGTACACTTAATGTAAGGAAATATTATTTAAGATTTTTTTTTTGTTAATGTTATCATACTTTTTATGAAGAACAATATTAACATACGAGTGGTAGGACAATTTCATACTAAGATAATCACATGAATCTTCGTGCTGATTTCTTGCAGAGCATCGAAAGTATGTTTTTTTAGCATTCATTTTACTACTGGTATGTGGGTGGACGTCTCCAACATGATCCTGTATCTACTCTATCCTCATTAAAAAAATATCACTATATTTAAGTAACAACTTAGTAGATCTCAATGAGTAAAAATTTCAAGAGCTTGTGAAAAGCTTTTTTAGAATTAGCTTTAAAGCTATCCAGAAAAAAATAAAGGGCAGTTTGTTGAAACAATAAAGCGACTGACTAGACAGTTTGTTATCGCTTAGCACATCTAAAATTGTGGGTTATATTTTACTAACATAGGGTAATTGCCCGAGTCACGATCTACAACAAAATGACACATTCAGCAAGTAAAATAAATTAGTGGCCCTTTTCAGCATTTATTTACACTTGCAGGCAACCCTAGAATTGCGATGAGGGTTTCATTTAATTTTATTTGTTTGTCAGAATATAAAATAGTGGACGAAATAACGATTTCTAATAAAGATGTCTTTGAGTCTGCAAATTGTACATGTGTTAATTTGTCAAGTACAGTGTGTTAATTTTAAACAATATGACCATCGATAGAAACTATTCTCGCAGGTCATACTAGTAGGATATTTTAGTATAACTAACAAAGAACACCAGAATTTATGAAATAAATTTTAGAGGTGGTAGATGGCTTATTCTTTATACAGGATGAAAGAAGTATGTCTCTACTTGGCACGTTTACTGTGTGCGAGAAGAACGGCCAGAAGACACTCTGCTATGTTTTATGAAATAAAACATATATCAACATCAACAACATCAACGGCCCGTTACAGTCCACTGCTGGACTATGAGACTCCTCCAGTTAAGTGGAAGGTTTTGCCATAATCTCCACGCTTGGCAGGCGGGTTGGAGATCGCAGATTAAAAGGTTACTGTATCAGAGAGCGCTGCTGCCCGTTCCCTGTTCAATGTGTAGTCCTTAAGTCGCCTCTTACGACACCCACGGGAAGAGTAGGGGTTGGTGACAAATGTATTCTACTCTACCGTCACCACATGGCACATAAAACATACAGTACATAGTTTTTATAAAGAAAAGTGCAGAAGATACGAATCCTGTGGAGTTTCTTCCGGCCGTTCTTCGCCGCATTGAGCGTACTTATAAAGATATTTTTATCTTGTTTTATATTCTTTTGTTTTTTGTTCTGCCGTGTGGTGACGGCATAGTAGAATACATTTGTCACCAACCCCTACTCTTCCCGTGGGTGTCGTAAGAGGGGACTTAGGGACTACACATTGAACAGGGAACGGGCAGCAGCGCTCTCTGGTACAGTAACCTTTTAATCTGCGATCTCCAACCCGCCTGCCAAGCGTGGAGATTATGGCAAAACCTTCCACTTAAGTGGAGGAGGCTCATAGTCCAGCAGTGGACTGTAACGGGCCGTTGATGTTGATAATATTTTTTTGTGAAATGAGTGTAGAATGTTCATAGTGAGAATCCTTAAGTTAAAATGTTAGCAATGTTTGTTACGTTGTCTTTTTAACACTATTAGCTGGGTAATTGTTTGTATGATATGCAATTTGTTGAAAAAACAAGCTGTAGAGTAACCTTGAAACTCTAAGCACTGGAAGTTGTTATATATAGGCACCTAGGCTTAATAGGTCTTCAACACGGACCACACGTGCTAATAGTTGGTACAATACATATCAAATTTCAACATAAAATTCAATGAAACGCAGTTCAATCAGAAGTGAGTGACAGTTTACGGAAGGTATAATAAATAAGTATATTTTTTCCTTAGATAAATGAAAGGCTCGCATTTCTTTTTTATTCTTTTTAGACTAGCAGCATTTTTTTTCTGTCGGGTCAGTCGCTAATTTATTTGCGTATTTAGCAATTACATGTACTAATAAAATACGACTGGGCAAAAATTGCCTTTACAAGATTCACGTGAAGTTACCTGTGAGCCCGCCCTATTCTTGTTTTAATCGTATTGTATATTTCGGCGACAAATTAAAATATTATATGGTATTTCGTGTTTTTAGTGTTAGTCAATAATGTCATCTACCGTTAGTAAATCATTATTCTTCCATTCGTTTATATTTTTCTATTTGATATGAAATATAACAATTTTGTTCTTTTAGGTCCAAAATGAATATAAAAAAAGAATACGTCGCAATTCCTACAAGGAATAATGAAGAAAATGCCATTTTTCTTAAGTCCATGAGAATAACTCTTTTGATTGGACAAATTTTTGGACTGAATCCAGTTTTGGGGATCTATGAAAACGACGCTTCTAAATTGAGGTATGACAATAATATCGAATTAGTAAAAAATAAAAACTATTTCACAATAAACAGTAGTAATTATCATGAAAAAATAACAAATTAGCGATGGGAAGCTGATTTAAAATCGTACAAAATTGCCCCTGTGTTGCGACACCCAAACAAAAAGGGCCTCACTCAGCAAAAGCCGTAGCCTAGCAAGGTAGACTATATGGCGCTGATCTTCCGTGAGCCCTGTAGAAACGCTGCAAAATCAGTGTTGGAAGTGTTTTTACTTGCAACGTTAATGCTGAGCCTTTTCACATCGCAAATGTAAACTGTTTTGTTTTGTGCAAATTATACCTAAGTTATTATTTTGTATCTTAGTAGCATGCATTGAGATCTGAATAATTAATGTATTCTCTTTCTTTTTGTTTTTATTCTCGCTGCAGGTTCACCTATAGCTCAGCAAGATTCCTGTACTCTGTTCTGATGATGATCGCTCAAGGCCTAATATTAGGTATCTTTCTAATCAAGGTTGTTAAGAACAGCTCCGAGTTTGCAAATAATAGCAGTAAGTCGAGTGTAAAATTTATTTTTTGATAACTTATGACAAACAGAAAACCAACAGAGTTTACTTTAAGGGACTTTAAAGTTTATGTCGTGGCAACACTGCTATCATGATGGCTTAAATAGTTTGTAACCAAAGCCATACAACTGAATTATATAGAAACTTGATGCGATACTCCGTACTCGTGGAGCTTGGCGGTGGATCCATATGGACGGAGGGTAAAATTTTGTAAAAAAACGTCAATTTAGTTTTTCAATACAAATGGTCAAGAGTAGGTGTAGGGTAGGTGTAGGGTAGGTGCAGGGTAGGTGTAGGATACGTAGGTGTAGGGTAAGTGTAGAATAGGTGTAGGGTAGATGTTCGGTAGGTGTAGGGTAGGTGTAGAGTTGGGTAAAGGTAGGAAAAATGGCCGGACAACGTCAGATAGTTATACCTATAATTTTTAACTACTTTAGTTTTACGTTATTTACCTATAGAATATCAAGTCAATTATTTAATTTTTTCAGGTGGCATAAATTTTTTTGGAAGCACTTGGTTCGTGTCAATTCTTTTCCTAAGGCTTCCGAAGAAATGGCCTAAACTATGTTGCCAGATATCGAAAATGGAATCAGTCGACCCGATCACTGACAAAAATCTAGTGTGGAAATGTAATATTACCTGTATTGGTATTTTGATTGTAGCTGCTGGTATGTTACTAATTTATTAACTATTATATGCTCAGAAAAATGAAAGATTGAGTTCTCAATGCCCACTTTGGTGTTAAATAAAAAAAATAGATTTATGCAGCGAGTGTCGATTCGTCGGATGGGTGAAAAATACGTCATAAACGTTGCAAGTAAAAGATAAAAATAAAGTCCGTTTATAGTGTTAAACGTTTAATATTTCATTTGTTAGGGAAATCTCCTTGGCCAAAAGCCCGAAGTTGTAATTCCTACAGAAAAATGCAAAAAAAAGGATAGCCGGTTCCGGGGTCAAAAACCTCGGCCTGTCGACGTTCGCTAGCGAGTAAATCTTACAATTTAACAATAAATTAATAAAGTAATATATCTCTAAGCTCACCCAACCGCACAGATGTCCACTTGCAGGCCTTTTTGTAGATATTTTTCACAAAATCTTCGTTCTAAAGTTCGTAAAGAATTGAAAAAAGCGGCATGTACAGATTAGATTTCTTTCATTGACGGTTCTTCGTTGTGTTTTGTTTTTGATGTATAAAGAGAAAGGAGGGAGATATACATAAAATACCATGTGTTAGAGTGAAAGCGCATGATAAAGTAATGTGTTAGATGTCGCGAGTTAAAACAAAAAATCGCGTCATATGACAGCGAAGTGGCGGCAAATTCAAACATCCAACAACATTGTTAATTCAATAATTAAAACAAATAGTTTTTTTTTTCCTAAACCAATAACAATTAAATCAAAGTAACCATTTCAGCGGCTTGTGCGAACTTCACTCGAATCTTGTATGGTTTACGCTGTGCTTTTTTATCTGTGGCTGACAGGATAAAGAAAACGAAATTATTTTGTCTGTCGGGGTCGATTGTTAGCATCCGTCAATGGCGGTCGGGCTTTCGTTTTAATTTTAGTTTATTTGAGTATTTAGTGTATAATGTTGATAGTGTATTATCCAGTGAATGACTCGGAACAATAAACTTTACTAGAACAATTGAAACGTTTGCATTTAGCCGTCATTTATTGATGACTTGCAGCGGGTGACTTCAGTAATGCTGCTATCATATTACTGGAGTCCTTCACCGTACACAGCACCCTAGTCTTAGGATTAGGGCTGTCTGTGTATCTCATGCTACTTACTTAGCAAAACCACTTGATACTGGCGAAATACTACATGTGAAACGCCATAAAAAAATTAGAATTAGAATTAATTTTGTCCGTCAGTCGGGTAATTCAAAAATATTGGACACGTATTTTTTTATATCTGATTAACAAAAATGTACTTAAGTAGTTAAACCTGTTTAATGTTAAAAATTGGGGGCTAAATAGTTTCGTCACAAATTGTTATTTACTTGACTCAAGCGTGATGTCATACGCTTTTTCAACTCTATATAATATTTTTTGATAACGTGAAAAAGATAAAAAACGTGTCCAATACATTCGAATAATCTACCTGATAGATAAAAGAAGTAGTTGTCATTCCTATTGTTATTTAAACCGCATTATTCATGAGAATATTGTTTAATTAAAAACCAACTTGCTACTTTCCAGCGGAACACGCTTTCAGTGTCATTTTAGGAATATCAAGAGCAATAGCTTGTGAACCTGATGGAAATTAACTTGAGGTTTACATTCTAAAAGATTTTGAGTGGATTTGGTTGTACATACCATACAATACAGTTTTGGCTGTTGTTGTTAAGGTTTTTTAATTATTGTCTTTTAATTGCTGCTTTTGCTTTTAAAATACTCTCTCAAGCTTTGATGGTTTTTCTGAAATAAAGTGGAACAGCTGATTATAATTGCCTTGTTAGATGTTACCTTTGTAACGTTTTTTTTCTGCTAATTTGAATATTTTCAGTTTGTCAATATTCAATCTACATTTAACTGGACCTACTCAGGTATATTCATCATGTGTATCTGCTACTATCTGACAGCGAGATTTCAACAAATCAATGATCGTATTTATGCTGTTAGAGGGCAGGTAAGCTTTTATGGATAATATACAGCATGATTTTGCAATCCCTAGCATTTTTATATAATGTTCAGACCATCATAAGCAACAACTTTTCTCAAGGAACATGAGTTAAAAATCCCCAAAAAAAACTACTTTTCATACAAAATACACAATCAACTTTACAAATTTGTGTGGGAGGTCGAAATTTTTTTGGGGGTTTGCAACCCATGTTCCTTGGGAAAAGTTGTTGCTTATGATGGTCTGAATATTATATTTAAATATGCGAGAAATTGCAAAATCATGTCATATTTTTTGATCATTCATCAACTCTAGCTAAAAGAATAACATTATTTTTTAATATACTTCAGCTTATTTCAACTTTGGAACACGATATGCTATTTTCAAACTCATCTCCACACTCATCAGAAATACTCGTATTATCATCCTATAGGTACATTTTGACTTCAACATATTCTTAAGTATTATCAATGATATTTTTATATCTGTGGTAATGGTGACGTACATTTATACTACTCAGTGTTCTTTGATTCCTTTTCAAAGCTAGCAGGCGAGCATTTTGCTACTAATACGCGATTGTTTTTTTTTCTATAGTAAAATTACGACAATATGGGATCGGACTGTTCCTAAATTTACCATATTTTATGAATTATTTTTAAAATATAGATTAGTAGCAGACGATTCGCGAAGAAAAAAAACAGAATCGGTTGCAAAACGAATTTACAGTGATTTTTACTGTCTCTTTCAAAAACGATTTTTGTATGGAGATTATATGGCGTTACTAACAAATGACGTCACAAGTGGGTATGTTCCTCTCTGTCTGATCTTGAATTTCAAACCTTTATAACTCGGTAAATTTTCAAGATAGAGCAAAAATTCTTTTAGTGTTCGATAGCAGAAATTAAGAAGTTTGGATTTATAAAATAAAAAAAAAGTAGTCCGATCCCCTATTGTCTTAATTTGAACGCCTCAGTTTCTGCGCGGTAATGCGACATCTACCTCACCTTATATAATAAATATCATGGGGTATTATTATGACTATTTTTTTTATCAGATTGTACCTCCTAAATTTTGGCGTACCGTGAGAGAAGACTACACTCAAGCAACCGTCTTAGTAAGAGAGGTTGATCAAGTTATCAATAGCATCACCTTTGTCTCCTTCGGTAGCAATTTGTATTCTATCTGCCTTCTCATTCTGCATAGTCTTGAGTGAGTAAAGATTTAAAAAGTACTAGCTGTCCGTCCGCGGCTATGCTCCCGTGGGAATAAAACTTTTACCCGTAAAAATCCTATGTGTTAATCCAGGTTACAAACTATCTTCATTCCAAATTTCATCCAATTCCGTTGAGTACTTTAAGCGTGTAGGTGGAACAAACATCCAAACATCCAAATGAATAGGGCTCAATCCAGGAATAATTAAAAAAACGATGCTTGCGGTTGAATATATAATGAAAGAATGAAATTTTACGAAAAACGCCTACCAAATGTGAATAGCAAGTGCACAGAAATGCAACCGAGGATGCAAGTCATGTTGCCTTAATAAATAAAACAGGCGCTTTGCTTACAAACTAAAACTATACTTATAACTAGTCTTCAACATTCCCCCGGCCGTTGAAAGCTCGCCTTTCAACCAGACATATCTGGTATCGGGAGGGGGCAGATCTTGCTGAAGGATCTACGAACGATTCCTGCTGAGGTCTTGATATCGGCCACTCTGTTAACGCCATCACTGCCAGGAAATACAGCCACAACTCGGCCCAGTCTCCACTTTAATGGCGGCAAATTGTCTTCCTTCAGAAGAACCAATGAATTCATCTTCAAAGCATCCTTACAAGTACGCCATTTCATTCTCTGCTGAAGCTCCGAGACATATTCTTTACTCCACCTGGACCAGAAGTGCTGTCTAAGTTTTTCAATTCGCTGGAACCTGGTCAGATGATCGTAAGACGAATCTTCAAAATCTGTGCTCGGTAAAGAAGTCAGCGGTCTGCCGATGATGAAATGTCCTGGCGTAAGTGGCATGAGGTCATCAGGTTCAGACGACAGAGGGGTGAGTGGTCGGGAGTTGAGGATTGCCTCAATTTGAACAAGTACTGTATAAAGTTCCTCAAATGTTAAATTACAATTTCCCAACACTCGCTGCAGATGAAATTTGGTCGACTTCACACCTGCCTCCCAAAGACCTCCAAAATGTGGGGAATAAGCCGGTATGAAATGAAAATCAATTTGTTCGTTGGCGGCTGCTGACGACAATGTATCACAATTGTCCTTTAAAAACTTTGACAACTCATTATAAGCACCAACGAATGATAGACCGTTGTCAGAATATATATTTTTAGGCTTTCCTCTACGGGCAATAAACCTACGTAAGGCTAACAAATAATTGTTACTCGTCAAATCACCCACCAATTCAATATGAATAGCTTTCGTCGCGAAGCATATAAAAAGTGCAATATAGACCTTCACCAGCCTGCACCCACGACCTTGACGACTAGCGGAATGAATGGGACCTGCATAATCTACTCCCACTGATTGAAACGGGAAGCCATTCGATAATATACGGTTTTCAGGTAGATTACCCATTATAGGCGAAGTGACCTGACCTTTCATACGAGCACACCGTACGCATTGTCTGTAACAAGCCTTAGCCAAGTTACGGCCACCGATTGGCCAGTACGTTTCTCTAATTGAAGATAATAATAACTGCGGCCCTGCATGTTTTAATTTGTGATGTTCAAATCGAAATAATAATTTTGTGAACTGATGTGTGGACTGTATTAAGATAGGGTGTTTTTTCTCGTACGGGAACTGTGAATTATTCAAACGGCCACCTACACGCATGATATTGTCATCGTCTAGAAAAATGTTAAATTTAAGTAATGGACTTTTCTTTGGCAAATCTTGTTTGTTTAATAATAATGAATACTCCTGAAAAGATTCCATTTGAGAGACTTTGACTATCAAATTCAGTGCGTCTTGTAATTCTGATTTATTCAGGAAATTGGGCACCGTTTGTTTTCTACATAATTTGATAAAGCGCAGGGCATATGCAATTGCACGATTTAATCGTGATAGGTTTGAGAAACGGTTAAAGTTTATGATATGATCAGTCAATGGCTTTTCATGAACTGAGTGTAATGTAATGTCCATGCGTAATTCTGGTAATTTTTTGTCTGAATTTGCCGTAACAGGCCAAGATGATTCATCTTCTTTAAGAAAATTAGGACCAGACCACCATTGTTCCAATGATTTTATAGACTTTAAGTCAATGCCGCGAGATATATGATCAGCTGGATTGCTGTCAGTGGGAACGTGTTTCCAGGCACAACCACTAGTGTTCTCTAAAATGTCACCAACACGATTCCTAACAAACGTTTGTAGTTTGTTGGGTAGCATTTTCAGCCATCCTAATACGATCATGGAATCGGTCCAAAATGTAACCTTAGAAACTTCAAGTCGCAAAGACTTAAGTGTCTTTTGGTATAATCGAGCTCCCACTAGGGCAGCACATAGCTCAAGTCTAGGAACAGTGGTGGGTTTCAAAGGAGCAACACGACTCTTGGCCATTAATAAACGAACTAATACGTCTCCATTACTGCTGACACTTCTAACATATAAACACGCGCCGTAGGCACGTTCAGACGCATCAGCAAATATATGAAATTCCACAGAATGACAATCATGACAGATGACATGACGAGGAAGGCGAAGTTCGTTCAAGTATGGTAAACTAGCGATGAAATCTGACCAAACAGCTTTAATACCTGACGGTAGTTTTTCGTCCCATGACAACTTCTGTAACCAGAGCTTCTGCAGCAGCATTTTCATTTTAATAACACATGGAGCTAGTAAGCCTAAAGGGTCAAAGATCTGGGATACAACTGACAACATTTCACGCTTTGTATATTCAAGCGGAGGGGATGTACCTGCAGGAAAACAGAGTTCATCTGATTGTGTCAACCAGCTTAGACCTAGTGTTTTGCTCGGCTCAGAAGTGCCAATATTGAGATCAAATGATGAAGGAGAGGAATTCAACATTAATTCGGCATCATTTGATTTCCATTTACGCAATGGCATACAGGCGCTTTCAAGTTCTGTTGTTACCCTTTGACGAATACGCTTGGCGTCATCAATGTCATCAGAACCCGTTAGCAAATCATCGACGTAGAAGTCGTGTAATATAATTTCTGAGATTTGGCTGTCTTTACAGTCTAATCCTACTTGTTTCAAACACCTCGTTGCCAGAAAAGGGGCGCTAGCTGTCCCGTAGGTCACTGTATTTAATTTAAATACTTTGAGAGGTTCTGTGACGTCATCGCGCCAGATTATCTGCTGCAGACACCTGTCATCAGGATGTACAGCAATCTGCCTGTACATCTTTTCCACATCTGCAGCTAAAATGAATTTATGCTGGCGAAAGCGAAGAAGAATTGATAACAAGTCATCCTGCACAGTGGGTCCCACCATCTGGATATCATTAAGCGACAGACCACTTGTGGACGGACTACTGGCATTAAAAACTACCCTTAATTTTGTAGTTGTACTACTTTCACGCAGGACGCCGTGATGAGGAATAAAGTAACCGTTCTTCATCAAATCGCTCTCTGATACCTCAGACATGTGACCCAATGTTTTGTACTCAAGCATAAATTCTTTGTACATGTCTTCGTAATTATTGCTTCGAGTTTTATTTCGACGCTCCAATGACAGAAAGCAACGCTTAGCTCGTTGAACGGAATCCCCTAATAAATCTGCGCTTTGTTTTAATGGGATTTTTACACAAAATCGACCGTCTGGCAAACGAGTTGTGTTTTCTTTAAAATGGTTTTCGCATTGTTTTTCCTCTTGAGAATACTGACATGAATCTGAACTAACTTCCTCGAGCTTCCAAAATTGTGTCATTTGATTTTGTACATTGTTATTCAATATTTCAGTGGAAGCAGATTTAAAAATATTAATAAAATTACATTTAATATACGAAGACTGCATTGATGTGATTGAACCACATACCAACCACCCAAGTCTGGTTTCACATAACGTAAGAGTGTCCTCGTGTTTACCTAGCAGTTGTATTCGTTGGCTTCCTAATAAGTCCCAGAATACATCAGCGCCTAATATTATATCGACGCTAGCCGGTGTGTGGAAGTATGGATCAGCTAAACAAATATTTGACGGAAAATCAAATTGTGATAGATTGATTTGATCACATGGCACGTTACCTGTAATTGATGGCAAAATAAAACACTTCAGATTGGCTTTATAATTATCATTTAAAGATTTTATTGAGACCTGACACATTTTGCCTACATGCGATAGCACGTTATTAACGCCCACTAAAGATTTATCAATCTCAATTACATCTAAGTCTAACTTATTGCATAAATCTTCTGTCATTATACAAGAAGTACTGCCACTGTCTAGTATAGCTCGTGCAATAATTTCACGATTGGAATTATCGCATATTTTAATGAGCGCAGTAGATAATAGGACTTCGTGGTGAAAGGACGGGTTAGACGGTGACGTAACGCTCGCTGATAACACAACACCGCTGCCGTCTGACGGCGGCGGCGGCGGCGGCGGCGGTAGCTGACCGCTCGGTGTGGCAGACGCCGAATTACTTACCGGTTTTACTTTAGACACGTGAACCAGTGTATTGTGTTTCCGTTTGCATAGTTTGCAGCCAGGTTTTTTACAGTGATTGGCAAAATGACCTTTTTGAAAACAGTTAAAGCAAACCTTAAAATTCGGTAACATTTCTAATCTTGCTTCGTTATTTAACGCGAGAAATTGTGAACAGTTAGACAACTTATGTTCACCGTTGCACTGAGGACATAATTTTAATGATGAGGACTGATTATTTTCAGCCTCTGAAACTGAAATCATAGTTTTTAACTTGGTAGGTTTTGAGGTGTTGTTAAAATGATTGTTGCTTGAAGTTTTTGACTGAGAAAATTCTAACGTTTCTAATAAATCGGCACGATTGCGCATGAACTCCAAAAATGACTCTAATTTTATTGGCTTTTCTTTGTCTAAGCGACCTTTGCACTCTTCCCACTCGCGAAACGTCTTGGAATCTAATTTTTGTGTAATGACATGAATTAACAGTGTATCCCAGTGGTCTACGGGTTCGCCTAGAGATTTCAGGGCGCGTAAATTTTTATTTACCTGGTCAATGACACGTTTTAAAACATAAGACGATTCTTTGTTTACCGATTCGATGCTAAATAAGGCTGTAACATGATGTTGAATTAATAACCGTTTATTATCGAATCGTTCACACAAAAGTGTCCAAGCAGTGGTGTAATTCTTCTCGGAGAATTCAATTGACTGGATTACAACTGCAGCAGTCCCTTCTAGCGACGCACGTAAGTAATGGAATTTATTTATCTCATCCATGTCGTCATTTGAATGAATAAGACTGGTAAAGGTATCGCGGAACTCCAGCCAGTTGTTATACGAACCGCTAAATTTCGGTAATTGTATGGTAGGTAACTTGACGAATTTATGATTACTACTATGAGAATTGCTTTTAGAGTTACTACTCTGAAACGTTTCTATAATTCGTTGTGCTTCAGACACAGCTTTAAAATATTGTGATTCAAAAGAAATTCGTTCCTGTAATTGTGTGTCTAAGTCACTTAAACATTCTAATTCGGTTTGAACCTCATCAAATTGGTTATAAACAGCTTCTATCTTAACAAGCCGTAACTGCAACTCACTGATATCAGAAGCAGCCAACGAAGAAGGATCCAATTGGTTTAAGAGATTGGTAAATATCGTTAGACGGCCCTTAAAACTTCCTCGTTTCTTAACCAATTCTTTTTCTTCAGTCATAATGGGAGACAAATGTAGTCAACCTGAAATTGTTTACAAATAATAGACGTTTTATTATTATAATTTTATGAAAGTAGTACAATTAACTAAAAGCAAAATGAAAAAAAATATACAAATAAGTAGTAGGTGTAATTTATTAATTACCTAACTAGATAAGTCATAAACTTACTATTTAATTTCATCTGCTGAACTACTTTAATAAATACACACTTAGTTAATAGTTTAATGTCAAGAACAGTTGTAATACTATTGTAATAAATTCTTCCTAAATTAATGAGTAAAGTGCCTGAAAATATTAACTTTGTTAAGTAGTATAATAATAGATTTGAGAACACTAAATTTGCAGTTACTTAAGAGTTAAAATAACTAAATACAATTTAAACAGTATTAAAATTTAACTACAAAGCCCACTATTTTGGGAATAACTTAGTTATCTCAAATCTTACTCCACAAAGGTGACCTTAGGTTGACCGTTTAACCTCTAAATAATTTCACACTGGTACTAACCTTAGAATGGCACATTAATTTAATAAATACCTGGCGAGTGATGGGTTTTATCAAGAATATTAATAATTTAGAAATCCTAAGGACTACTCCCTCATCAGATGATATCCAATCCTCGATTGACCTTTGAACCCAGGTAGTTATCTTCAATAATTGCACATAATTCCTTTATTATTGCCCACTTATGATTTGCTTCATCGACACTAACTTGATCCAGGTGTGGTGCAAATCCGGTTCGTATCCAGGACCATGAATAGGGCTCAATCCAGGAATAATTAAAAAAACGATGCTTGCGGTTGAATATATAATGAAAGAATGAAATTTTACGAAAAACGCCTACCAAATGTGAATAGCAAGTGCACAGAAATGCAACCGAGGATGCAAGTCATGTTGCCTTAATAAATAAAACAGGCGCTTTGCTTACAAACTAAAACTATACTTATAACTAGTCTTCAACACCAAATATATTTTTACATTTATAATATTAGTGTGATTGTTATTTGTATTGGGAAATTGTAGTGCACAATTCATGTGATTTTTTAAAATGAATTCGATGTTTTAAAACAGTTTTCTTTTTTCTGTTTCAGAGACGGGTTAAAAGTGCCCGTTTACTGTGGCGTGCTCCCTAGTGAAAGGTATGTCATTACACATAGTTTTTTTTTATATATTGAGATTTTTATGGCCTGTAGTTTTTTTATCCTCTTTTCAGACTTCTCAAAGGCTACGAATATGTCGTGTACTACGTGTTTTCCATAGCTTTCCTGTTATTAAGAACCTTGGCAGTATCTTTGGTGGCTGCCCGTATAAACTCGGCTAGTGTTAAAACTGCATTTGCGTTGTATGATATTCCGTCTGAAGTTTTTGATGTTGAGGTAGGTTTATAGTTAATGCTTACCGATAGACCAAGATGGTCTGGATGGTGATATTCGAGAAAATCGAGAAATACATTGGGACTCGACTGGGAGATAGATCTAGTAAAGTCAATGAGTGTATGTATAGTTTTAATAAGTTTTTTTAATAAGTGGAGACATCTTCACACATGGCCATCTGATACCAAACTAAGCAGAACTTGTACTATGGTTACCAGACTTAAATAGATAATTACATACTAATATAGATAAACAACAACCAGATACAAGGCAAACACAAGTGGTCATCACACCACCCTGGGCGGGATTCGAACCCGCGACCCTGTGCGGAGGCAGATACACTACCACCTGGGCTACGGAGCCGTCAAGTTGTAGTGTTGTAACACGTTGTAAAGTGTTGTTGCAGTATGTGTAATTATAACAATGTAGAGAGTTAAAGGAGAGTGACGAGAGAGTGCTATGATGAAAAATTTCATAAGCGTTTATAGGCTTACAGCGCTCTGCGCGTCCAATATAATAACGCGTTTAGAATACTGTTTAGGCTGCCGCGTTATTGTAGCGCCTCTTCCATGTTCGCCGAGGCTAAGACGAACGATAACGCGCAATCGATGTGCGTCGATGCTTAGTCGTGTTCGCGCCAGTCCGAACAGTGTTCTGCGCACGTTAGGTGATCGGTGGGACTCGCCAATGCTGCGGCGCTGGGTGCACTTACACACAGCCCGCAACTAGTTTTAATTTTATTTTATTTTATTTTTAAGTGCCTACTAATATTAGATTAAGCTTTACTAACAAATTATGGATACAATTATCTGAAATAAATTTATTATTATTATTATTATTATTATATTATTATAGGCTTTTTACACGACTGCCCAAAAAAGGAATGTAATGTGTTCAAGATTCATGTATGTGATATGTATGTATGTGAGTTTCTTTGTACCACCATTACTTCTAAATGCCTGAACACATTTGAATGTGTGGGGTATCGTTAGAGTGACACTGGCTATTTTTTTTTTATCGGCACAGTCATGTTTTTAATTTTTAGATGATTATTGATAACCCTACCACATAAATGTTCACCAGGCACATGCGGTGAGGCACAAGTGGGTCGCTTTCGTCGTATCGATGCGGATCGTCACCGTGTGGTGACGGCAGAGTAGAATACATTTGTCACCAACCCCTACTCTTCCCGTGGGTGTCGTAAGAGGCAACTTAGGGACTACATATTGAACAGGGAACGGGCAGCAGCGCTCTCTGATACAGTAACCTTTTAATTTGCGATCTCCAACCCGCCTGCCAAGCGTGGAGATTATAGCCAAACCCTCCACTTAAGTGGAGAAGGCTCATAGTCCAGCAGTGGACTGTGGCGGGCCGTTGATGATGCGGAGAAGATGTGTGTTGAGTCACAGAGTTTCATATAAGTAAAGAACGACTACTAGCCTCGAGTTGAGGTGGTGTTGATTAGGTGCTGGTGATAAACATGCAATAAAAAGCACCTTTGCCGTCAAGTCCAAATGCAATGCCTTGAGATGGTATTGCCTGGGTCCCGTTTCACGAAGCAACAATTTACAAGTAACAAGTTACAATTTGATATTCATTGCGTAGCCAATTCGCTTAAACTGTTAGCTCTTACCGTTTTATCTCATTGTCTACGCAATGTACGTCGAATTGTACTTGTAATTTGTAGCTTGTAGCTTCGTGAAACGGCCCCCTGGTTAAGATCTCGAACAAGTCATGTACTCGTATAATTGAATTGTTCGTTACTGTTATTTTTATTTACTGTTATTTCTTATTTACTGTTATTTTCATAGGTTCAACGATTGATAGACCAAGTTCACGGCGATTCTGTTGCTTTAAGTGGACTCAGATTGTTCAATATAAAACGAGACGTAGTACTTACTGTAAGTTAAAAAAAAAATAGTTTGTATACTTTGAAAAATGTCATTGCAAAATTTGTATGTTATTTCACATTTATTTCGAGTAGGTACCTATTTAAATTTGAAATAACAAATTTTACCCTGTTTTTAAAAGTGTAGGTTCTAGTATTAAATAATTTTAATTACACAAAAAAAAAATATTGGCACAGACTTTATTTATACTTATAAATCTTGTGAACAGACTTAGTAAAACCAATACTTTTTTCTATGTTAGTTCAACCCAAAGATGAAAAAGATATGTTTTTTTTTCAGATTGCAGCCGCCGTCGTTACTTACGAGCTAGTTTTGATTCAAATCAACACCACCAAGAAATGAACCATTCAAAATGTTAATATTATTAATAAAATAAGCCACAGAATAAATAATAGTAGTAAGTAACTAAGATAAAAAAAACACAAATATAATATTTTAGTTTAAAACATAGACATTCTGTAACTAAACATTAAAAAGATATCTTCACATAAACTTTAAATTGATTATATTAAAACAAATTAAATATTTCTCTTTCTTTTCTTTCTCAATCAATCAATTTTGTTGATTTAAGCCACAACGAAAATAATAAAAATTCATTGAATGAAAATGTTTACGAGTTAAATTCATTTTAATAGCGACATAGCGACACACAATTTTCGAAAGGACGTCACAATGAAAAAACAAATGACAGTCTCGCAAATTAAAAAGTAACATGTTCCCAAAGAGCTCCATTTTTGAATTCCATAATTGTTTTTTCATTCTTTTATTGGAAGTGGCCAGATCCAGAGACTTTCAGTATGCTTCACGTATAAAAAAAAGATTAAGATTTAATTGACCGAGCGAGTGAAGCGAGCGAAGCGTCTCTGTTTCAGCTTGGCCAAATTTGCTTTTGTATGTCCATCTGTTTGTTTGTGGATTTGTTTGTTTGTTTGTTTGTTTCACTCTACAGGTCGCGTTTCTCAACCGATTCTCGTGAAATTTTGTGAGCAGGTTCGATAAATTAATCATATTTTTTTGTCGAGGCAGTTTTTGGAAATTTTAAAAAATTACTGAGTTATGGGGGTTGCCAGCTTACAAGGTCTTCCGCTGAGGCTGTTTTCCTCTACAGGTTACATTTCTTAATATAAAATAAAAATCACTAATGAAATGAAATGAAATGAAATAAACTTTAAAAATAAAAAAAAATCAAGAGGTTGGGGATGTTTGTCGAGAAAAAAAAAATTTAAAGATATATACAGACTCGCGAGGTCTACAGCTCACAGAGCCACTAGTTATAAATGGCACATGTAATGATGTAACGACTACTTCTGTGGGTGGGACCAAGCACGGATTTGGCCCGGATATAAAAAGACATGCTTCTATCCTTAATTTCATCATCATCATCCATCGTTTTAGTTTCCATGAGTTATCATCATCATCATCGTGTGGGTTGTAAGGTTTGTGTAACGACTAGATAGTAGCCGGGACCAACGGCTTAACGTGCCTTCCGAAGCACGGAACCATCTTTCTTTTCGGACAATCAGGTGATTCAGCCTGCAATGTCCTAACCAAACTGGGGTAAGTCTCACATAGAGATTATTACATGACAGTGTCCCCATCGGGACACAAACCCGGAACCTCCGTAATGGGCGTCGAAATCTCGACCACTCGGCCGCGGAGGCTGTTATGAAGAAGAGAAGATGAGTTATGAAAGAGATAAACGAATGACAAAAATAGTTGTACAAATTAAAAACTGCCCTGCCAACAAAATCATAGCTATAGTGTCTTTTGGGCTGATGTAAGATTCTAACGATCCAAATTCGTTCAGGCATTCAGAAGTTATCGTGGAATAAACAAACTCACATACATACATACATGAACCCTGAACACATTACACTCATACTACATTTTTTGTGTAGTCGTGTTATAAATGCATACGTAAAGGCCTGTATTCACTTTCATTATTGCGTTGGAAAATACGTGTACCCTACCCTCGTTTTGTTACGTGTCCGTAGTCCGTACGTACGGAGATCAAGTGATTGGTCGAAGACCTCGTATTTTGTACATGCACTCCCACTTGCAGTAATCGAAGTGAATACAGGCCTTTACTGTCAAATGTTAAAACTGATGTCTTCACTCACGCTCTAATCAACGCGTCCGTGAGGTCCAGGTTCGATGTTTGACAGTTCTAAAATTAAGACTTTCATCACTTCCATTCATGTCCTGTGTTCAATTAATATTGCACATGTAATGTAGAAATGCGATATTTTTGGATTTTGCTTTGGCCACATTAGTTTTTAGTGCTAATTAAGTTTTATTTTATGGCAATACTGTCTGTTCCTTTCTGTCATTGTGCCCATGCACACAAGTAACTGTAAAAATTTTCATTTTTTGCCACAATACAGCTAAATTTCAAGTTTAAGGCTTGTTTTATTTAACATCCTGTCTCTTTTTTTGTAAGTCAAAATATGCGGACGAACATGTCACTTCTCGAATTCATGAGATTGTTATTAATTCGAAATGTAATATTTTTTTCCTCTCCTCTTTTTTCATTACTCATTAAAAAGAAAAGGATTGTTGGAGTTTAAAATTAAGTCTAGAATGCCAATCCTACGAGTACTTAATTCATGCGCCAACATGTCATGCGCCAACATGACTTCTCGAATTGGGGCCAATCTTAATCACAAAAAAATATCCATCATTTTTGTAGTCTTCATTTTGTAATTTACTTTGCTGTTAAATCTTGTTTCTGTGAAAAAAAATATCAAGTTAACATTAAAAACCCATTAGAGCTGTCAATCAAAGGAAATAGAAGTAAATCCAGTACAGGAGTAAAATAAATAAAGGTGTTTGTAAAAACAAGACGTAAATTGATATTGATGGTAAACAAATGTTACAGGGCTAGGTTAACTGATAAAAACAGTTACATACTTTATTGACAATCCGTATAAAAACATGATAATTATGTAGACATTATAGGTAATACATACACAAAATTACGTTCAGAACTCCAAAGGGGTGGGCAGAGGTATTTTTTTTTTCAGAGTGCTTACATTGAAACCGCATTTGGCATTATATTGGACGAAGATAGTGAACCTAGCGATAAATATTTTGATAAATATTAGCACAAACCAGACCTAGGTACCAGAGTATTGTGAAATGGCCTAAATTGGAACTACAGCGACTATCTATAGTAGCCTTGATTCGGGATGTCACGCTCTAATCCTTAATTTAAGTTAGACCTTTTTACCTTTTAAAGATTGAAAAGGGACAGGAGATGGCCATCCTAATATTAAAACTGTCAAACATCGAATTTGAACGTTATGGCCGTGTCGATTGCACAATTTTAGAGAGCACTTAAAACATGCGACTTAAAAATCTCTTAAACTGACAGCTTTGCCCTTATTTTAGGTTATCATTCGTTCAAATGAATATCATTCGTTCATCACCTCTCTTCGTTGGTCATAAAAACAAAAAGGATAGCTGGATTTTAAAATTAGAATTAGAGCATGACATCCCGAATCGAAGGCAATGTCAAGATTCAGAATTCTTGCGATTGGTTGAAATACAATTTTGTATTACTACTAGCGCCGCCTTTTATTTTACAAATAAGTTGGCAGGTCTGTATGTGACGCTATGGGTAGATATGGGTTGGTGCAATTCTAATTCCGGGTACGATACGGCCATTGTACAATACAATACAAATATTCTTCTTCATTCTTCTTCTTTTGTACCTGTATTGGTACTTTACATCATCATCATCTCAGCCGTAAGACGTCCACTGCTGGACAAAGGCCTTCCCCTAGGATCTCCACAACGACCGGTCCTGCGCTGCCAGCATCCAGCGGCTTCCCGCGACCTTCACCAGATCATCGGTCCACCTTGTGGGCAGTTGTGGGGGGCCTACCAACGCTGCGTCTTCCGGTGCGTGGTGGCCATTCGAGAACTTTTCTGCCGAAGCGTTCGTCGGTTCTCCGTGCAATGTGCCCTGCCACTTAAATCTCGCGATTCTTCAGATTATGTCAGCAACTTTGGTTTGCCTGCGAATCTCATCATTTCTGATTCGATCTCGCAGGGATACTCCGAGCATAGCCCTTTCCATTGCCCTTTGGGTGACCTTGAGCCTTTTTATGAGGCCCATTGTCTCTGATCCGTATGTCATCACTGGCAACACACACTGGTTAAAGACATTCGTCTTGAGACACTGCGTTCTTTGGGACGAAAATATGTTACGTATAGCTTCCCGAACGCGGCCCAGTGTGGATTCGATGATTGGCCTCTTTCTCGAAGTTAGATCTGCCTAGCTGGATCGTTCCTAAATAGACATAATCATTTACAACTTCGAAAGCAGCGTCCCCAACTTTTATTGGCGTGGGTACTACACTACGGTACTTACACGTTAAACTTAATTATAAATTCAATTTAAAACCTCATTCTGATACTAAATTGCCTTTTATTTCTCAGAAAAACAAAAACTACGTGACTACATTATTGACGACGTAGATTTTTCGTGTATAATTCCAGTCACAACAGCATGTATCTTATTAACATCAACACGGAACCCTAACTTAGATTAGCTGTGATCAATCGAAGTCAAACAAACTGCGCCAGAGGTCAACAACGTAATTACAATCTAACACGTAAAACTACCCCAACATGGACGTAGTTTCACCCAGACAAACAACAATAGTCATTTACAGTGGCAACATGATACTCAATAACAAACAGAACGGAAATACTGAGAATGAAACCGCGTACGCTTGTAAGTTTTAGTTCACTGTGAAACATTGGTTGATTTTCGTTAAAAGGAGTGTTTAGTCCAATAAACTGAACAACTTTCACCAAGAAACTAAGGTTGTAAAATTACATAAAAAATTTACCCATTTGTACAAAACCGCGCGGCCAGCTGATCGATTCGTACAAGCTGATCGATTCGTATAAAACCACGTGGCCAGCTGATCAATTCGTTTAAAACCACACGGCTGGCTGATCGATTCGTACAAAATCACGTGGCCAGCTGATCGATTCGTTTAAAACCACGCGGCCAGCTGATCGATTCGTATAAAACCACGCGGCCAGCTGATCGATTCGTTCAAAACCACGCGGCCAGCTGATCGATTCGTATAAAACCACGCGGTCAGCTGATCGATTCGTTCAAAACCACGCGGCCAGCTGATCGATTCGTACAAAACCACGCGGCCAGCTGATCGATTCGTATAAAACCACGCGGCCAGCTGATCGATTCGTTCAAAACCACGCGGTCAGCTGATCGATTCGTATAAAACTACGCGGCCAGCTGATCGATTCGTTCAAAACCACGCGGCCAGCTGATCGATTCGTATAAAATCACGCGGCCAGCTGATCAATTCGTACAAAACCACGCGGCCAGCCGATCGATTCGTGCAAAACCACGTGGCCAGCTGATCGATTCGTATAAAACCACGCGGCCAGCTGATCGATTCGTTCAAAACCACGCGGCCAGCTGATCAATTCGTACAAAACTACGTGTCCAGCTGATCGATTTTCTACGGGCGATGCAATTTTTCTTTTCATTTGTCAGCTCATGTTCCTTGGGGAAAGTTTTTTGGTTGGACTGAACACTCCTTTTATGGTTAAACATCAGCAGCAGTAGCGCCACCAATTGAAATAAATAATTTACTTATTGTCAGTGACTTCGATCGAAAATATTATGTGTTTAACGACAGTAATAGTCCTAAATTTAGTTACTGTTTTATTTTTGCAGTTTCACCAAGATTTCCGTTGAAAAAGGAAGATGATACTGCTGCTCCTGTGAAAAAGAAAGATCCTCCACCAATCACGTTCCAGCGAGCAATGAAACTGTGTATCGTCATAGGACAGTGTTTTGGCTTGAATCCTGTTTTAGGCATTTTCGAGACGGACACTACTAAATTGAGGTAAATGTATGGCAAATGGAAGATTCATAATTCTGTCAGCGCAAAAAAGCGGAAACTAAAAAACTGCTGATAAATTTCAAAGCGCTGTCAGCTGTAAAGTGGATTGGATTAAAAAGCAACATTTATTTACATATACTTTTTTTATTCTACTAGGTTTACCATATATTCTGTGAGATGCCTTTACACATTCCTAACTATACTGGGTCAGAGTATTGTATTTTGCTTTTGTGTGTTAAAATTAGCAAAAGATACGGACCCTTCCATTGGTTCAAATAGTAAGTATATACAAATTTTCTTCAAAACTCGTAATGTAGTTATAATATTGATCGACGCATAATTTAGTTCACGATATATTGATCGGTGTCTGCCGGTGGAAGTTAAAACGCCTTTAAACTTGGCTAAGTGCAGTGTCTAATTTAGTATACATTGCTGTGTTTGAGCCGCACTTGGGATGAAAAATATTAGTACTGCAACAGCAATGTTTTGTAGTTAGCACTCTTTTTAAAGTATAAACCAGTTTAATTTCTAGCAATCAGAGCGGAACAGTAATTAGGAAATTGATTATTATTTTACTTGTGATATAATTTATGTTTTAAAGCTTTTTTCTATACTAAGAATTATGAGTTAAATCTAAATCGATTACGAGTGCGACTGATTGTTTTTCTGTTCAAAGGAACTTATTTATATTTGATAAGACTCCAGATAATATTAAATATCTATGATTTGAAGAAGATGATGTCCCCACACATTTATTTATTTATTATTCATCATCATCATCATCTCAGCTGGAAGACTTTCAGTGTTGAACCTACCTGAAATACGCAATTTATCATTATTTTATCAAATTTAGCTTCATAATGTTTTGACAATGCGCTGTTTTATATTTTAATATGTTCCCGTGGGAATAAGGCTTTTTCCCGTAAAAAGTATCCTATCATGGTACAAACTATCTTTATTCCAATTTTCATCCCAATCCGTTTAGTAGTTTTTGCGTGAAAGAGTAACAAACATCCATCCATACATCCATACTTACTTATTAGCACAGAATTAATATAGTACTTATTAGTAAAGATTAATAAATAAGATTTTATTGTTCAGGTTCGCTTGTTTTCTACGGGACTAACGGCATGACAACGATACTGTTCCTTCACATAGCTAGACAATGGCCGAAACTTTGTCAAGAGATCGCGAAACTCGAACAGTCTGACCCAAATATGGACAGCGGTCTAGTCAGAAGGTGCAACGTGTCTTGTATGGTCGTCCTGTCCTTAGCTCTGTGTAAGAATCATCAACCATCCTCAGCCCTTATACGGGGCATAGTCTCTGGATCTGGCCACTTACAATAAAAGAATGATAAAACAATTATGGAATTCGAAAATGGAACTTTTTTGGGAACGTGTTACTTTTTAATTTAAATTCTGTCATTAAATTTGTTTTTTCATTGTGACGTGACGTCCTTTCGATAATTTGTGTATCGCTATCAAAATGAATTTAACTCGTGACCATTTTCGTTCAATGATTTTTTATGATTTTCGTTGTGGCTTAAGTCAACAAGAGAGTTGCCAGAGACTTCAATTAGCATTTGGTGATGAAGCACCATGTCGCAGCTCTGTGTATTCGTGGTCTGGAGAATTTAGACATGGATGTGATGTTCTCCATGACGCAGTACGTGAAGGTCGACCGGCGACCACGGTTACAGACTCAAATATTTCCACCGTACGATAACATATTGAAACTAACATAAAAAATACTAGGCATTGGAATGAGCCAAGTGCAAAACATTTTACATGTGTATCTGAAGGTTTAGAAGCTTTACACTCGATGGATACCACATGACTTAACGGAGGACCAGAAACGACTGCGTGTCCAGTGGTGCCGTAAAATGATAAAAAAGTCTGTCCACAATATTGTGACAGGTGACGAAACCTGGCGGTAATGCTTTGAACCCGAAAGAAAAATTCAATTTATTGAGTACAGTGCAACGTCAGAGCGTGTTGGAGGAGCTGCCACATTCCTGATGACCGATGGCCGACGACAACTGACGACAGATAAAGGTGATACGTCACGTCTCGTTTCGGCTGTCGTGGCCTTCTTTGTCTGTCGTCAGCTGTCTGCTATGAAGTCACTACCTTTGGCCATTAGTACCTTACCCAAATTACCTTTATTTCTTTTTGGACAGTGGAACACCTGCTGTCTGACATGAGTGGCATAGTGGTAGCACTGGACTGCCATCCTGATACGAATTTGTTCCAAGCGTTTGTTGTGCAGAGTTTTTCTTGGGCCTGGACTTTCTTTAGTTACAACCACATACTTGGACTCATGGCAGTGGTAATTGATTTTGTTTTTTTATTGTCATTTTGAAAGCTATTCATCATCATAATCATCGTGTGGGTTGTAAGGTCGACAACCGACTTCAAAAATCCTGGTGTCAGTGCTATAGAGCCGCAAAAGGCCACTGACTTGGTTCATGTAACGACTAGATAGTAGCCGGGATTAACGGCCGGGAAATCACCTGCACTTTCGGACAATCAGGTGATTCAGCCTGTAATCTTTCAACCAAACTGGGAAAAATATCACAAAGAAGTTTTTGTCCACTGGGAATCGAACCCGGAACCTCCGTAATGGGCGTCGAAATCTCGACCATTCGGCCACAAAAGCTATTTAATTCTAAAGGTAGATTTTGAAGGTCGCCAATTAGATTATAAATAAACCTACTACTACCACTTAACTGCTTCTTTACTGAAAAAAAAAGACTGTGTATATTTTGTATGTAACGTTTATTCTCGAATGTTCGCAATGTGGTTTTCGTAAGTTATCTTGTTTGTGTAATCCAGTGATGGGCAAAGTACGGCCCGCGGAAGTATTTAATCCGGCCCGCCTACGAAACCCTTCGAAACCCCTGAATAATAATATATGCCCGCAATTATTATATTTTGACAGTTCAACAATAAAAAAGTAGAACAATATTAGTAGTATTATTAGCACTTGTGTTGCCTTGTGTCTGGTTGTTGTTTATCTATATAAGTATGTATTTATCTATTTATGTAATGTATATCAGCTGTCTGGAACACATAGTACAAACTTTGCTTAGTTTGGAATTAGATGGCCGTGTGTGAAGATGTCCCCACATATTTATTTTTTTATCATTAATAGATGCGTAGGATGCCGACTCACTGATGAAAACCTTTTCTCGTTGCTGAACTGAAAGTTACTTCATCGCAACTAGAACCTGCATTTGAAGATAATATTATGGCAAATCAAACACACGCCTACTATGGCAGGGCCTTCGAATAAAAGTTAAATTAAAATAATTTGTAACTTACTTTATATTGTTTACAAGTGTTTATGAAAATATATTTTTTTTAATTATTAAAAGTTTTCAAAACAAAATGCATTTTGGCTATAAATTCTGGCCCTCCTCTAAAACTTTCTGGCCCCCCTTAAAAAAAGTTTGCCCACCACTGGTGTAAGCAGTAACCAAACATTTTGTTTTATAGCGTTAGAACGTTGATAACTTTAGTGTTCCAATAATGAATTCCGGAGAATTCTAACGTGACATTGAATTTCTCATTTCCAGTTCTTGAATTTGCAATGCACGTTCAACTGGAACTTCGCGGATGCTTTTGTCATTTGTATTAGCTTGTACTTGACGTCAAGACTAAAGCAGGTCAATGATAGGATTGTCGCCGCCCGAGGAAAGGTAATGACCAATTTAAATAGATCCCTTCTTCGTTGTGTTGGATGTGCAAGTGTAGAAGAGTCCTATTATAGAGGTTTGTTAATTTGTTTGTCAGTTGCATGAACCTTTACAGGGTTACTTCGGAGACAGTGCGCAAATTTTACGTACAGAATAGTTTTAAAAAATTAAAAGACACGTGTTTTTTCGTTTCAACATGTTTCGAACAAAAATATAAAAAAAACATCGTATGAAAATATCCACACCAAAACCAGTATCATGGTCACTATGTAGTTACGACAACAGCGAGATAAGAGCGTACGCCCGCGCGCTGCGCCCTCACCCCCTTGCACTGCCACAGCCCGTGCTTAGAGTGACCATGACATTAGATGTTTTTTGTGGGAGATAATAATAATAATGTAATAAAGGTGAACTGAAGAAGTTTCCCCATAATAACATAGGGACATCGGATATAAACCAATAGTTCGCCCAAAAAATACCATATGATTCTTTTTCGTGAAATGTGTTCTAACGATACTGATAGCATGGAAAAAATATGCGCACTGTCTCCGAGGTAACCCTGTATAATTATCTTGTCAGTAGAAACCGAGCACATGAAGTCGACCAACCCATACTGGGCCAGCGTGGTTGACTAAAGCCTAATCGCCCTAATTCAGGGTAGGCTCGAGCCCCTCGGTGGGGACGTATATAAGCTGTTGATGATATTTATATATGTACGTTTGTTTATGCTCATACGGTAAAAGAAAACATCGTGAAGAAAGAAGAAACGCCCAATGCCAGCGTGGTCGACTAAGGCCTAATCGCCCCCCTATTTTATGGTAGGCTTGAGCTCCTTGGTGGGGACGTATATGATCTGTTGTTTATGATGATGATGATGAATGTTAGTAAGGCAGTGACATTTTGTATTCCAGTACGTCTCAGCCTCCTTCTGGCGAACGATGCGTGAAGACTGGTGCAAAGCCGTGACCCTCGTGAGGAGAGTGGATGACGTCATCAGTGGTATCATCTTCATCTCCTTCGCCAACAACCTTTTCTTCATCTGCTTACAGTTCCTGCATATTCTTGAGTAAGTGAAAAAAAAGTGAAGTGTAAATAATATAAAATAAAATAAAATAAATAAGTGTTTGAGTTAACATTTTTTATTGTTTACAGCTGCTTTTCGGTCGGTTGATGATCTTACAACCCACACGATGATGATGATGATGATGAGCTGAAATTGTTAAGGCTAGATACTTTTAATGTATCATGTCAGCTGATTGAACATTTTATCTATTAGTTTAATAAAAAATGCAAAAATGCCTTTTGTGGTTTTTGCTTTGATGTATATTTTCTTTTGTTTATAGCCAAGGCATCAAACCTACGTCTGCTTGCGGCAAATCGCTAAAAGCAAGGTAAGTTCTGTTTTTAACTCCCGACAACACCCTAACACCCTATACTGCTAAGTTTTAAAAAAAATCATGCCAAAGCAAGTTGGTCGGATATGCTAGCAAATTAATAGTTAGTCAAGGACATCACACACGGCAGCTATAATGCACATTACATCCCGAGATGTATAGCTTTACATCCCGGGATGTATAGCTTTACATCCCGGGATGTACGAGTATGGCTCGAGACATCTTTCGAGCAGCTAAGGTGTTATACAGAATGTTCTTATTTTAATGTTAAATATTATGGACCCCTCGAGTTACTTACTATTAGATTTACTAGATAGTTCATCAGAAGATGATTCTGATTGGAATTTTTATGTGCGTATTGCCAGATGCGAAAGTTGCAACAAAATCGGTCCTATTATTTTATTTTATATTATTGTTTACATTTGTCACCAACCCCTACTCTTCCCGTGGGTGTCGTAAGAGGCGACTTAGTCCACATTGAACAGGGAACGGGCAGCAGCGCTCTCTGAAACAGTAACCTTTTAATCTGCGATCTCCAACCTACCTGCCAAGTGTGGAGATTATGGCAAAACCCTCCACTTAAGTGGAGGAGGCTCATAGTCCAGCAGTAGACTGTAACGGGCCGTTGATGTTGATGTTATTGTTTCAATAAAATAAACAGGGCCACTATCAGAAGACATGTCAACTTGACGCTATCTCGTTCTCACTTCTCACCGGTTACAAGAATTGAGACAGCACATTAATAACGTCAAGGTGCAGTGATACGCAATAGTTTTCAAGTTTCGTTAGACAAGCTTCGGAGACTTAAGATCTTTTTAGCCCTCTTGAGCCTATGGTCCTTTTTGGTCCTAAAATTTTGCGCAGAGTTTTAGAGCTCTTTAGCCTTTCCGCCTCCGCAGTCCCTACAAAAAGCCTGCGCTCCGTATAAAAGAGCTAAATAAAAGACCATGGTCCTTTGGAACACCACCTCCAAGCCATCTCATTTATGCAAAACTACATACCTACCTGAACATAATGTTTTGTTAGCAATCATTTTAAATAGAAAGGTTTTACTAATATAACGCAAATAACGATAAACAACAAACATAAATAACCCGATAGAACTAAAAAACTAACAGACCAAACAAAGACAATACATAAAAATATAGACTTTCTGTTGATTAATTGATATTCTACTACGCCCTACCTAATCTCACTCTATTTTAAATGATTTGTTAATTGATTTAAATGAAAAATTCACATAACTTCGCTTTTTTTTTAATTACATTTTCTTCAAAAATCCTAAAATAGAGAAAAATTTTTTTTTTTATTTGTGCTATATCACACTAACAACAGATTAGATTTCAAATACAGTTAACACACATTATAATTAGGATGCATTAAGTCATTTGGCAGTAGAGTTAATTTTGGACCGAGGCCCTTTGATTTCTGCCCACTCTCCTTTAAGTGTAATCAAAAATTGTTGTAATTTTGCAACAATTAAGAACAGATTTAAAATACCCAGCAATTTGGATATTTACCCGGTAGGGTACAATGGGTATTTACCCACCGCCCATCTCTAGTCCTGATTTATGCGGGACGTATCGATTTAGAGGGGTCTGGGGACCCCTCTAGTGTTTAGTACCTACTTTGTGGTATCTCTGTCTATCACAGAAAATCACAGAAATTTTTGAACACCCTTTTCGAAGAGAGATGTATTGACAGGTATAGAAAGGTATTGGCAGGATTGAGATATATCGAGATGTATATTTTCATACCGCTCGGTTTCTTTGATGCGAAGATGTAAAAATGTATACTACCTGCGCCGTGTGTTGTCTCCGACGATTTCTATGGAAAGATGTAATGAGATATATCAACAGGTATCGTGCTATTATGTACATCTTTACATTATAGCTGCCGTGTGTGATGCCCTTCAATCAAATAAAGGTTCTAACTTACGTTGCACCCTGACGTGACATGATAGCGCCATTTCAACGAGCAAACCATATTGTGCCATCTATAAATTACTATAATAAAATTAAAATATAAAGGTGTTACTCAATCGAATTTGATGGCACAGCGATAGGTTTTATTTTCGACTTATTGAATATATGTCTTTTTTGCTTCGGGGATTCTTAAACTTTTAATTTTCATTTTTTTGTGTTTGTGTTACTAACTCTGTTATTTTCCTTTACATCCCTCAATCTTATTAATGGTGGTCCACACCACCATCAGTGCCATTACTATCATAGATAGTGTGTGGTTAGCCATATTGTGGTTTTAAAACTCTGATAAATTGGTCTGGCCATACAAATACCTTGAATGAATGTAATGAAAATGATAAAATATTTGATTTTATTGTTCCTTCCGCAAGATAACTAACTAGTACATAATAAAAACCTATATAACCTATCCTAACATTTTTTTTTCAGACCACTAAAAGGCTTCGAGCACTCGCTGTATTTCTTATATTCTTTCGGGTTTCTTTTGGCACGGTCTATTGCTGTGTCGTTGCTTGCGGCCAAGGTGCACACGGCCAGCCTGCTGCCGGCACAGTCGCTGTATGAGGTTCCTGCAACTGCGTATTGCGTTGAGGTATATAATAATAAGCCTATGTTATTTTTCATAAGACAAATCAGATAAGATTTTTTAATATTTATTCATATTTTATCGATTACATAAAACAATTGGTAATAAAAACATAAAATCATGACTAAAAAAAGAACTTCTTCAAAAGTCAAAACCAAAACTTTGGTATAAAGATATTTGACATCTTGATAACTTCTTTAAATGTGACATAGCTTTTGAATAAATAATAAATATGTGGGGACATCTTCACACATGGCCATCTGATCCCAAACTAAGCAAAGCTTGTACTATGGGTACCAGACGGCTGATATACATTACATAAATAGATAAATGCATACTTATATAGATAAACAACATCCAGACACAAGGCAAACACAAGTGCTCATCACACTAATGTTTGGCCTGGGCGGGATTCGAACCCACGACCCTGTGCGTCGGAGGCAGATACATTACCACCTGGGCTACGAAGCCGCGAATATTATATTAAATTTAACTGAATTTGACAACTAAATATCAATTCAATATTTATAAAATGGCTACAGTATGCCTTTTTTTAGGGTTGCTCCTCTAAATACTGGAACCAGTAATTAAATCTCTCTGTTCCAGGTTCAAAGGTTCATAGATCAGATACATGGTGACACAGTCGCGCTAAGCGGTCTTCAGTTCTTCCACGTGAAGCGAGGGTTACTCCTTACAGTAAGATTGATCTATTTTGAAACTTTATTTAATACTTCAAACGAGCAATTCATCTATCTATACAGGGTTATTTTTTTATGTTGTTCAGACCATGAAACTAAACAACTTTCCCCAAGAAACATGGGTCCGGAAATGACAATGAATGGGTCATGGTCATAAGCTACGTTTTCTGCGGTTAAAAGTTTTAATTCCCACGGGAAAAAATTTTACCACGCAAACGTAGCCCACG
Organism: Carpatolechia fugitivella; assembly: GCA_951230895.1. Taxonomy (NCBI): domain Eukaryota; kingdom Metazoa; phylum Arthropoda; class Insecta; order Lepidoptera; family Gelechiidae; genus Carpatolechia; species Carpatolechia fugitivella. The sequence continues at coordinate 5,044,684 of OX579649.1, forward strand.
AGAAGAATGGCGTAGCCACTAGTCACTAGAAACACTGCACCTTTTTTTTGTTTGCGTTTTAAATCATCTCTAACCAACAAGTCCAAACTTCTCATACTGAGATTTGGCAGAATCCTAAAGATCTAGTATCTTCGAATTGGAGGGTCGATTGTTAGCATCCGTCAATGGCGGTTGGGCTTTCGTTTTAATTTTCGTTTTTTAGTTTATTTAAGTGTGTTTAGTGTATAATTTCGATAGTGTATTATCCAGTGAATGACTCTGAATAATAAACTTTAACAGGACAATTGAAACGCTTGCATTTAGCCGTCATTTATTGATGACTTGCAGCGGCCACGTGGTGGCTTCAGTAATGTTGCTTGCTATCATATTACTGGAGTCCTTCACCGTACACAGCACCCTAGTCTTTGGATTAGGGCTGTCTGTGTATCTCATGCTACTTACTTAGCAAAACCACTTGATACTGGCGAAATACTACAAAAGAAACGCCATAAATAAAAGATTGAATTGAATTGACTTCGAATTGCATGACTGCGTTTGGGTCGCACTTGAGACGGTAAATTAGTACTACAACAGCAATTTATCGGTAGTTAGCATCTAATATCTGAGTGAGGCTAATTTTCACTGTCACGCTCTTAATGAATGAATGAATGAATGAATATACTTTATTGCACACACAGAAATAATAAATGACAGAGTGGAGTGTCTTAATTTATGTTCGTCCGTCCTTTTCGCCTTTTAAAGATTAAAAAGGGACAGGAGATGACCATAATATTAGAGCTGTCAAACATCATTCGATATTCAAATTCTTGATCATTATGGCCGCTTCGATTGCACAATTTTAGGGCGCATTCCGAATCAGACTTTCAGCACTGTCAGCGATCAGATAAGCAAAAAAATGTTTGGCTGACAGTGATTTGGATTGCAATTACGGGTACTTTAATCGATTTCAGCGCGTCTCGGAACGCAGGGTTAGTGAGCACAACATGCGACTTAAAAATCCATTGACTTTATAAAACGGTATGGACAGGAATTATTGTACTATATCTATCTATCTATCTATCTAGCCCACATCTACCCACTGCTGAGTATAGGCCTCTTCTTTATTGCGCCATTTTTCACGGTCCTGTGCAGTTCTCATCCAGTACTTCCCTTCCACTGTCACTATATCATCTGACCATCGGGCTGGTGGTCTGCCTACCGAGCGTTGTCCAAGTCTGGGCCGCCACTCTGTCACTGCTTTGGTCCACCTTCCGTCATCCCGCCGCGCTATGTGCCCCGCCCACGCCCACATAAGTTTAGTGATTCGTTTACCTACGTCCTCTACCTTGGTACGGTTTCGGATTTCAGTGTTCCGTACACGATCTTGAAGTTTTATGCCGAGCATACTATAGCTACAATAAATTATACAAGTATTATTATTTTCGACATAACACTATAAAATATATGTTTATCTCTTTTCATCTAATAGACAACGCCGTTGTAAGAAAGACCTAAACATATTTATTGTTTTCAAGTTTCTGGCAATTTTTTTGCATGACGTCACGTTTTTGGGCGCGCGTGCCACATCCGCCATTTTATTTCACACAAGTCTTTGGTACATGCGCTGTCAAACTGTTGGTTGTTTAGTGTAAACAAATGTCGACATTTTTTTGGCATCCCTTAAAAAGACGCCATTTTATGTAACACATTGGGCACGTTTTTTTTTGTAGGTAGTTCCTGTCCATACCGTTTTATAAAGTCAATGTAAAAATCTCTTAATCTGACAGCTACGCCTTTATTTTAGGTTATCATTCATTCAAAATAATATCATTCGTTCATCTGAATTCATGTGCTTTCTTTCACTGGTCGTAAAAACGAAAAGGATAGCTGTAATTTAAAATTAGGATTAGAGCATTACTGTGTGAAAGGGGGCCAATATTAATGTATTCGATGAAAGAAAATTATTCAGCAATACATTAACAGCCTCCGTGGCCGAGTGGTTGAGATTTCGACGCTCATTACGGAGGTTCCGAGTTCGATTCCCGGTAGGGACACTGACAAGCAAAAATCTCTTTGTGAGACTTTCCCCAGTTTGGTTAGGACATTGCAGGCTGAATCACCTGATTGTCCGAAAAGAAACGTTAACGTTGGTCCCGGCTACTATCTAGTCGTTACACGAGCCATGTCAGTGGCCTTTGGCGGCTCTATATCACTGACACTAAGGTTTGCAAGGTCGATGGTCGACCTTACAACCCACACGATGAAGAAGAAGCAATACATTAAAGTTTATGATAGTTATTCTTCATCCCCACCATGATCTTCACTCTTTTACCAAATGTTTCTTTTTTTTCAGGTCGCGGGTACGATCGTTACATACGAACTTGTACTAATGCAGTTTGCCGGTGTAACTCCGACCAGCGCGCCTCCGTTGGCTGCTTTACTCTCAGAACCACTGGATTATGATTCCACGGATTTACCTTAGATAACTACCTTGTCTCTATATTATATCAAATAACATTGGGATATTATTAACTGCACATCAAATAAATAATCACCTATCAATTTATTTTTATCATTTATATAGGTACCTACGTTTTTCATCAAATAAGTTATTTTACTACAAATAAACTAAATGTCAAAACTAGTACTGCAGATAATTCGAAAATGTACATCAGCACGACATTAATTTTTTCCTCTAATTCGTGATTCAAAATACGACTAACTAATCATAGCAATTAATTTATCAGAGCGTGCGTAGACTTATGCTCATAGCAAAATAACTATCCGAGTAGCATTATATCGTAAAAAGCACCTCAGAACTTGATGAAAAGATGGGATGAGAAAACTTTTATTTTTGGCCATAATTACATTTTCTCAACATTTTTAAATAAATAGGCTAATTATGGTTCAAAAAAAATTGTGTGGTTGATTGCTAAATTAACTTGAAAAATCACTAAAAGTTTTGTATTACGAGTATATCATTTTATGTTCATAAGTAGGTATTTATTTATTTTTTTGTCGGCTGAAATGAAATTATATTAGTCCATTTTTTTGAGTTACTGACGTGTGTGCTTCAATAAGAGTAGAATTTATTTTTTATCTACTTAATGTAATTTTTTTTCCGTCGGGAAATTTTCTCGAAGTTTAAATAAAATAACTTTCAACAAGGACTTGTAACAACTTTGTAGGATTCATGGCTCCGGAAACGTGGCTTTACTTTATGGCCGAAGAATATGTGACAAGCTAAGTTGATGTAAAATGTTGTACTTGGCTTAAATAAACTTTGGGAGCTTTCAACAAAAGCAAACATTCACAGTTTAATTAAACAATCTACTTAGTATCATCAAAAATCTGTAATACATCAAATAAAATTAAAATATCGTGACTGGTTGTCTTTTACCAAAGCACTATTTAAATAACAAAGGTCTTATTTAAATAACAAAGGTCTTATTTAAATAACAAAGGTCTTATTTAAATAACAAAGGTCTTATTTAAATAACAAAGGTCTTATTTAAATAACAAAGGTCTTATTTAAATAACAAAGGTCTTATTTAAATAACAAAGGTCTTATTTATAAGGTCTTTGGCAGCAACGGGCTACTTGTTTTTCTTTGTCTTTGAAAAGTGTTTTTTCTTTTTCCGAGTTATCAAAAAAATACGGAGGTACATTGAGTTGTGCATTACATTGTGACGTAGTTACTACCCACTCTCCAACTTTAATGCGGTTGTAATAAGTATTTTTTTGTTTAAATTTGTTTTGTTCAAATGATAAAACAAAATATTTCTTACAAGTGGAGTGTTATTTGTACTACTCAGTTGTCATCACTACACCGCATTTTACGATTCTTTTTCCTAAGCTTCCTATCTGTGAGAAAAAGATAGTTATAGTCTAGTGATTTACGTAGACAACAAAACAATAAAAAAATGACTAAGCTATCAACCACCACTTTGCCACACAGCCAAATAGCCACTAATTTTGGACGACGTTAATAAAATAGTTGTAATAACTGTTACTTCATTATGATTACTTTGTTAAAAAATATATGTCAAAAGACATGTGTGTGTGTGTGTGTGTATGTTTATTAAAAGACATATCCTGTCAAGATCGTTTACTTTTAGTTATACCTAAACTGACAGAGTACAGATCATTCTAATGTTTTTACAACCCTCCTAGACTAACTAAAGTCGGGCCACGTTATGAAGCGACTTTGAAGTTTCATGTACTTACCAAAGAACGATAACCTTGTACCAGCGTACAAATAAATAAAATTAAAGAAAAAAAACCTTTTTTAAAAACAAGCTTTTATTATTTGTTAAGAAAATGAACTAAAAAGTTAAAAATAAATTAACTCTAATTAGAAGTAAAAAAGCGTGTCACATTGTGATAGCTTAATTATACCATCAAAATGTAACACGCTTTTATTATTTATAAAATTGAGACTGTAATAAAAACGGGAAGATTTAATAATTAAGGTGTAAAGTTTTGGTGTTAAAAATATATGATTACGATATGGAATTATTTTGTCGTAGACAAAGAAGCTTAATTATCGTTAAAGGTTACAATGAACTTATAAAGTGTTATACTTCTAATTAGAGTTAATTTATTTTTAACTTTTTAGTTCTTAACAAATAATAAAAGCTTGTTTTTAAAAAAGGTTTTTTTTCTTTAATTTTATTTTTAACTTTTTAGTTTGTCGAGATTTACTACGACGTAGTTAGTAGCGCGTAGCAGCGTTTTTCCCTTATGTAGTCCGTAGTACGTTCACATAATAATGTGCTGCTTTGAGCACTTAAAGTTTATGTATTTTATTTGTATTTAAATATTTCATTTTTTTTGTTTGTAGTAGGGTAAACTAATGTTTAAATTAGTTATGTAATCACAAGTTAGTTATTTGTAACATTTCTCATTCTATCCATTTCTTTTAATGCATCAACATTACAAGGTTTCTTCGAAGTCAACTTGGAGCAGTCAAGTTCTTCGATCCGAAGTCCTGCTAAAGACTTAACTCTGCTTAAAGCCACATAAGCTTGACCAGCAGCAAATAATTTAGAGCCTAGATAAATAACAGCATGATCTACAGTAGTTCCCTGCATTTTGTGCACAGTTGAAGCCCAAGACAAGACAATCGGAAGCATTCTTCTTTCAGCTGTGCCGTAATTAAATTTAGCAGGAAATTGAATTGATTTAGGCTGTATTATGTGAATGCCATCCTTGCCGAGGTTCATTGTAGAGGGATAAGGGCTTCAGTACAACAGGGTTCGCCCTGGTACCCTGAGGCGCAACGTTAGCGATATGAAATGTTTATACACTCTCATACCATTCAGCCCTCGGCACGTGCTCACCTTGGCATTGGGGCATCCATCTAATCAATCAGACATAATAATATAATAATCCACATTCATAACAAACGGAACGAACTTTTTCCCAAATCTGTTGGAGTTGCATATTCACGCCAACTAAGATGCTCGTCAAAACGAATCAAATGAGCGCAAACTCGATCGGGTTGCGTCGTTTAATTACGGAGTTCCTATGACCACCTTCCAGCTCCATCATCAGACCCTGGTTACCATATAGTATCACAGTACTCGACAAGACGAAACAAATGGGCCTAAACTCGATGGAGTTGCGTCGTTCCGGAGTTCCTATGGCCACCTTCCAGCTCCATCATCATACCCTGGTTACCATGTAGTATCAAAGTACTCGTCAAGACAAATCAAATGGGCCCAAACTCGGTGGGGTTGCGTCGTTTAATTACGGAGTTCTTATGGCCACCTTCTAGCTCCATCATCGAGTCTGATTTAGTATCAAAGTATTCGTCAATACCAATCCAACAAGCCCAAACACGACTATGTTATGTTGTGTATTTGTGGAGTTCCTGTGACCACCTTCCAGCTCCATCATGAGACCCTGGACATCACGTAGGACTGAAGATCTAGTCAAGACAAATCCAACAAGCCCAAACATGACTAAGTTATGTTGTGTATTTGTGGAGTTCCTGTGGCCACCTTCCGGCTCCATCATGAGACACTGAACATCACGTAGGACTGAAGATCTAGTCAAGACAAATCCAACAAGCCCAAACATGATTAAGTTATGTTGTGTATTTGTGGAGTTCCTGTGGCCACCTTCCGGCTCCATCATGAGACCCTGAACATCACGTATGACTAAAGATCTTGTTAAGACAAAACCAACAAGCCCAAACACGACTAGGTTGTGTTGTGTATTTAAGGAGTTCCTGTGGCCACCTTCCGGCTCCATCATGAGACCCTGGATATCACGTATGGCTAAAGATCTTGTTAAGACAAATCTAACGAGCCCAAACACGACTAGGTTGTGTTCTGTATTAGAGGAGTTCCTATGGCCACCTTCCGTCTCCATCATCAGACCAGCTCCAAGGTACCATAATATTGCATTGTCATCCGATTAAACATAAATGCAAAATTTCAGCTCAATCGGAAACTGGGAAGTGGATCAAATTTAACTTGCAAGATTTGATTACAGACAGACAGACAGACAGACAGACAGACAACGGGACAGGTGAAACTAAATAAAAGCTTGTAAAAACAAGAAAAGAAGCACATTTGAAGCATACTTCTTAGATATAATCAAAGAACTTTAAATTGTACACTACTTCTATGATAAATTACAGCTGCTATGTGAGCGCAACAATTTAAAAAAGCTGATAGCAGTTATAACGTGAGAACGCTCAAGAGTTACTTTTGAGTATAGGTATTTTGTTATATATCATGGTTGCGATTGTGTAGGGTGCATCGGCGTCTTTTGTACTTGAAATTCTGAGAAAAGATAATTAGTTATTCCGTGTAGTCTTGTTAATGTTTCGGTTCAGTCAGTCAGTCTTTCGTTTTCGTGCGCAGTGGCTACATGTGTTTTTTTCGGTTTCTCAAAGTATTATTTTACGGTTCGGCTCTCTTTTAGACTCTGATCCTGCTTTTTTTTAAATACCTGTATTTTTTTTACTTATCTATGTTTTTTTTCTGTTAATAGCATATTTTGTAATTTTTTTCTAATTATAATTCTAAACGTTCGATCTGTTAATTTTAATATGACATCTGCGTATTTTCATATAATATTATAATCTGTACATTGATAGTATCAAACAAATAACTTTATTCTGTGATACTTCACAAAATGTGTATGTTGATTATTTCCAATAACAAAATATCGTCAACACCGATTATAATACAAAATTTAACAAAGTACTAAATAATTTTTTTTCGTAACTAATTACGAAAATAATAAATTTCAAATAGGTAGGCATCTTTGTAAGTAAATATAAGAAATGAAAAGGTCTGACTGAAATACTAGATACTAGGCAAAGTCAACCATTACACTACGGGACATCACTGTTTACGTCACAATGACATCCTTCAAAAGTCGCTTCTTAACGTGGCCCGACTTTAGTTCTACTAGCTGGTTCAATAACTCTCCTACGACCATGTTTGCAATGCCCGTGGTCTGTCTATTTCAGCTGCTTACGCGTCTGCGCGACAGGTACTAATGGGGAAACTCGCTCACTGAAGTTAATTATAAATACCGATGCAGGTAAATGTAAACAGGTACTTAATTCAGGAAAATATGAATTAGGACTATCGGTTTTTCATTATAAAAAAAAAACTGCTTCTTGAAACCACTGAACTGAAAAATGAAAATTCCTGTCACAAAAAAAAGAAATGGAAGTTTATTTTATTAAGAACCGAAATATTAACATTTATTTTGCATTTTTGGTTCTTTAACCAAAAATGCAAAATTTTATTAATAATTATCACATTCTTTTAAATTGTAACACCATATTTCTAAGGTCTCTGTTTATTTTCTAGTACCTACTTGTTTAAGGTTTGTTAGTCAAGGTTAGGTTAGGTGTAGGTAGCGTAATTGCGATTTTTATATTTTGGTTATGTCCTAAATAGTAAAATTACTATTCAAAAGTGATAAAATATTAAATGAGTTCTTAACAACCTGTTTTTAAAATATTTTGTGTTGCTAAATGTAATAAAAAAATATATGGACAACACCACAAAACCTTTTTTTTTATATATTGAACAACTCATTTATTTGGTTCTCACAGCAAAACAAAATAATATTTTGGGAGCAGTTCGCGATAAATCATACAAGCGAAATGTCCCAGTCTCGATCCGTCACGGTCGCTCGACCAAGACAAATTATTTGAAACCTGACCACCTTTGCAAGGCCAAACTTCGCGAGTTAGTTTCATTTGGTCTTAGTTTGATTATTTGACATCTTACAACCTCTGTGGCCAAGTGGTCGAGTTTCCGACTCTCACTACGGAGGTTCCGAGTTCGAATCTTAGTAGGGACACTATCAAGCAAAAAATTATCTTTGTGAGCCTTTCCCCAGTCAGTAGTTATGCTGTATCACCTGATTGTTTGATTAGAAAGATGAATCCGTACTCCGGAAGGCACGTTAGCCGTTGGTCCCGGTCTAGTTGTTGCACGAGCCATATCACCAGGGTTCGTAAGGTTGGTAGTCGAACACCCATACGATGAAGAACAAGAATAATTTCTAGTCTTTTTCTTGAGGGCCTTGAAGCATCCAAGCGCCTTAGCCTTTTTACGCAGTCGTCGCATCATTGTGTGGTCTTAGATCTTTTTAATAATCTTTTTCTTCAGTTAAAAAAGTACCTCATGGCCTATGAGTTAATTTTTCCCCCGAAAACAAAAAACTCAAAATATATGTTTTAAGATTTTCGTGGTTATTGTGAAAATGTTAGTGTAATCTCAAAATAGACAAGAAAAAATCTATTGGCTTTTGATGACTGATTCTTTAAGTAAATTTTCAATAATAATAATAATAAAACATTTATTTCTGAAAAGAATTCCATAGTTTCGTTCAATCGTACGTAGGATGTAAATTAATAATAAATTAATTAATAAATTAATTAATAACTTAAATGACTTAATATAAAAACTTAGTGGCCCGGATAGCCAAGGAGATGCAGGCTCGAGTCCTCTCCAAGAACGACAAAGTTTTACATTTGTCACTTTACAATTATTTAATATAAAAAAACACTAAACATAGTTTTTTAATGTGCTCGAAAAAGCTAAAGGTACCTAATTTAAACACAACCGACCATACAGCTTCACACTAATTTATTCCTTGGAAAAGTTATTGAATTTTATTAATTAGATCACGGACAGTGTTCTATCTTGAAACTGGAGCTGCAGTTTGACCTAGGTGTATAACTAGATTATTTTAAAATTGTATTCGCCCAGTAACATAATCAAATGAAAACCTGTGACCAAACTGAACTTTGACCAAACACTGTTATGCTACTTCCGAATTGGGAGTAGAAACTCTGAAGAAAAGCGGATAAAAACACTTACTTTGTTATATAAAAGTTTGAGAATCGAAAATTTTCTAGGAAAGACAAACTTTGTGTTTAAGTTTTCTTTGAGTTTTATAGGATTATTAATTTTTGCACTTTATTCTCATATCTTTAATGTTTTTTATAGAAAACTTTTGATAATTTAATTGAAATATTAGGTATTCAGCTACTTAAAACATTCTTTAATATAATGCTTAATTAATGTTTTTCCAATAATAAATTCTTTTAATTAATTAATGAAAATTAACTTAAGTGAACCGTTAACTGAATATAGTTAAATATAGAATATATACTTACTCGTAATGTTATACGTCTTTTTTTTTTAAGTTGAAACTAAATAACGATGCAAATTCACAAACATTTGAGACATCCTTTAAAATGAGACATCTTATAAAAACACCTCCTGACGACCAGATATCCTTAAGTTTAGATATTTTTACGAAACTCTCACAGGTTGTTATTTAGGGCATAAATCTTGCGGGAAAAATAGTGAAAAAAATCCTGCTCTGGAAAATCCGGTTTTGTACAGTACAGAGTACAGTGGAATCCAATCATTATGTCCTTCCTGTAGGACATAAGGGTTACATCTTAATTAAAACAGCTATTATTACGTTATGTTGTGTCAAATAATAATAAAAAAATTATAAATTAATGTATAAATTTTTTTTTTATCTTTATCAAAACTGAACCTTGTTGTCACACTTCTACAAAACATTATGAAAAAAATAGAATACTTCTAAATTATATGTTTAATATTCTTCTTTAGATTTTTAAAGTAAACTTAATTTTAGAGATCAATTTTAACGACTTAAATTGACTTATCATAATAATCAGCAAGAGTTCTAGAAAAAAAAGGTTAACATTCATTAAACAAGCATAACTTCAATACTATAATCTAAAAAAAATACAAAAAAAAATCGTTCTTCGATTTTCAACAGTCTCGTGGAAATTTGCAAAGCAGTTTCTGTTAGGCACGAAACACAAGAATACTTCACACTTTTTGCAGAAGACTGTTGGTCTTCTTGTCGCAAAATTTATGGATTGTTCTAATATCACGGTCAAGTTCTGGAGGTGCGAAAGTCAGATCACAGTCAGAATCATCGCCCGAATAGTCGAATTCAGAGTCAATTAGAATATCTTATAATTCTACATCTCCCATGGCTGATATAAAAGTAAAAAATTTAAAAATCTCAAAACCTATGCAATGTCCTGCACAAAGGACATGGGTAGTTAGTAATGCAAAACTTTAAGTAGCGACCCTCGTACTTTCCAGAGGACGAAAAAGATTTTTGCAAAATTCTTCTAAATATCGGTGCTAATAAAATAATTAATATTATTTAATTAAAATTATATAAAATAAATGTGTAACATCTATGGCATGACAAAGATTAACATGGATGAACTTACGTCTGCGCGAGCGTGCTCCGACTTGCCTTGTAGTTGACGCCATTTTTATTGAAATGACAGATGTCACTAAGTGCTAAGTCAATAAAAGTTACTCGTAAGGATATAATAGATGACGTTGTAACACAATAAAAAGGTTGCCTTTTTAAAATTCTTTGGCGGAATATTTTGAATTTTACGTACTACGTATAGTACGGTGGTCGTCAGGAGGATAATAGAATGACCTCATAGTGTTGCTTTCTTTTCCGTAAAAAAGGTAAGTTTATTGTGCGTCGTAGCACATAGCTACGCCATTCGTAGCAATTAGCTACGGAAATCGCTGTGTGAGGCAATACTATTCACAGATAATTTTAATACTAAGGGGTAATAGTAAATAAAAGGTCTGTGTAGTAAGTCCAAGTAAGTTTTCTTTGAATGTTTATCACAACAAATTATTAGAAAGAAAATATTCACAAATTATAAAACATTAACATGTTGTTTTAGTTATTCAAGTATTAACATTCGGTAGTTTGAGCTCTACGTGTTGTGACCCGGCTTTTCCATCAAATTGTATGAGAACCAATTCGTATGTGATGATAGAAGCTGCTATCTGAAAGGAAGGTTAGATAAATTGATAACTTATCTTGGTACGATATAAGCTTTTAGATTTTTCTAGCCTGGTTTATCTTTAAGCACTGGTGCCCGTAGCTTCATATTATGTTTTTGAACGTTAAGCGACTTCTGGATAGGTTACTTCATTTGAAGCGTCTTCCACGATTCGCTGTGTACGTTAAGCTGTTTTTGGGTCCTGCTTCTATCGTATTAGTGTTAACAAACATAATGCCTAAAAACTCTAGCAACTATAACATTCTGACAACAAAAGCCAGCCAAGTTGTACAAATTACAATTGGCTGGTACCATTGATGTTACAACTGTAACTAATTTGTCCTAGTTAAAACTAGATTTACCTACGATTTACTCGTACATAAGTTTTAGTTTCTAGTTAGTGAAATGCTGTAAAACAAAGTTTCTATAAAGGTGAAATAGTTGTGCGTCGTAGCACTTTGCTACGCTACCCGTAGCAATTAGCTACAAATCTGCTACGCTGTTTATCTGTATTTATTAAAACAGTCTACGTGTTCAAGGATCTAAAGAAAAATCAGAGTGTTTTAATAACAGGCTGTATCAGGTAAAAAAAAAGAAAGAAACTAATACCTGTTGGTTATTTTTACCTGCAACAACATGCTCCTATCAATGTAAAAAAACCCGTCCCCGCTCAGGGCGACAAAATCCTTAGTTAATTGTTTCACAAGCCTTTCAATCTGCAATGAAAGAGGTTTACCATTTTTATAAAAAACACAGATTTACTCAAAAACTGTATTCCCGCCGAGAGTTTGAGCCTACATAATCCTTGCCTAGGGAGTCAGTCGACCATCTAGGTCCAGTGCGGATTAACCTATTTAAGAATTTTGAATTTTTCCCGATATTTTGCCTTATTGCAAGAGGTTTTTAAAACTAGTGACTGATAAAAACTGATTCATATAATAAAATTTTAAAATTCGTAAACAAAAATGTATGATACAATTTGAACCTCCTCGTGATTAAAACCGGCAAATTTGACTCCAAAATTTGCAGATAAAACGGCTAATAGCCTATAAACAAGTTATTAATATTTTTAACAACCAATTGCTTCCTGCAATAGGACTTTCAAAACCAAATTTGGCTTTGCGAGTCATGCTCGCGCCCATATAAGGGCCCGGGTTACACGAGCTAGGGTGTCACCGTCTACGGATACGTTAGGCAGGAAATCATCATCATCATCATCATCAGGTATATATTACAGATTGAAGAGCGTCGTTGGTCTAGTGGCTAGGGCTAATGCCTCTTTTCCGGGAGACGCGGGTTTGAACCTCCACGTACCAATGTGTTTTTGAATTTCGAATTCATACGTACGTTTGACGCTCTTACGGTTAAGGAAAACATCGTGATGAAACCTGCACACCCCTGCGAAGAAATTCAAAGGTTGTGTATCTTCCTAACCCGCACTGGGCCAGCTTGGTTGACTAAAACCTAATCGCCCTAATTCAGGGTAGGCTCGAGCCCCTCGGTGGGGATATATATAAGCTGTCGATGATGATATATTGCACACTTTCTCCTATTAAATGTTTGCCGGACATTCTATCTCAGTATTTTTCGATCACAACAAATAATTAAAAACTGTTCTTTTAAGACTTGATCTGTAAAAATGTATCGTAAATGTATTGTATGTATTGTATTGTTTTGTATGTATTTAATGCATATGTCGTGGCCATCGTAGAATCGACCACATCATGAAATTTTCGACCATTTCACGAAATGGTCGCATTAAATTTGACCTTATCATTAAATCGTGAGCATTTCACGATTTTGTCGTCCACGATTGGCCATATCGTGAAAATAGGGCGTCCATGAAATATTTAATAAGAATCTAAATTATGTTTGGTACTTATTTTTCTCTAAGTTCGACAGACATTTTCAGAGTACTTTTTCATCATAACTCTTTTTTTCTTCCTCATTTTAATAATGAACTATTTACTTTTTCACTCCTAGAAATAACACGGCCGCCATGTTGACACATAAACAAAGTGCTTCCAGCGCCTCTATCGGCAATAAATGTAATAATTTTACGATATGATCAAAATATAATCTTGACCATTTCATGAAATAGCTGCGTTTTAGTTGAACATATCGACAAACGATTTCTTATCATTGATCTGGCCAAGGCACATCATGATGTGGCCAATAGATAGTGAACATTTCATGAAATGGTCAATTTTACGATATGGCCACGACACATATACAGTACAAAACAATCTAAATTAATAACTTCCTTTTTTAAGTCCAGAAATAATGGTCTTCCGTACCTCAGTGTTATAACACAAGTCGTTGCAATCGTGTAAGTATCTCAGGGCCTTCTTCGAGTTTACGTTCACATCGGCCGCAGCTAGGACCACGGAACAAAATCTGATGATGAGCCATAGCAAGGACACCATGTAGTACAGGCGTTTGATGACGTTTCCGGATATACCTTGACTGGAAAAAAGCACAAAAATTCATTATGAACATTCAGAGCTAAACTTGGGAGAACATTTTGTTAAATTAAAGATTTGAGTTGGTTAACACTAAAGTTCCAGTCAGAATCGGGCACGATAACTCTTACACTTTTAACTTTGCACGCCTAAGTCTGAAGATATTTACAGAAACTCAGTTCAACAAATTTTACAGCAATATTTATCCATATAACAATAGTATTTTGAACTGATCATCTGACCAAGCTGTATGTTTATCATCAACATCATCAACGGCCCGTTACAGTCCACTGCTGGACTATGAGCCTCCTCCACTTAAGTGGAGGGTTTTGCCATTATCTCCACGCTTGGCAGGCGGGTTGGAGATCGCAGATTAAAAGTTTACTGTATCAGAGAGCGCTGCTGCCCGTTCCATGTTCAATGTGTAGTCCCTAAGTCGCCTCTTACGACACCTACGGGTAGAGTAGGAATTGGTGACAAATGTATTCTACTCGGCTGTCACCACACGGCGCAAACGGGAATGAACTGAACTCTTTACGAATTACTTCGACAGAAAAACATGGGCTTACTCAATAAAGATTTAAAAAAGCATTCAAAATACTCACGTGATACCCAAGAAGAGTTGCAAGCAAATGAAATAGAAGTTTCCGGAGCTGGACAGGAGGATCAAGCCGCCGATATACTCATCGACCTTCCGCACCAGCACCGCTTGCTTCACGTACGCTTCTCTGATCTTCCTCCAAGTGTACACTTTGAGGGTCTCTGTGTACTGGATTTAAAAAAATACGAAACAAAAATAACAAAGATAGACTACGTACAATTTAACAAAACAATAGTCACGTTGTGTAAACAAAAAACTGAGTCGCTTTGCTTTTAAAAGTCCATTATATTTTTGTCCCTACAAATTATATCTTACTGTTTCTAGTAATAAAAGAATAAACTTATTAAATATTTTAATCAATGCATTGATTAAATAAACTTCTTTATACATCGGATGCTAAATACTTGGTAATTTGTACTCATTAAGCGTCACAAATTTAACTCAAACCCGTCAATGAATTGCAAATTATGCTACATGGTGTAGAGATGTGTATTTATCTTATTACATATTATAGAATATATAATGTTCACGCTGATCAGACAAACACGCACATATAATTTAAAATAATCTTACCGCACACCACTTAGTTTCAGTTTTGTCATAAGAAGTAATTTTCGCAACGCATTTATTTAGTCTTTGGTATCTAGAACTTAATCCCATGCTGATCAGCACAATGAGTAGATCTTGGAAACCCCACAGGATTGTAGCGATGTGACTCATCAAGAACACTGGAACCGCAATCCAAACCGAATAATCGGCTGAAATTGAAATTGCTACATTAAAAAAAAATACAACCGAATTGAGAACCTCCTTTTTTTGAAGTCTGTTAAAAGGCTGATCCGGCAAGTTAGGCTAGAGATAGATATCTTAATTTTAGAGGTGTCAAATATCGAATGTCATGGATGCGTTGATTGCACAATTTGAAAGTGGACGTAAAGACGTATAATACAACAGATTATTATTGTTACATAATATATTACGTCTGTTAAAGAAATATCTAAGCAGTGTCAAATTTCGTCGACCTTTCACAGAGCTTGGTGGCATAATTGGTAATGTGCCTGTTTCTAGCCCGGATAGCCAAAGACACTGTCCAATATCGACAAAATTGTTCATTTTTTGCTTTATAATTTATCATAATAATCAATCAATCAATCAATCAGCCTATTGCAGTTCACTGCTGGACGTAGGCCTCCCCAACTATCATAATAAAACTGAACTTAATAATATTATTTTTATTAAATTGACAGCAACATTTATTTAAAACATTACTTATTATTCGGTAATCTGCTCTAGAGTAAAAAACTCACAAAAACGAAGAGCATAAGAGCACTTTAAAATAACATTTAAGAATTTAGTTGAGATTATCAATGATCATCAAAACTATCTCGATATGTTTTAAACTAATATTATTTTTTACAATTTGCTGTTTTTTGAGAAAGGTATTTATATTATACTCACTTGGTACTAGAATAAATCCATGTGAGTTCAATATATACTGCTGCAATAATAGTGCTGGTGAAGTGTCAAATCTGTCTATGGAACAGAGTATACTTAAAAGATGTTCAACTGCAAAAAAGAAGATAAAATAAACGTCATAAAGTCTATTCAGGAAGTTCTGATCCTAAAATGTAAACAAACCGTTTGCAAGAAATTCCAAGTTATCTTTCCTATTCATTTGTATATACTCTGACAATGATATAGATCATCTACGTCACACTTGCCATATTTGTTTACATTTTAGGATCAAAGCTCTCTGAGTAGACTTTAGGTACAATTTTATTTATATTTCGTAGGAGGTCCGAGAAATTATGGACTATTGAAACACGTTAATGACCACTTCTATAAAAAGTTTTTTGGACGACTATCTACGCTAAGAATGTGATCATATCCCCCAGTAATCAATAATTCATAACTTTTATTTATAAAACTTACAAAATGCGCCTACAGCCATAAAAACAGACATTATGATCATCTTCTTTTTCAACGTATGATCAGCTGGGACGGTTTGCAAGAGTTTCTTCTCTACAGAAGCCCACACCGCAGCTATCTTTGACCAGGACGAAGATAGTCTCCACGATAAGACAAGAGACAAGAAAGATGCGGCGTAAAATATTGTACCGGCAAGACGAGCGGTTAAACTACCTGTGAGAAAAAAAGAGTCGGTAAGAAGTAATAAAGTCGTAAAGGACAGAAACCAAAATGTTTGACCTCTGGGCTTCAATCATTTCATCATTCGCTTGCCCTTATCCCATCATTTGGGGTCGGCGCAGTATGTTTTCTTCCTCCATTCATCCCTATCAGCCGTCATTTCAACACTCACATCCTTCCTGGGGCCCGATCGCACTAATTTCTTATGTCAAAGTTGAAATCATTGGGTCCCAAATTTTGTATCGGCGACAAAACGCGGAAAAGATATCGTAAATTGCGTATTTAATTCATGACTAGAAAACATTCTACTTAGAGAACATCAGTGTATTACGTTTTATATTTTGCATATGTGTGTGTGTACGAAATCGTTTGAAGGATTCGTCAATCTTTCATTCAATTTTGATTGAAATTTCCAGAATAAGAACCAAATTTCTGTCAAAAACTGAAATTACTACATTTCTGCATTTCAATCAAATGCAGAAATGACACGAATAATTTCACAAGGTCATTCATTTGTTTGAATATAACAAAAGTCGTAAAGCTTTCGCCAAAGAAAATACAAAACGGCACATATCTCTTTGTATTAGAGTATCTTTTCATTTTTTGATAAATATTCGGTGTTTTAGTAGGGTTGTCAGTAGAAATATAGTTGGGTTAATGCTCTAAGAGAAATAAAGTTTAATTATTTAACGCTTTTATTTCCAACACGCGTTTTAGATCAGCTTTCTGGTTAATTGTTTATTGTCTAAAAATAGTCATAATAATAATAAAAAAATATTTGCTCTCCCAAAATAGTTAACTTGCTAAAAACTTAATCTAATACAGCCTATTGCGATGTGAGAGCCTGGTGTCCGTACTAGGAAAACCTGTAAGACAGATCATTAGGCTCCCGCCCCAGGAATATCATTTTTGTAGTCTCCAGATTGTAAAAAGGTAGCCAGGTAAGAAGAAGGTAGCCATATATATAACTTCCATGCCGATTTCAGCTACGGCGACTGCTTTTCTAAATGTGACTTTTACTAGTAAAAGGACATAGTATAAAAAATAACCAAGCAAGGGCTCATTGGATGTGTCATGACAAATTGGATTGTCTTAGGAGTCGGCCTAAGCATGTTCTGTCCGATCCTGTCGATCCCATCCAGTCTGCTGTTGAGATAGCCATTGCCAATAGAGTACACTCCACAGAATGCCCTTCTGGTAGCAACCGCACCCGCCGGCGGGGACGCGGTAGACCCAATCAAGTTCTGCATAATCCTGGAAGACCCCGTCAGGGTCATTCCTCTCCCGCGCGCTTCTCGCCATGGCAACGTCCTAGGCCGAGGTCCGTGCCCCCAAGTGGGCGCCCTTAGGCTGTTGCTATTAATACTAGGGGTAAGAGCCTTCCGCTTCCCCAAAAGTCCGGTTACGCTTGATACGTCGATTTTGCGACACAAGCATTAGGTCAATGTAAAAAAAATAAAAAATCATAGGAGTCTTAGATGGTGTCCAGGGTCTGATGATGAAGCTGAAAGGTGGTCATAGGAACTTCTTTACTTAACACAACCTTGACGTATTTGTGCTCGATTTGCCTCGACTGATACTATGAATAAACTAAGATGGTGTCTAGAGACCGATGTAGCATGTAGCAGCTGGAAAGCGCCTATTGGAACTTTTCAATTCATAAACATAACGTCAACTTGTATCAAAAATTATAGCCTGGGTCTGACGGTAAAGCCAAAAAGTGGCTATAGTTAGGAACTCCAACTAATTTAAAACACATAGGTCGTTTTATATACAAGAAAAACCTAGGCTGGTAGGATACTTTTTAAACAAACTGTTTGGATCAACTGACAATCGCAAATAAAAATTGTAGGACCACCCATAGATATAATATGTAAAAAAAATCTTAGTCTATGGGACTACCAATAAAAACAGGCCAAGTACGAATCGGACCAGCTTATTGAAGGTTACTTGTCGGACACTTAATAAAAATATAATATTTGTAATTTCTAATAGATGAGTGGCGCCATTTATAATAATTATATTGCACTATACTATCAAATATTTTTTTTTAAGATGATGATGATAGTATCTTTAGATCTTACTTGTAAAAATAATTTAATAGTTTAAACAATCACAATAAACGAATAAACTTTAAAATTTTTATTGTTAGCGTTAAAACAAAAACAAGTATAACACAAATTCAAAAATATTTATTTTTTATAACAAGTACAAAAATATAGTATAATTATGTAGTATAGTTTTGTGGCAGGAAGGATTGTGGGGGTGGGGTCAAAGCTTATTTTTAAAAATGCTTATTTTGCCATTTTATGCTATGAAACTCTACAAAATGGAGTTGATGGATGAATTTATTGACCATCATCGGTTTTTTTATAAGCAATCACAACAAACTTGACCTAGGAGTTCAAATACATCCAAGTTCTTTTTTCCTTCTAGTCCGCGCCCACTTGGTCCAAATGACGCGGCTCCCATTAGGTCAGATTGGAAAATAAAGTTTTTATTATTTTATGATACGAAAACGAAAAAACGAAAAACGAAATAAATATTTTTTTGAAATAAACTATGACCTAGGTATTTCACGAGTTACAGAAAACCTGTGAGTGATTTCTAGATACAACCGCCTGTGGGCGGGAACTTTTGTTTGTATAAATATTTTATAATTGATTTATTTGATTATTTTTTAATTTTTTAAATCATGTATAAATATTAGTCAATCAATCAATCAGCCTATAGCAGTCCACTGCTGGACGTAGGCCTCCCCAAGGGCACGCCAAAGTGCACGATCACCCGCTTTCCTCATCCAGCCACCACCAGCGACCTTCCTCAGGCCATCAGTCCACCTGGCAGGGGGGCGTCCCACACACGTTTCCCGAGACGTGGTCTCCATTCGAGAACCCGTCTGCTCCATCGCTCATCGGTTCTGCGACAGACGTGGCCAGCCCACTGCCACTTCAGTTTGCTACACTTCTGGATGATATCAACTACCTTGATCCTCTAAATATTAGAAAAAGTTAGTTAAAAATGTTTCTGGCGCAATATAATTTACTTCAAAGAGCCGATGCAGTTGATAAGTCGCATGCGCGACACGAGAACTTGCAGACAAGAAAAATTCACTGGGCTTTTGAGCTGGACACCAGGCTGCGATGATCTTCCAAGTATGTAAGCAATGCGTTCATTTGCTCCAATGTTACTGTGTTGCGACTATTACCATCTTCCATTGTATTGTGTTATTTTTTTTCTTAGTTTTACTCGTGTACGTTTTTTTTCAATGCGTTTTTAAATTTAGTTTTAACAAAGATTTTTTTTTTTTTGTGGCTTTTGTGTATTCACAATTCCGCCAATGTCATTGACGCGCATCATCGTTTAACAAAGATTATTAAGCATTCATGACATGACATTTTGCTTGTGCGTGTTTCTTATGTAGAAAAGAGTTCCTTTTCATAATAAGTATATCAATATTAAGTAAAGGTCTCCTCACGCTGTATTTTCACCGGATACAAAAACAATGAGGCGTTTTCGTGGAGATGTATTTAAAAGTGTACAAAGATAGTGCTGACAATTTTTAGACCAATAGTCATTAATATGGCAAGCAAAGAGTTCATTTGTTTTGCGAGTTTTTTTTTAAAGTATATAAATTCATGCCTTAGATTTTGCCAATTTCAACGTACTTCATGCTACGGTTAGACAAAAAACCAAAAAAATCTCAAGCAAAAGAGAATTAACAGTAGGTACTCAAAATAAATGAGAGTGCAATTCAAAACGAAATAAAATCCCACGGATATTTTCACTTCATCCAGATTGTCATAGCGCCGAACGATACGGAGAGCCGACCCCACCTAAAGTGGGATAGTGGTGAACACAAAGAAGAATAGCTCTGTGAAAAATCGACGAAATCTGTAAACGCCTTTTACTTTAATGCTGTTCTTAGCATATTTTGGAAAACCGCATAATTGTTTTTGACCCTTGGAGTATAGTGGCGTTCGTCCTCATGCCAGTTCATGGTATGCGTAAAGCAGTCTACGCAAACACCACTTTTCAAAGGCATCGACTCTGCTGCTATCACGGCTATACAAACTTTAATAAAAATAATTAGAATAATATTCGAACGTCAAAAATTGAGAGGGATTTGGTTCAAGATTTGGTTCAAAATTCAGTTACAAGATTAAAGCGAGCAAACCATGATGCAGATACACTTGCTTCACGGAAGAAGCATTCGATATATAAGTGCAAGTTAAATATGTTAAGTTTGTAAAATTAAAAATACTGTAGTCTAAAAATCTAGTCGGGGATGGAAACAATATTAAAATAATAAAATGTTAATGTCTTAGTTGGGCGTTTTTAAAGTGCCGTGGTTGTGTGTCTGAGTAAACCTTAAATATTACTTCATTGAATGAACGAAATGAACTATTGCATCGTTAGTCTATGAAAATCGAATTTTATTTACGATATCGGAATCATTGTTTTATGTTCGGAATTGATTTTGTTTGTCTTTGTCGCTATAATACAAGACAAGCAGGACAGAGAAAATGGTTACATATTCCTGTTTCCAGAATAAGGATCCTGTTATATTGAAGTTCCTAACCATTTTAATTTTATGACTACGTATAAAAACATCAGTGAATCTGGTCCATATTCGCCATATAGCCTAATAAAGCCATTTGACATTCTGAAATTTAGCAAAATCAGGGCCATATCATCTTTTACACAATCCATCCATATTTTCTTTGGTCGTCCTCTCCCAACATATCCAACCTCTGGGCTTCAATATGAACATAAAAATATTATGTCATATATATTGTCTGTAATAAGGATATCACATAAATGTTGGAATTTTAGTATCAAAGTTCTTATTACTTTCGTCAAAATATATTTGGTAACACTAGGTTTAGCGTTATCAATCTATTGAAAGTCTTATAAAACATTATTTTTTACATTTATTTTGATACTCCCGTAGCGGTTAAATTCATAATATATTATTCCAAAATGGTTCGTGTTTTTTTTTTAAATGGCTGTTCAAGGTTAAGCCCACTTTGGTTGCTCCCCTATTGGTTAATAGGACTTTAATCGTGATGGCGCCACCATTCGCGGCTACAGCATTTAACATACCCAAAACTTACTCACACTAACACAATTTACTTTTTTTTTTACTTTAATGGAGTGTACCAGTTAATACCAACCTCTTTCTTTGTGCGTGTCTTTAAAAATATAAAAAAATTATGTATTCGTATCATTAAAAAATAAATAGCAAATAGATGTTGCTAGAAAGAACTAAAAAAAAATAGTTTTTTTCATTACCTGATGAAAATATTGTAACTTCCCAGTAACAAAGTTGAAGTAACATTAATATTAATAATAACATGCCAATTCAGCAAAAGTATACTTACGATTGCCAACCGAATACGCTGTCAATCCCATCAGTAGCTTGATCAGTTTGTAAATGGCTCCAACTTTTATTGCAATCAGCAGCAGAAACATAAAAACTCCCCATACTCTCCACAGATTCTTCTTTGGACCTGCTACTCCAAAGAAATGGGCAGCGAAAAATACCCCCTTCATAGTGATGAGGAAATCCTTTGAAACATGGAACAGAAGTGTGTTTTAACGTAATTTTATCCAAAAGACGTCTATTGCTAGACAACTTCCAATGAAACTACAATAATAGGGTATCGGACTACTTTTTTTCTATTCTACAAATCCAAATTTCTTAGTTTCTGCTATCGAACACTAAAAGAATTTTTGCTCTATCTTTATAATTGACCGAGTTATAAAGGTTTGAAATTTAAGATTAGACAGAGAGGCACATACCCACTTGTGAAGTCGTCATTTGTTAGTAACGCCATATAAAAATTCCTTTTTGAAAGAGACAGACATATTAAAACTTAAAAAAATCACTGTTAATTCGTTTATCAACAGATCCTTTTTTTTCTTCGCAAATTGTCTGCTACTAATCTATATTTTAAAAACAATTAATAAAATATGGTAAATTTAGGAACAGTCCGATACCCTATTGGTCTTCTGCTATCTACATCCAGCCGTTTCAGCGACCCAACATTTGAGTACGAAACAGAAAAAAAACACAACGTGGTTAAGCACCTTTTCGCCTTTTAATTCAACGTCAATACAGAAACCTTTCATGTTACCGTATACCCAAACTGCATCAACTGAAATTCATTGATTCAAAAGAGACATTGAGCCGTATATCAAAAGCTACTAAAAATAAAATTACTCTCCTCTTTTTATTCGACAGTGTCAAATCAAAAGAGATGAAGAATATCTTTATATCATCGTACAGTAAACTGTTTTATCAATCTTAAATATAAACAGCCAGGCAAATAGGATAATTCAATAAATCAATAAGGAATTATGAATCGTTTGATAATAATGATTGGTTTTCAACAATTTTCTTTCATAATTAAATAAGTATGTTCTCGATAAAAAAGCATTATAGTTTCATCAAGTGTAAAGTTTTTGTCGAATTCATCAGTAATCTTATCGTAGTGATTAATATAATATTATATTGAAACCGCTGTCGATTTGTACCTATAATAAAATACCACAATTATAATATTATTTAAATACTCACATCATGAAAGGGTTGATTCGGAAATATCAGTGGCTTCGGTTTCGTGCCCTGGGGTACGCCACTGTAATCCGACAACATTATTTTTTTTCTGAAAAATCATGTATTTGAGGTTAACAAATTTATCAAAGCATCGAATTTATCAAATTCTTCATAAACCTTTTATAGGTTTTTTAATCGCTGTCTGGGGCCCGTTTCACGAAGCAACAAGTTACAATTTGATATTTTTTGCGTAGCCAATTCGCCTAAACTATAAGCCGTTACCGTTTTATCTAATCATCTACGCAATGTAAGTCCAATTTCACTTGTAATTTGTAAATTGTAGCTTCGTGAGACGGCTCCCAGGAGTGACTTCCACGAAGGACTGTATAAGGAATATTTTATTATCTAAATTTGATATTCGCCGTGATTCAGGAAGGGATACCCTAATCCTTGTTCATACATCTTTGTCGTTCTTAACGCCTTTTATTTTATCTTATATACACATTCACAGAATATTGATCTTGTCATTCATTAGTAGCGGTCCGCCCGCGGCTACGCCCGCGTTGTGTAAGATTTTTCCACGGGAATAAGACTTTTTCCCGTAAAAAGTATCCTATTGTGTTAATCCAGGGTACAAACTGTCTTCGTTCCAAATTTCATTCAAATTTGTTCAGTAGTTAAGCCGTGAAAGCGGAACAAACATCCAAACATCTAAACATCCAAATATATAATAACATTTATAATATTAGAGTGATTGTTTTCGTGAAACCTACAATGATAAATTCGTGAACTCGTTTGGAATATATCCCATAATAACCGCCCCATAATAATCACACTAATATTATACATATAGGTATATTTGGATGTAGATGTTTGGATGTTTGTTCCGCCTTCACCCAGTACTTAACTCAAAGGATTCGGATATAAGATAGTTTTTAGTTTATAAGATAGTTTATACGGGAAAAAATGTTATTCCCACGGGAAAATCTTACATAACGCGAGCGTAGCCGCGGGTGGACCGCCAGCGTTTACTAAATACAGGTACGTAATTACTTGGCAGTTACCCCATAGGTCTGGCTTAGGTCATTATTATTCGTTGTCATTATCTAACAATTCTGTCTATAATTGTCCCATTACTCGAAGCCCATCACGAATACGATTGTAGATAACGCTGTTGTACCTAGTTTGACGATATCAATGTGGGTAGTAATTTGTCCATCATTGAGAGCGCTATAATTTTACAACTATTATCTCTATCTTGAAATACAAATACGTACGCGCTGTTCCTAGGTTCGGACATGACATTTTTTTAAAAGAACTGCACAGGGAAATTCAAAGTCCGTTTGAGATGTCACCAAACCTGTTTAGAATCCATTCATCGAATAATTTTCACAGATACATTTTACTGAGTTTACTCATCTACTTAAATGTTTTGATGTATCATGTCAAAAACAGATCCAACTTGTTTACTACCACTGAACCTTGTTTACATTCAGTTTTAAACTGACAAATAAAGAGACTGATAAAGGTGAATTTTGCGCCAAATACATCTAGATTAATATCGTTCTCGCATGATTGCTCGATAATTGATATTGATTAACGTTAGCAGGAGGCTTGCGGGTCGTGTAAAGCCAGTAACGGACGGTTCACAGAGATGTATTAAGACGCTTGTTTTCAGTGATAAATGTCATTCTTTTAGGACAAAAGAAGCATGTTGAACAGCAACTGCAAAAAAATTCAAATCTGGCTTCTAACTGTCACCGATCTGTGATCTGACCAATGTAGGCTAGGTCTTTTTAATAATGTATTTATTAATCTATACAAAATCACTAAAGAAATATCGACGCGACTTGTTATTACCTACCTAATACTTACACATAAAAAAGGAAAGTGCATTTCTCGCTACGTATGACAACTATAATAAAAGAATAAACTGTTCGTGTCATCAGATATCCCAAATTAAAAGAAAGCTTGCACAAAGTTAAACAAGATGACGAATTCTATTCATTCACTGCAAATACTTTCGTCTAGACGAAATTCATAAAAACATAAATGCACAGAGAAGGAACTTTTAATAATTGAGAATAAAATTATCTGATCTAAAAATACAACCTCTTTGTAGGTAGGTATACTGCGTTATGTTATCTCAATTCGTTCGTATGTGTACCTTCCAGTGGCGAAGGGTCCATACATGCCGATTCCCATCGGGTTACCTTTCAGATATCGCTCCAACAGCCTAATGCTAGAACTAGTAATTTACCTTCATGAAAACACGCAAGCGTAAGATACATTGTTATTTTTAATACAAGTCGAGGCGGACGACGCTCTGTAAACACGGCAATGTATCGTGCGCTCGCCCGATCGGCAATCGGTCGTTCGCGCGTGCTTGGGTTTATATGCTGCCAGTAATGGCCGCTGGGTAACCCGAAAATTATCAGCCTAATCTTTCTTTCTCTTTCTAAAGCTCCGACCTCGGCTCCGACCGACGTTTCCGAGGCTGACGAAAACCGAATGCGTTATCGCATACGCGAGAAAGGTGATGGTAATACAGCAAAATTTAAAATTACAATTGCATAATGAAAATATACCGCGAGTCAGTCATTTTCTATTTGCAAGATAATACGGGGAAGTAGTGGTGATATTCAATTAGTACGTGTCCGCCATTATTATTTTGGTGTGTGTTTGTTTGTAAACAGTGAAATTGTTGTCTTTGTTGTGATTTTTACTGTGTTTTCACGATCTGTTCAATACGGTAAGTTGTTGAGTGAGTGTTGTGAGTTCCGAATGCTATTATGACATTAATTAATATGATTGCTGTTCAACTAAGTAAGTATCTACTTGCTTAGCAATTAAACTTCAATGTTATTCAGTTAGGCCGCGCCGCCGCGCTTTTCCAAACATGACAATTGATTGCAAGAGGCGAGATGGATTTTTTTACGATTTTTTAAACATTTTCACACATCTTTGTACGATAATATACGTGGATGACGGGCAGTTGCAAACTTAATAAAATGTTTTGCTTTCCTTGTTTATTATTCTCTGATTCGAACTCAGTTTGGAGTAGCACGGGTTTTACTGATATTAATAATTTAACAACCTCAGCCAAAAAGCACATTCAGACTGAAAAACACATCCGCAGCTGACTGTTACTCCACTAATTCGGGAATAGCAGAATGGAATCAATTTTTTCAAATACTTTTGAGGTTCACATCACAATGTGGATCGTAGTCGCGAGTTAATTAAACGTTTCATTGATAACAGAGTTTATTCTCCTAAAATTTAGTCTTTTCAGGGCATTCAAGTGACATGACGTAGGTACAAACGATGAATTCCATTTTCGAAAACAAAAAATTCATGTCATTCAGTTAGGTAGGTCGCGCCCTTACGGCTTACCTTTGTCAAAATTTCACCCTTCGCCACTGGTACCGTCTTACTTATTTGTTATCAATTTTTCAGGCATTTCAGTGGGCTCACCTGAAATATACACTGAAATTGAAGCCATATTTGATAAAACTGCATTTTCTGTACACAGCCCGCTAGCATGAAAAAAAACAGCAATTTATTATTGGTAGCTTGCTATTCTGCATGCATGCGTATGCATTGTTATCTTCAAGATAGTAATCAGATTGATATAATGCGGGAATTTAACTTAAATATTATTGACCAAGCAAGCGCGAAGCGCAAGCGACGTGTCTCCGTTTCAGCTTGGGCAGAAATGCTTTCATATTTCCGGACGGCAGATGTCTGGTGGATGTCCGGCTGTTCTACTGGTCGCATTTCCGTGATTTTCGTGAAATATTGTAAAAAGGTTACTAATTATTTTGATTTTTTGTCGATTCAGTTTCAATTTTTTAGCGGAGATATGAGTTCGAAAACGTTAAAATAAACAACATTTTTCGGCCATTTTGAAAAATTTTCAAAATCGCGAGGTCTACAGCTCACAAAGTAGGTACCTATAAATTAGGTACCATGTAACCTTAGAAATACTTTTTGCTCGCTTTGGCACGGATATAATGTCGCATGTTCGGGCTGCATGCCAATAAGTTTTTGTGGCATTATCGGCTTCTTAGCTATTTCACGGTTAAACGTTTCGACTTATTATTAGGGAAATAAACTGTAAAAATTATTAGCCGTATTTTCACAGATTCGGATCGAATGTAGTGCGAAACTACTATATTGGATTCGATAATTCGCTTTTTATACAGTTGACTGGCACGAGAGCGTCGGTGGTCTAGTGGTAGGGCCGCTGCCTCCCGTCCGGGAGACACGGGTTTAATCCCCACCATGTACCAATATGTTTTCAAATTCATTATGTACGTTTATTCGACGCTCTTACGGTGAAGGAAAACATCGTAATGAAACTTGCCGACTCCTGCGAAAAAATTCAAAGGTTTTGTGTGAAGTCGACCAACCCACACTGGGCCAGTGTGGTCGACTAAGGCCTAATCGCCCTAATTCAGGGTAGGTTCGAACCCTCGGAGGGAACGTATATGCGCTGTTGATGATTAATGGCACGTCTACCAGAACTAATTGTTATCAATCCGCGACTTGTTCTGCATAGCTTCCGATGCTTCGCAAAACTCTGCGACTATTATGCAGTAAAAATCAAATCGATCTCTTTGGTATACCATCCTTTCGTTAATATCGAATTTGAATCAAAAATATTTCTTTTGTAAGCACATAAGATTTTAAAACTATTAAAAAACCCTGTATTGTTGTAGTTACTAATTTATACACGATGGTCTATTTATTTTTTCACTATACACGTCAGAACTAAATCTGTCCCTGTAGCGTTATTTATTGCTTTGCAGGGCCGTATCACGCAAACCTATCGTCTGGCTCTCTCATACAATCTGTACTTACGGAAGCCAATTCAATAACATTACTTGGTTAACGAAATTATAATCTTACAAGTAAATAAATGCGTATCGTTCGTTAGTCAATTTAAATTTAATTAATAAATTAAATTAAAGTCAGGCAGACTCAAATACAGTGGATTTCGGGTATAACGACGATGAAGGGACCACTGTGATTTCGTCATTATATCCGGAAGTCGTTACAGGCAATTGTAAAGAGATACAGACATGTTCACAGTTTATATTTATTTATTGTTATAAATACGTATTTGCACACATACACACGCACTTCACACTACATACTGCTTTCACACACACTACACACTGTTGTGCACTACTTCACTGTTTGTATTCACTGCTTGTATTCTTTGAGCTTTGAACCACACTAGAAGGGCTTATTCGACATCTTGATGCGTCGGCTTGCGGTTTTTCTTAACTTTTAAGGACTTGGATTCAAAACGTTCTAATATTTTATGACGGTTTTCCCACATCGTAGATATTGTTGAATGGATTATTGAATGAAACTTTGTATTCTTTGCACAAGTCAGCATTGTTTTCACCATTTTTCAATTTTAAAATTATTTCGGCCTTTTCTTTAACAGTAAATGTGCGTCTAGAAGCCATACTTATTTAAAAGTTTACTAAATACAGTTATTACTTAGAACACCAAAATGTAACTGAACCATAAAAACTCCGAAACGTACCGCTTACCTACCTACCTAGCTAAATCAATAAACAAAAAGTAAAGGTCACCACAGTTGCTGACCATCTATGTGGATGTAAACAAAAGGATAAGAAAGCTCTTTATGTCTTTGGCGGCTGACTTTTGTCGCAATATCTGCATGGGATGTCTAAGAATTTGTTACAAATCATTCATTAAAAATAGTCGCTAAACCTGAACTCGGCGTTACATCCACAGTCGCTATAGCGATATTTTTTTGTACTAAAGTATGCTTTAAATTCAAGGGACTTAGAAATGGTCGCCACAACCAAGGTCGTAATAAATGATCCACTGTAAGTGCATTAAAACACTCTCGAACTCCTGTCCTAACTGCCCTAACTGCCCTGTTTCTTGCTCTATACGAGACCTAAATGAAGCCAATGATAGGAATGGACAAGTGGGCGGGGCGCGTGTCATAACTATGAGTAGGTCCGCATAGTTTTGTTTAGTTTGCCGAGCTTGCAAAAACTATTCCTATTTTCTTTAGGCTAAGGTATGTATTGGTATGCGTCTTGTAGTACGCCATCTAGGTCAGAAGCGTTGAACTACGTGAAGAAAGTATTATGTTCCGTGGATAAAGCAGTAGCTCTGGCCAATTTTTGGGTTGGACTTTAACCCCCATCGACACGAAAGGAAGAAGAGGAAGACGTTTAACATTATATAAAGTGTAGAGCGTTTTCTCTAGTTCGGTAGGCACGTATTTATTTATTTATTTAGGATCATCAACATCATATATATTACACATTAATGGAATAGTAACAATAGAGTTTTAGACTGATACATATGTCACTTAAAGATGAACACAACATTCAAATAACATAATAATAGCGCTTAATTAAAAAAATATAGGAACTAAATTTTATTAGCAGTACTAGTAATTACCTACTTCTAGAAGGTATTACTACTTAATTAAATAGTAAACTAATTTATCCACGTAAACTCGTTTGTCCCGTCTCGGGTTTAGTTGATATCAGAGATAAATAACGGTCGAGTCAAGTTGAAGACCATTGCATTGTTCAGTAACAACAATATGAAACTTTCTAAAGAAATATAACAAAAAAAATATCTTTCAAACAAACTGATTAGAAGGCTAAATTAATTTATATGAAAGTGCAATTTGTCAAAATTTCAGCAACACAATTAGATTGTTGTTGTTTGTTTGTTTGTTTGTGGAACTTCTGGAACAAAAGTGGTTCAGTTTCATGGGCTGAGCCCCAACTTAAGATGTAAGAAAAAAAAAAACAACTTAAAACTTTATACTCTAGTCTAAAACTACAAAAATTATAAAATTATAATTATAATGAGTTTATTATAAAACTTTATACTCTCCCAATTTCAACATAATTAATACATACTTATCGTGGTTAGACCCACTGAACATTTATTAAAACTTAAAGACAACGAATTAGCTATACAAGTAGTCTAGAAGAGTTCAGAGGAACAAAAGACGATCGCTTCGCTCCCCGACGCGCTTTAAAATTTTTTTTTTTAAGTTTTATGGTCCGGTTGCTTAGACCAAATCTTTGACTTGACCCCACCAAATGAATACCAAATAAAAGAAAAACTATACAATATGACATTCAAATACGCGGTACAATGATGTTTTATATAACTCGGTTTGTAAGAACGTCGAAAGTAAGCTTCAATGTACACAGCGACATCATCTGCCTGTCTATCGTCGTCGTCGTCTGTCAAAATTATTAGGTGCCATGTTTTAGCGGACTTTGTTAGACGGTTACTCTACTAGACTATATAGGCTTCGATCATAGAAGTATATAGGTAGATAGTTCGTTGCCTATAGATATCTATCACGTCTATTTTAATCACCTTGTTTTCATACAAGCTTCTATAAAATAAAAAGCCATTCAAAACAACATAGATAATCACTTACCCTTGTACCGTGTTTCAACGAATGACGCTGGCGATATACTGCTACCAATTATATTCGTGGGTACCTCGTATATATTCAATGTTATTTTATTTTTTCATGTCGATATTTTGTTCCAATAATTGGACTACGTAATAACAGAGTACAGAACCCATTATATCGCATTATGACATACTGTCCCAATGCGACCCAAATGCAGCAATGTACTTCGAATTAGTCACTTGAACAAGAGAAAGACTTTAATTTAGTTTAAGTTCGTAAGGTAAGGGCATTATTCAAAACTGGTATCATTTCTCTATGATTTACCCTAAAAGAAACAATAAGTATTGGTACAATGCTTCTTTGAACTTTGAACATGTCAGAAAGTTGTTATAACACAGTACTTAGCTGCGGTATTTTAATTTTAAATGTCCATAATATCCTTTAACGGTTTAAGTTTGAAACGAAACTTGGACGGCTACTGCCTGCGATTCTAACAACAGAATTATGACTCAAAATTTACTAGTTAATAATTTATCTGTAAAAAATTATAGTCCGTTTTAGTTTTTATGAAAAATTTGCACTTTTAAAACTCGTCGATTTCGCCACAATAGTGATAATTTGAAGACCAAACTATGCTTAGAAGTCGTCAGATAAACTTACGATTCTTTAAAACATCGGACTTATCCCTTACAATGAAGAAATAAAGAAAGAAAAAAGTCAAGAAAAATGAAAATTAAATTAAGTAGTAGCTTTTTTTTGAAAACATCCTGATGGAACTTGCACACTCCACAACATCTACGCAAAAAATTCAAAGATTGTGTGTGTAGTCGGCCAACCCGTCCTGGGCCAGAGTGGCCTAATCGCCCTAATGTCGGGTAGGCTCGAGTCTCTCGGTGGGGACGTTAAGAAACAAAAGTATAGGACGAACTTAATTTTAAGCATAGAGTGTTTTAGGAATTCTCAGTTTTTTTTTAGGGTTCGAAGCCTTATAGTTTCGCCATGTCCGTCTGTCTGTCTGTCCGTCTACGGCTTAGCTCAGAGACTCTTAGTACTAGAAGGCTGTAATTTGGCATGGACATACATATTAATAATGCCGACAAAGCTGAAAAATAAAATCTTTAAGAAAAATTTTTTCACGGTTCCTCTGGTACACGAGAAGTAGGGATTTTTTTTTAAATTCACGCTACCTTATTATTTTATGAGATATCGTTGGATAGGTTTTTAAAAATAATGGGGGTTTGCTAAAACCATTTTTCGATGCTAGAGTACGTTTCTTTGAGTTACGAAAATATATTATAAGTGTCAAGTGTCCCCCCCCCCCCCTCTACCAGCGAAACCGTTGTATTTGGAAATGAGAAAAATTCACGGCAGTAGTGTATAATAGATGAATTTAAAAGGAAAATTATCAACATCAAGTATGCTAGGGCTAGGGCTAGGGGGGTGTGAGTAGGTTCTCGAATAATAGACCAACTTATAAAATGTTGTACAGGTAAGAAATTTGGTAATACAAATATCATAGCAAATATTTCAATGAATAATAACTGTCTTAAAGAGGTACCAAAGCAATATTGGACAACTACGGAACCCTACACGTGCTTGGCCGGTTGTTTAGCTATCTATTTTACTATGGAATCGAAGCCAGTATAAATGTAGACCTCCTGCTCTTCAACTACAAAGTTTGTTCATACCTTGTTGCGGTGCAGTAAATCTTGTATGTAATAGAATTTATATATTTCAGTATTTACTCGTAGATAATATCCTAACAGCACTCGACAACAATGAATACGAGCTATGACCCCCTATGAAGATAGGTAGTTACCTGAAAATCTCGAAAACTTCGAATGCTATCTTAGTAAAATAATAGATAATTAAACACACTTTAAATGATAACACAAAAAATAAACAATAAACAAAAATAAGCTGATGAGGTTGGCATATTTTTTTTCTTTTTGTAATTATTGAAGAATAAATTACAAAATGACAAATACGTTTTATTAGTTTTTGCATGGGGTTTATTTGTCTATTAAACACAATTTATTTCACTAAGTTAGCATTTATAGGGTTCCGTAGCCAAATGGCAAAAAACGGAACCCTTATGGATTCGTCATGTCTGTCTGTCTGTCCGTCCGTATGTCACAGCCACTTTTTTCGGAAACTATAAGAACTATACTGTTGGCAAGTAGATGTATTCTGTGAACCGCATTAAGATTTTCATACAAAAATAGAAAA
Organism: Carpatolechia fugitivella; assembly: GCA_951230895.1. Taxonomy (NCBI): domain Eukaryota; kingdom Metazoa; phylum Arthropoda; class Insecta; order Lepidoptera; family Gelechiidae; genus Carpatolechia; species Carpatolechia fugitivella. The sequence continues at coordinate 5,077,465 of OX579649.1, forward strand.
AAAACAATAAATTTTGGGGTTCCCCATACATAGAACTGAAACTCAATTTTTTTTTTCATCAAACCCATACGTGTGGGGTGTCTATGGATAGGTCTTTAAAAATGATATTGAGGTTTCTAATACCATTTTTATTCTAAACTGAATAGTTTGCGCGAGAGACACTTCCAAAGTGGTAAAATGTGTGTCCCCCCCTGTAACTTCTAAAATAAGAGAATGATAAAACTAAAAAAAAAATATGATATACATTACCATGGAAACTTCCAACGAAAATTGATTTGAACGAGACCCAGTAAGTAGTTTTTTTTTTAATACGTCATAAATCGTAAATCGTAAACCGCGGCTACTATCTAGTCGTTACACGAGCCAAGTCAGATTTCTTGTCAAACTGGAATATATATTATCTTGTTTAGCTATCACAAACCTATATGGGCTCGTATATAGATCTTTACCCAGAATGGGATAATTTTAAATATTCAGTCCGTAAAATTGAACAATCTAGTTCTAGAACTTTCCAAAACTCCTCCATCTCAATATCATGATTATAGATAGATCAATGGATAGATAAAAATCTTTATTCACTACAATGACGAACATAACATTGAAATAAACAAAAATTACAGTTCAAGCCAGAGCAGTGAAAGGGCGCTGTCCCAGCATATTTTGTAGCTGGCCAAAACGCTGATATTCTGGCAGTACCATGATGTGCTTACCAGCGTTTCCGATCTTAACTTTAGTCGATTTTCACATGATAAAACGACACTTTAAGGGGCCCTCGAGACGGTCAAACGGTTTGACTCAAACCTTACGTGTTTGACAAACCGTTCAAACCACATTTGTAAACGATCAAAATGGTTTGAGTCAAACCAAACTTTACGTGTTTGAATCAAACCGTTTGACCGTCTCCGGGGCCCTTAAGGGTCCTACCCATGCCAACTCGCAGTTTTTGAAGGCCTTAGGCTCGTAAACGAGCAAGCAGAAAATTCCAGAAAACATAATAATATATTATGCCGTGTGGTGATACATTTGTGTGGTACATTTGTCACCAACCTCTAACTCTTCCCGTGGGTGTCGTAAGAGGCGACTTAGGGACTACACATTGAACAGGGAACGGGCTGCAGCGCTCTCGGATACAGTAACCTTTTAATCAGCGATCTCCAACCCGCCTGCTAAGCGTGGAGATTATGGCAAAACCCTCCACTTAAGTGGATGAGGCTCATAGTTCAGCAGTGGACTGTAACGGGCCATTGATTTTGATTTTGATATATATTATTATTGGATATAACCTTTATTTCGCGCAGGCTGATTTTTATTAAAAACATTAAATACTAAGTATACCAAAAACGCCATCGAAGTCGAGCTGTTCCTATTGTTAAATTCGCTACTGCTTCTAAACTACAACAGACGCAAACACGGTTCCCACGGGATATTATTGGCAATTCATCTTTCATCCGTGCAAAAATAAAATTAATCATAGGTAGTTTAAGAAAAAAGTAAAAAAAAAAGAGTTTTTCGCACGATTCCTGCGCGTTGTCGGACGTAACTACCGTGAAGCATCGCACGCTAATATAAACGTTATTTCTGTAGTGCGTTGGTTGAACTTTCAACTAAAGCGCGTTGAGTTGCTAATTTTTCCATTGTATGCCCCTTAAAGTAGGTAGGTATATTCACGTGATATGACTCCACTTATGAACATTACTGTACATACGACTATCTATATGTGTAGCGTATCATACTTACTCTTCGTAAACTGTAGCTGTGTGAACCAAGCTTCTGATCGAGGCGTCTCCAATGGAGCATTATCATTGGTCATTGGAGTGAAACAAGGGGGGAGTCGTTGTCACGAACCATTAAATTCATTTTCGGGAATACCCGAAATAAATGCCTATTTGATGAATTGATTCGGTAACTTTTGAAGTGTTTCAATTCGCTCAGCGTCAGCAAAGACATTAATTAATAAAGTGCTATTTGATTATGTTTGATGGCTTGCATCGTTAGGGTTGGAAATAAACTTTTGGAGCCGAAAAATGTACATAGCTGGATAAGGCCTCCACCACGGATCTCCTATAACTTCCAAGAATCGAGACATGGAACTGAAAATTTATATCTACAGTCAAATATTACATCAGTTATCGCTTATACCGTACCAATACACTAAAATCTTGAATAAATAAGTGATAACAGGTTTTTCCGTTCATCCATAGTAAAATTCAAGTTATTCCACCACGTATAAACTAGCCTCAAATTCAACAGTATTCAGTTGAATTTGAAGCTAGTTTAGCGGGAGAAACTAGTCTATACCTACTGAAATAACAAAAGAGACCCTAAATAAAAAAAAAACGAGATATTATTCATGCCGTGTTTGGGGTCAAAATGTCTCGTTTTGAGACGTTATTTTTTTTTTTTTGACGGACCTAATCTCTATTTATACCAGAGCGGTAATATAGTGGGCGCGGACTTGCGGGGGAGCAGAAGGCTCGTACCCCTTAGGAATTTTATGACAACGTATCTGGGGGCGCCCTCAGACGGGCTCGGACCGCGGCCCAGAACGTTGCCAGGGGGAGAAGCGCGTCGGAGAAGAATGACCCCTACCGGGTCTTACTGAATTAATTCTACTATTAGTTCCGCGTCCCCGCCGGCGGGGGCGGTTGCTACCTGAAGGGCATTCTGTAGTAGTGTTTGGCCTACACGCAATGGCAGCTTTAATCGCGACGGTGATCTCATCGTCCGGATCTGTGAGAGCGTGTCTAGGACGACGCTTGAATCGCGTAGTGGGATTCGTTTTGAGATGTAGTTCAAGAGATAGAATGCGATATAACTCCGAAAATAAATACTAATGATTGACAAGAGTTGTCATACTCCAAATGTTCTACACGAAGAAACCTTGCTAATGGACGTATCAGTCATTGGTCGAAGAGGGGTAGATCAGCTTCCACATATTTCTGCCCATTCTCTTTGTAAGTTTTTGTTTGCTCATTATCTTCATCGAGTGAAAGATTTCGACTACTTGACAAATACATCTTCTAAAAAAATCTCCAACAATGACCAGTCTTGAAAATTGTAGAATGCCTCTTTAGCAGTGAGTGAATCTCAGAAAATTACTTTTAATCTGTTAATAAGCTTTTAAGCTACAAATTCTGCAGCAGCTGGATTGCATTAGTTCCTCTGGGGCTGGCTAATGGCCGCCATTCGTTCAGCTTCCTAAACTAATTTCTAGTTCAGACAACGGCGCTTTCAGCTATTTTCTGTGAGAAATTATGAAGGTTTCATTTATTGCACGAGGCAAAATTACTTTTTTGAAGAAAAATTGTTGTTATGTGATATTACATAACTGCTACGTTATGTTTCTCCTACATAGGGTGCAACATAGGTTTCCAAAACTGGATACTTACGTAATATTTAACATTTGCGTAATTTGTGCCGACAAAATTGCGTATCCTTTCTCCGGGTCGATGATGAAGCTGCGTGTTCTTTTCTTCGGGGTCACCAGTTTACCGGCAAGTGAGGTGTAGCGTGTGTAGCTAGATGATCGGGAAGAGGGTTGAAATGATACAATTTGTTGTTGCGAGTGAGGTTTGTGCAGATCTGATTTATTATTTAAATGTTCGTCAATTTATACAATTTGAACCTTTAGACAAATATGCAACTACCTACAAAATAACTAAGATGTAGAGATACCTACAAAATATTTAAAATGAAATGGAACACATACCACATTGCTAAAGCTATTGACAAAGGAGAGTGGGCAGAAATCAAAGGGCCTCGGTCTAAAATTAACTCTACTGCCAAATGACTTAATGCATCCTAATTATAATGTGTATTAACTGTATTTGAAATCTAATCTGTTGTTAGTGTGATATAGCACAAATAAAAAAATTAAAAAATTCTCTATTTTAGGATTTTTGAAGAAAACGTAATTAAAAAAAAGCGAAGTTATGTGAATTTTTCATTTTAATCAATTAACATGGATATTTCACCCTATTTTGAACCCTTTTGGTTACATGCGTAACATTTCATTATATGGGACCAAAAAAATCCCACCCTATGAAAATGAGATATTCAAGTTTTTAAAACTTTTTGTCAAATTCCACGTAAACAAGGCCGCCCCCACAATAGCCACATAGCACATTTAAAAGAGTGATACATGCGTAATATTTCATTATATGGGACCGAAAAAATCGCACCCTATGAATTTTCAGGTAGATAGATAGAGATAGATATTCAGGTTTATAAAACTTTTTGTCGAATTCCACGTAAACAAGGCCGCCCCCACAATAGCGACATAGCACATCTGAAAGAAAAAATCGCACCCTATTGAAATGAGATATTCAGGTTTTTAAAACTTTTTGTCAAATTCCACGTAAACAAGGCTGCCCCCTCATTTTATAGGGTGCGGCTATCTCATTTTATAGGGTGCGATTTTTTCGGTCTCAAATAATGAAATGTTACGCATGTTACACTCTTCCAAATGTGCTATGTGGCTATTGTGGGGGCGGCCTTATTTAAGCGGAATTTGACTTAAAGTTATACAAAGCTGAATATCTCATTTTCATAGGGTGCGATTATTTCGGTCCCGTATAATTAAATGTTACGCATATTAGATTCTTTTAAATGTGCTATGTGGCTATTGTGGGGGCGGCCTTATTTAAACGGAATTTGACTAAAAGTTATATAAAACTGAATATCTATTTTTTATAGGGTGCGATTTTTTCGGTCCCATATAATGAAATGTTACGCATATTACATTCTTTCAAATGTGCTATGTGGCTATTGTGGGGGCGGCCTTATTTAAGCGGAATTTTACTAAAAGTTATACAAACCTGAATATCTCATTTTTATAGGGTGCGATGTTTTCGGTTCTATTTATAATGAAATGTTACGCATGTTACACTCTACCACATGTGCTATGTCACTATTGTGGGGGCGGCCTTATTTAAGCGGAATTTTACATAAAGTTATACAAACCTGAATATCTCATTTTTATAGGGTGCGATTTTTTCGGTCCCATATAATGAAATGTTACGCATGTTACACTCTACCACATGTGCTATGTCACTATTGTGGGGGCGGCCCTCTATGCAGAGCATGTCTGGAAGCAGAAGAAACGGTCACTCACGTAATCCTGGAATGCGTAGGGTTGACTGACCAACGGGCAAAAATCCTCCAGAATGTGGGGTCGCTCCGCGAAGCCTGTGACAGTCCCAGGAGGCTTCTGAGCTTCTGGAAGGAGCTGGGCTGGTTGGAATAACCAGCCAAAACCGAACGTAAAACGGACCAATTCAGAGTCTAATTGCGGAAACGGGAGCCCACCAACTAACTGTGGGGGCGGCCTCATTTAAGCGGAATTTTACATAAAGTTATACAAACCTGAATATCTCATTTTTATAGGGTGCGATTTTTTCGGTCCCATATAATGAAATGTTACGCATGTTACACTCTACCACATGTGCTATGTCACTATTGTGGGGGCGGCCCTCTATGCAGAGGATGTCTGGAAGCAGAAGAAACGGTCACTCACGTAATCCTGGAATGCGTAGGGTTGACTGACCAACGGGCAAAAATCCTCCAGAATGTGGGGTCGCTCCGCGAAGCCTGTGACAGTCCCAGGAGGCTTCTGAGCTTCTGGAAGGAGCTGGGCTGGTTGGAATAACCAGCCAAAACCGAACGTAAAACGGACCAATTCAGAGTCTAATTGCGGAAACGGGAGCCCACCAACTAACTGTGGGGGCGGCCTCATTTAAGCGGAATTTTACATAAAGTTATACAAACCTGAATATCTCATTTTTATAGGGTGCGATTTTTTCGGTCCCATATAATGAAATGTTACGCATGTTACACTCTACCACATGTGCTATGTCACTATTGTGGGGGCGGCCCTCTATGCAGAGGATGTCTGGAAGCAGAAGAAACGGTCACTCACGTAATCCTGGAATGCGTAGGGTTGACTGACCAACGGGCAAAAATCCTCCAGAATGTGGGGTCGCTCCGCGAAGCCTGTGACAGTCCCAGGAGGCTTCTGAGCTTCTGGAAGGAGCTGGGCTGGTTGGAATAACCAGCCAAAACCGAACGTAAAACGGACCAATTCAGAGTCTAATTGCGGAAACGGGAGCCCACCAACTAACTGTGGGGGCGGCCTCATTTAAGCGGAATTTTACATAAAGTTATACAAACCTGAATATCTCATTTTTATAGGGTGCGATTTTTTCGGTCCCATATAATGAAATGTTACGCATGTTACACTCTACCACATGTGCTATGTCACTATTGTGGGGGCGGCCCTCTATGCAGAGGATGTCTGGAAGCAGAAGAAACGGTCACTCACGTAATCCTGGAATGCGTAGGGTTGACTGACCAACGGGCAAAAATCCTCCAGAATGTGGGGTCGCTCCGCGAAGCCTGTGACAGTCCCAGGAGGCTTCTGAGCTTCTGGAAGGAGCTGGGCTGGTTGGAATAACCAGCCAAAACCGAACGTAAAACGGACCAATTCAGAGTCTAATTGCGGAAACGGGAGCCCACCAACTAACTGTGGGGGCGGCCTCATTTAAGCGGAATTTTACATAAAGTTATACAAACCTGAATATCTCATTTTTATAGGGTGCGATTTTTTCGGTCCCATATAATGAAATGTTACGCATGTTACACTCTACCACATGTGCTATGTCACTATTGTGGGGGCAGCCTTATTTAAGCGGAATTTTACATAAAGTTATACAAACCTAAATATCTCATTTTTATAGGGTGCGATTTTTTCGGTTCCATATAATGAAATGTTCCATTTTTAACACTCTTTCAAACGTGCTATGTGTCTACTCTGGGGGTGGACGTTTTTCATTTTTGGGCCAATTTGCTTTTTGTGACCGGATCTTTAATAGAACTCAGAGAAGAAGCACAAAATAAAAAGTTTACAGAAGGGCCACTCCCGCTTTCTTCAAAAATAATTACGTCATCTTGCCAGACTCACTCTCTTACTCACTCTTTGGGCAAACACTATAGAGCACTGTTTGCACACTGTTTGGGAACTGCGTGGCAACGCCTATAACGATACGTCAATGTGTGCGTGCGTGAAATTTTGCGTTTGGCGTTTTGTTCTGAGTGGACCTACGAATAAGGAAGCTATAGAAGTCGCATTCCGTTCAAAAAATGGCCCCACGCAAAGGGTAACACAGAAGGCGGGGCTTAAAAAGGGCAACACACGCGCTAGTTAGTCTGCCACGCACTGTATGACGGACTACCGCTTCCGATAAAAAACAAAAATACAATATAATTCAGACAAACATAGGTAATAAAATGACCTCCGGCGAGGTAAAATGGTGCAGGAGGCCCAAAAAGCCAGCAAAAAAGAAACTGGGGTATCAAATCACAAGTAAATACATTTATTTTCAGTATTCTAAATACTTGTCATAAAATAATGATGGATAGGATTATGCAAGCAATAGTCAGTCAATGTCTACGGCTTATATTAAGGTATAATTTCATAATACTTATATCCTATAAAAATACTTAAATAATCTCCATAATAAGTATTACTTAAATAATCTTGAATAGAAACTGTTATTTTCCGTTAGTTACCCCACTAAGTAAATTTTTAAATTATATTGATTGTGCTGCATTATTATTAACATAATATGATGAAGTTTTCTTTATAACCCAAAGTGAAAGACAATGTTAGTAAACCATACATCTGAAGTTGCCAATTTTCTTTGTTTTTTCTTTTAAAAGGCACAAGGCCAAGTCTTATATACTAGTGGCTCTGTGAGCTGTAGACCTCGCGAGTCGCTGTGTATCTCTTTATATTTGACGGAGAATCGTTGCCAGCAGGATTGCACATGGTAGATGGATCCCCGAAATAATGTAGTCTCTCCTTAGTTCAGGCTTGTATTTCAACGTTAGTAAAATCACAACTCAAAAATAACAATTGATTGGCAAGATTTTAATGGATACAAAATACAATACGGAAACGTGAGAAGTTTGACACAGAGTAATGGCCTCTTCCCAAAAACAAGCACACAATCGCACACTTAAATAATAATATTATTTTAGTAAATAATGACAAAGTAATCTCTTCATATTTGACGGAGAACCGTTGCCAGCAGGATCGCACATGGTGGATGGATCCCCGAAATAATATAGTATCTCCTTAGTTCAGACTTGTATTTCAACGTTAATAACATCACAACTCGAAAATAACAAATGATTGGCAAGATTTTAATGGATACAAAATACAATACGAAAACGTGAGAATTTTGACACAGAGTAATGGCCTCTTCGCAAAAACAAGCACACAATCATACTTTTAAATAATATATATAATTAAGATTATTTAAGTAAAAAATGACAAAGTAATCTCAAATTCAAATTCAAATATTTATTATTTGCTGGAATATGGTATACAATAAAGATGTCCAAATAATAAACAATTCCCACATATTCTGCCGTAAGAAGCGTGCAAATATTACAGTTATTATCTAATGTCTAATTACAATATTAAATAGTCAATAAAAATAGTCAATAAAATAAACAAAATTCTGTGCCATTATTACAATTAAAAAGTCAGTTCTTTATTACTATAAAATTAATAATCAAAAATAAAAATTATTGTAGTTCATTCAAATTATGTCAAAACATCTAAATACTCGTACCTAAAAACATTTGTACTGAGTAATAACACTTATCCAAAAGGTACGAAAACACATGCTTTTTAAAAAGTGTAGCATTGAACTGCTTAAAGTTATCAGGTAGTCGATTATAGAGCTTTATTGCCATACAATAAACATTTTTTCTATAAAGTGCAAGTTTTTGCTTATTTGGCACTTTAAGTTTGTTTTTATAAGTACTTCTTTGAGTGCGGGTGCTGAGGTCAGAGAACGTATGAAACAGTTCGAGATGAGTGTGTACAAAGATGCACATCTCGTAAATGTATAGGCATGGAAGCGGTAATACTTTTTCTTTTTTAAATATTGGCTGGCAACTATCTAAGTAATTCGCTCCACATACTACTCGTAAACATTTTTTCTGAACGCGGAAAACTCTATCAGAATCCGACGAAAAACCCCACAATATTATACCATATCTCAATTTACTTGATATTAAACCGTGGTAGGCCATTAATGCCGTATGTTTTGTGGTGGTTAGCTTTAAGCGGTTTAAGACGTAAACATACCTATCTAGGTTATCGCATAATTTAGCAATATGAGCTCTCCAATTGCAATATTTATCCACCACAATTCCCAAAAAAATTGTATCATCTACCAATTCTACGTTCATTTTCTTTCTGTTCGTCTCTTTATATTTGACGGAGAACCGTTGCCAGCAGGATCGCACGTGGTAATGGATCTCCGAAATAATGTAGTTTCTCCTTAGTTCAGGCTTGTATTTCAACGTTAGTAAAATCACAACTCGAAAATAACAAATGATTGGCAAGATTTTAATGGATACAAAATACAATACGAAAACGTGAGAAGTTTGACACAGAAACAAAAACAATCACACATTTAAATAATATATAAAAGGTGATTTTAGTAAATAATTACAAAGCAATCTGATTGATATCAGTAATGCAAAAGTACGATAATTTTTAATTTGACTTGTTCTATCACACTTAATGCATAACACATCCACTGCACAAGTGACGCGATCCAATCACCGTTAACCGTCATGCCGTGAACCAATCACCGAGCTTGTCGGAATATGACGTGATGCGTGAACGCATCCAATTGGCCCGCCTACAGTGACGTTTCTCGTGTAAGTACTCGAGATTTGGGGCCATATTTTTCTTGGGTTTTGTTTACAATTACACTTCCATAGCTTCCTTATTCGTAGGAGTGGACTCTCTGTCTGGGGCCCTGCGCCACTTTACCTACTTTGTGTAAGAGGTGTACGTGTGAGCGTACCTGTGGTTTTTACTTTTCTACAACGATGCTTTCATTATTCTTCTAATTTTCGTATCTTTTGTAATAGGTAATTGAATTTCCCCCATTTTTCTCTAAGATTTTCAAAATGCGTGCAGCATCTTTATGTTATTTATTACTTTACTCGATAAATGTAAAGGGATCGCTTGAATTTTAAAACGCTTGATTATTGCTACATTAACTGCCACATCTCTTTCCGCTCCTGCGATGGACCGTGTTATTCATGTAAAAATATAATGGCTTTGAAACAGATGAAGTTGAAAACCGTCCTTTTATTAAAGCTTTACATATAAAACCTTTCCCTACAGGTCATACAAAATGAATGCGAAATAAATCTGAAACAAACAAACAAAACCACTCACGAGCAAGTTGATCTGTGGCTTCAGGAACATTCGAGAAGTGTTACAAAAGTTAACCTAAAGGTGAGTGTACACTGAACTCACGATGACCTGTGGCCATGCAAGGTAGCTGTCAAATTAATAAATTTTCTTATGTCACGCGTACGCCATGCTACGCCAGTCGCCGCCGCCGCACGGCACGCCACCGAGCGCTGCCGTCTTGCGTCATTGCAGAGCTACACTTGGTCCGTGTTGCAGAGGTAGCAGCCATCTTTTTTTTTTATGGAAGTTAGTACGTAGATTAGAATTTCGACGACATTAGACTTAGATTTTAGACTATTGTTGTTATTGTAGTAAAATCTTGAAATTAATCAAATTTACGTTCACATTTTTTAGCGTTGCGTCGATAAATTATCATACAAAATTTACAACATTGTTTCTTTTTAGAATAAATAATAGTTAACGCAGTTTTAAAAATTCATAGGATAGGTGCTTAGTCTAACTTGCTACTAGCAAATGTTTTACATTCTTGTCTTAACACATTTTCGCCTAACATAACCAAACTAGTGAACTTGGGAATAGTCTAAATTCCTATCCAAAATTTCTTTCGGCCCAGTAGACACACACCTTTACTAACTTTGGCCGCGGAAGCCCGTAAAAGTAAATATATTAGCTTTTGACCCTTCAGACTGGGTTAAGACAGAGCCTTAGGGCGATTTATTATTAAATTTAAAAAACAAGATGGAACCTAAAACGACCTACAAACAGCTTTCGTGGTCTAACAGCACAACATTCGGCTCACGTTCTAGTTGCTGAAAATAACTTTATTTTCATGATAGAGTAAATTCCTTTTTTCAAATTTATACCCAAAAGATAATTTATATCAGATGATCGGTGTGGGTGTCTCCTTTTAAATAATAAAACCGCACTAATTGCTCTGATAGCTGCTTGTTTGGATCATCATCATCATCATAATATACGTCCCCACTGAGGGGCTCGAGCCTACCCTGAATTCTTCATCATCATCAACAGCCCATATACGTCCCCACTGAGGGGCTTGAGCCTACCCTGAATAAATTGAGCCTACCCTGAATAAATCATCATCATCATCATCATCATTAGCCTTTAACTACCCACTGCAAGGCATACGCCTCCTCTTTTTCGTGCCAATCTTTGCGATTTTGTGCAAGTCTTTCCAGCGGCCCGCTCTATATTATCAACCCACCTAGTTGCACGGGGTCGTGTTTTCTCCTGCGTTGGCCGTGAATACTATACTTATTCCACTGAAAACTCCACTGAAAATCTGAAAATAAATATACGTAAACAAAGCCAAATCTCTTAGACTATAGAAATAGATAAATGGAGCCACACGTCGCTTTACCTACATTGTAGTTGAGGCCATAAAACTGTTCAGTTCTCAAGTTTTAATCCATAACATTGACACAATATATTATTATCTATGAAAAGTTTTAGCATAAATTGATCAATTTTACGGACTGGATAAACACCCAATTGCGTTATTTAAACAACACGATGTATTTTTTACTATTGACGTTCCCGTAGCCTAGTTGGTAGTACACCTGCCTACGAAGCATAGGGTCGCGGGTTCAAATCCCGTCCAGGGCAACCATTCGTGTGATAAGAACTTGTGTCTGGATGTTGTTTATCTATATAAGTATGTATTTATTTATTTAAATGTATATCTGCTGTCTGGTACTTATAATACAAGCTCTGTCTGTGAGAAATGTCCCCAAATATTTATTATTATTATTATTATTCATTGGCTCAAAAAGACGAAGATCATGTAAGTACCAACAACAAAGCGAAACTTTTCAAACACCAGAGTTTCTGAGACAGAGTTTCTTGTCACGTAAGTGTAAACACAAACACAAAAGAGGCTCAGGTATACAAAAGGAAATACTACTCAATAAACGTAAAGGCATCATCGCTTGAAGTTTGTCTCAGAAAAGTTGCAGAAATATCGGTAACAATATCAGCGACCTTCAACCTCCGAGGAGCTGAAAACACTAAGAGTTTAGGGACATCATAATTCTTGTTTGCAAGAGAGATTTATTGTAAAAGGGTTTGGTGAGAGTTGCTCTCAAACAGAGATTTACTGTGAAAATTAAAGTTTTGCTTAGATCAATTTCCTTTTAGTACATTAGGGAATATGCATAAAAGAAATATTAGTTTCTTTTTTATAGTTCATCTGAAAGTATACAAAAATAGAATACTGACAGTCAAAACAGAATCGAAATTGATCGAAAAACAAACTATAGGTAGATACAACATTATTAAATTATATATTATTTGAATGTTGTGTTCATCTTTAAGTGTCATAATAATATGTATCAGTCTAAAACTCTATCGTTACTATTCCATTAATGTCTAATATATATGATGTTGATGATCCTAAATAAATAAATAAACAAATATATCTGTCCCTCTTCCGAAAGAAAAAAAATCTATGGCGGATGTATGGCCCGCGTGATCAATGACGTCCTGTCTAACCATCAACTTTGAAGCCTTATAACTTTGTTTCTGAGCAAGATATTTCAAAAATTATTTTTTACGTGACAACTGGATATTATTATTCTTGAACTCTAGATTAATAAATTAAAAAAAATGTTCATATTCCCTATTCTTTAAAACCAATCTTCAAGTCTCCTAACTAAGTTTCTTAAAGCTTGTGTCAGAGAAAAGTCAGGTTTTTTTAGACCCTCGGATGACACATTCTTAAAATAAAAAATAAATGAATAAAGAAACTTGAAAACTTGATTAATTTTGAAGTTATTGTTGCTGGGTGCCAAACTGGTTGTTCGTTGATATTATTACTGCACACATCTCAGAAACTTTGTAGTACAACAGACTCTCGCAAAAGAACGGGCCAAGTTTTAAACTGATACAGGGCCGGTACATAGGAGGGTGTAAATGAGTCATTGTGATCAAATACTATCAGTTCATATACTTACAGAAGATGTTGTGTTTGTCTATTTCCGCTCCAACTATTTGCAATCTTTTTGTCATTATAATAAAATAAATAAAGCAGCAAGCAAATAAAAAAATAAGTTGTAGCATTTCCCAGTTTTTAATTACGTTAGTTTGTTTTATTGTACAAACCAACCGCCGTGTGGTGACGGCAGAGTAGAATACATTTGTCACCAACCCCTACTCATCCAGTGGGTGTCGTAAGAGGCGACTTAGAGACTACACATTGAACAGGGAACGGGCAGCAGCGCTCTCTGATACAGTAACTTTTGCGATCTCCAACCCGCCTGCCAAGCGTGGAGATTAAGGCAAAACCCTCCACTTAAGTGGAAGAGGCTCATAGTCCAGCAGTGGACTGTAACGGGTAGTTGATGTTGATGATTCTTGCTGCTGTATATTACACAATCTGAAAGTAACATGTAGTCTTGTAGTATCAAGATGGCTTAATCCCTCTCTGCGTTGCAACTTAAACTGCAACATTCTTGTAAAATAACATGTTTCACTGCAAACCGATGCAGAAGAAACTTTCAGCTTGAGATTCACTCAACATAGAAGTGGGTTGTACGAAGTTCGCTCACTCAGAATGCACTTTTATGCACTTTAAGTTAAAGTTTAATCTTTGGTTGCACTTCGTGCAGATGCGACGGATCTTCTGCATAGTTAATTTTGATTGTGTTTTTGTTTTAGCTGTTTTAGTGAGTTTAAGTCTTTTGTTTGTAAAGATTTTTTAATTTTTCCTATATTCAGTTAAAATTACCTTTTATATCGTTTCATGTTTTATTTGTAAATGGAATTAACACATGTTTAGTAAATAAATAAAACTAAAGAAAAACTTACATGAAAATATTTAATTTTCTACTTAGATACATTCACATACATAAAATATGTAGGTAAGTAATTGAAATTGAACATCAGCTGTCTAATAAAATATTCATAAAACGTCTACACTAAATTATTTAATTTATGCTTATTTATTTACATTTTAGATTGCTTTTCAAAATTTTGAGATCCATTTTTATAAATTCTTTGCAAAATCTTAATGCTAATAAGTTTGTCCAATTAAATTGAATATTTTCGTGAATTTCTTTGAGAAATATTTTTGAAAGTATTTTTATATGTTTGAAGGTAATTTTACTTGCAAAAAATAACAACAAAGTCAAATTGTAAGTACAATCGCGTGAGAGAAGTTTTTTTTTTAATTTTTTATATGTATATTTAACTCAGCTATGTACTTTCATGGTGTTACTATATAAAATTTACAATAATTAATACTTTAATAAAATTACAATCATCATACAATTTGACCGTACATAACTCCAAAGGCAATCCCATAATAGATTTTTTATAATAATCTTCTTCGCTTCATATTACAATCAGTCTTCCTTTGATGTCCAACTTACCTCAACTAATAGTAAGAAATATAGTCAAATTGTAAGTACATAATGTCAATAATAATATTAATATAATACAATAATAACTTTGACACAAAATAAAAACATTCATTATAGGCCTTGAGCAAATTGCGAACATTCTCAAAATATTGTCCTGGATTTGGCGTGCTTTCCTAAAGTAATGACTTTACATTAGTTTTCTATCCTCCAATTTGTTCTACCCAGAAAATAAAGCCATTTTTTTCATCGGACCATGTGCGGGAGAAGGCAATAATTTTCAAGCCTATACTAACTCCGCAGCCGTGCATTTTTTTACACACCAAAAAGTTAATACTGATAAGTATTTTATCTTTAAACATTTGTTTATATGACTTATGATGTTAGTACATTACGATACAAGGATCGTTGGTGGCATATTACAAACGAGGTGACTTTTGTAAGCCCGAGCCGCAATATGTCACGAGTTTGTTATAAAACCTAAGATCCGTGTGTTTTCAATACACTTGTGAGAAAACTGATAGTAAATAATTAAATTGAAATGGTTAAGAAAGGTACCCCTACAAAAGCTATGATACTACAGGTAAAATTGATCTATAGAAGTTGTAAAAACTAACCTTTATTATGTCGCGCGCAGTTTGAGTATCCTTACTATTCAAATTTTACATTAAATATCAACACACCTAATCACTCATAAAACAACATTCAATGTAAAACAATTACATGAAAATTTTGCAAACTTGGCGCCAACCACAAAACGTTAGTATGTACGCTTTTATCTACCCTGCTATAAGATCATACCTATACATACATCCCAAATTGTGTTCTGTTCTAAAATTGAGCTATAGCTTTTGGATTTGGATAAAAATATGTTAAATGACTGCTTAGATAAATGAGTCTCGCGCGGCGCTCGCCGCTGTTGTTTTTAGATAGCGCGGTATCTAGGCGAGCGCCGCGCGAACCTTTCATTTATCTAAGGATGACTGTCCTGAATCATTTTCTGTCTTTTCCTTGGCAACGGAACTGAGCTAGTCAAACTGATGCTGGATGCAAGATTTTAGAACTAATGAGATTTGTTTCTGTGTACTACTTTTTTGTATCACGCTTCGTCACAAACTGCTGTTTTCTTTATTTTCTTTTATGTAAAAGGAGCTGATTTGGCTAGTTCATCAACATCCCCAATTATTGGCCCAAGTGACCACAGATTTGAGCGAAATAGCAAGATGCAACTCTTCAGATTTTTGAGCATCTCACAGTAATACTACAATATTTTAATACAGATTTTAAAACTAATACCGCACATTGTAGTCTCCCATCGCGGTCTCCATCATCACGTCGTCGGTCTGCTCTGCTGCAGCTGGATTGGTGGTCGGCATGTGAGCATGTCTGAGCGAGATGGCGAGAGGCAGCGCACTCCTCGCACACAGCTGGGATGCTCCCCTGGTAGACCCCACAGATCTGTAACGAGTGCAGCCGCCACGTCTGTTGAGGGAAAAAGCCATGATAGCCCTCGATTTTTGTAAAAGTGTCTATTCGCGATACAATCTGCTGTCCAACAGAAAAGTATCTTTTTATACATAGCGATTCAAATAAGTATAGGTATGGGTGGTCACAAATCTGTGACATCTGTACAACTTATATCAAAATACACCACGTTTTTTATATCCATACGAGGTTTACGTGAAGTTAATCGAAAGCTTGTCCTATTCTTATTTTTTATAAAGCGTTCTACAGTGATACATCTTTTACTTTGTATAGCTTCAGCTTTTCTATTGCACAGTTTCGCGAGTAGGCACTTAAACATTCTTTTTCAACAGGTCGTCTTTTCGCTTTTCGAAGACAAAAAGTGACATGAGGAGAATACAACTTTTGAATGTTTGCGATCTCTTTTTAGAATTGTCAAACATAGTATAGTTGGAACTTAAGCAAAACATACAGGGTTACTTCGGAGACAGTGCACAAATTTTACGTACAGAAAGGTTTTAAAAAATTAAAGGACCCGCGTTTTTTTCGTTTTAACATGTTTCAAAAACAAAAGCAACATCGTATGAAAATATCCACACCAAAATCAGTATCATGGTCATTCTACGTAGTTACGACAGCGAGACAAGAGCGTACGCCCACGCGCTGGCCCTCACCCCCTTGCACTCCCGTGCCGCAGCCCGTGTGTAGAGTGACCATGATATTTGTTTTTTGCGAGAGATAAACTAATAATGTAGTTCGCAAAAAAAGCTATATGATTTTTTTGTGAATTGTGTTCTATTAACGATACTGATAGCATGGAAAAAATATGCGCACTGTCTCCGAGGTAACCCTGTATATGTTATATTGATAGCTACACTTTTAAAAACGACACCTGTTTATCTCCTTTTCCTTTCATTATTCGGGACATAAAAAAGGGAAAAGGACAAGAAAATCGACTCCCATTTTAATTAAGGACATGTATGTAGGCATGTATGACACCCCACAGAATTGAGAGATACAGAAAAGATCATCAACAGCTCATATACGTCCCCACCGAGGGGCTCTACCCTGAATCAGGGCGATTAGGCCTTAGTCGACCACGCTGCGGGTCGGTCGACTTCACACACAATTTCTTCGCAGAGGTTTGCAGGTTTCATCACGATGTTTTCCTTTACCATTAGAGCGTCGAATAAACGTACATATGAATTTGAAATTCTAAAACACATTAGTACGTGATGGGGATCGAACCTGCGCTCCCGCATGGGAGGCAGCAGCCCTAGCCACTAGGCGACCGACGCTCTACAGACAACATAACTCTGCTTAATAGAATATTTTTTACCCTTTATTATTAAAAATCGAGTGGATTAGTATAGTAGTACACTAAAAATTCAATTAAAAGGTTATTTCGAAAGAAACAAAGAATAAAAAAACACGACTAAAGAAAAATAAAAGACTGTAGACTAGAAAAGCCAATCAAACAAACAATTAAAAAATACAATTTTTACTACTTTAGTCTTTACTGTGATAGCTACAATTTTAAAGACGAAATCATTTTTTTATTTTCTGTCCCACCTCAGGACAAAAAGAGATGAAAAAGTACGTATGTTTATTATAGCGGAAAAAACCTTATTTTTGCAGGTAAAATTAAAAACTGCGCGGGCGTTGCCGACAGCTAAACAAACAAAGGTCGCTTCCGTTCTATGAAATTAAACAATGCAGATCAGAACAAACTTTCCTCATTCCTGCATCCTTTTGTTTCAACGTAAACCAGGTAAACGTAGTTAATTAATGCTCACGTACCTTTTATGATACGCAAGAACGGCAGCGAATAAAATACGAGAAACAAGAAACAGAAGGAAAATAATTTCGCTATATACTATACAGGGTAATTAATATAAGTAATTTTCAAAAGCACAGTGATATACACAATTTTAATACTAGAAATAAAGACAAGTTGGTTGCTTATGTCAGCCGACTACATAAAATTAGTAATTCTTTTAAAGGCTATTACAATAAGGTGCCTACTGATATTAAAAACTTGCCTTTAGACAAGTTTAAAATAATTATAAAACAGAAATTGTATAAAAAAGGTTACTATAATAGGATATCTGATTACTTACAAGACAGATGTCCATGGGAATAGATTGTTTGAGTAGCAGGCTTTTTCGTTGACAATATTTTATTTAAAAAAGGAAACGCAAAAGATGCGACGACTGTGGAGTTTCTTCGGTGAGCTCTTCTCCACAGATTCCGCCATTGTGTTAGTGAACTCACCCAAAAAAATGTAATGACGGATCTAAGTGATGTAATAACATCCTATGGAAATAAATAATTTTGACTTTGACTTTGGTGTAACTCGGTGTAAGGGACATGCTTCTGATAAGTAAGTTTACTGCGTATGTAGATTATCTCGTAAAACCCAGCCTCAATTTGTATGGAACTTCAACAAATGTGATCTCACTACACTTTATACCTCGATAGCAACAATAGATTGGAGTAATTTGTATGAAATAAGTGATGTGAATGAGGCCGTCAATACATTTTATGCGACACTAAATAATCTGATTAATAAATGTACCCCTAAAAAGGTAAGTAAACAAAATAATTGCAGGTATACTTACCCTACATGGTATACGGCAGAAATAATACAAGCTATTAAAGACAAAGCGCAGTGGCATGCAGCATACAAAAAAGACGGATTGGAGAACACATACAATATTTATTCGTACTTTAGAACCTCAGTTAAGCGGATGACAAAAGATGCATATAAACAATTTAATGATCGTATTGAAAACCAAATTATTTCTGACCCCAAGAGTTTTTGGTCTTTCGTTAATAACAAGCGTAAAAAAGGACGAGTAACCATATCACAAAGGATGGGCAACCAGTTGATGCAGAGGACTGTGCACAGGCTTTTGCGGAATATTTTAGGTCAGTGTATGAACCTAGTCCCCCTCGGCTTGAGACACAGGAGGCTATGTTAGCAGCAAAAGATAATGCAAACTACGTGCATATAGCAAGCCTTTCTCGAAAGGAAGTGCTGCAGGCTCTAACACGGCTAAAGCCAAAAAAGTCGTACGGTCCGGATGGGATTCCACCTTTTATTGTCAAGGACTGTGCATCAGTGTTGATTCAGCCTCTGTTATATATTTTTAATCTGTGTCTGAGGTTAGCTACATATCCAAAACAATGGAAGCTTACGCGAGTGACTCCTGTCCCTAAAAGCGGATTGGGTTTCGATATTTCTGGGTTTAGGCCTATAGCGGTTCCATCAACATTTGCAAAGTTGTTCGAATCCGCGTTATACTCAGCCATTGCGTTGCAAGTAAGCGCTACAATAACTGATTGTCAACATGGCTTTCAAGCGGGCCGAGGAGTTCATACAAATTTAATGTGCTTCACGCAATATGTTACTGCTGCTCTAGACTCGCGTACTGGAGGTCAAGTAGACGTAGCCTACTTTGACTTCAGAAAAGCTTTTGATGTAGTTAATAATGATATTCTTTTAGTAAAATTGGCAAATTCAGGATTCTCTACACACCTTTTAAACTTTTTTGCAAACTATTTAAGAGATAGAAAACAATATGTAGAGTTTGCTAGACATGTATCGGAGACATATGCAACATTTTCGGGTGTCAGTCAAGGGAGCAACCTAGGCCCATTGGAATTTATCTTAATGGTAAATGACTTGCCTGATGTGTTAGAACATGCCCAATGCCTTCTGTTTGCGGACGACTTAAAGGTATTTCTAGAAATTAGAGAAAAGACTGATTGTGAACGCTTGCAACAGGATATCAATAAAGTTGTTCAATGGAGTAAAAACAATAAATTAGATTTTAATACTGGTAAATGTAATCTAATGTCATATACAAGAGCTCGCAAGCCTTGTGAGTTCCAATATCAAATTGCTGGGGAACACTTAGAGAGAGTCGATTCAGTACGAGATTTAGGCATACAAATGACTTCAGATTTAACGTTTCATCTTCATATTCAAAACTTATGCAAAAGGGCTTATAGAAAATTGGGATTTGTTTTACGGCACACAAAAGATTTACAAAATATAACAGCAATAAAAGTTTTATACTATTCTTTAGTTAGAAGTCAATTAGAAACAGGAAGTATAATTTGGAATCCGCATGAGGCAAAATATAACCAAATGTTAGAAAAGATACAAAATAAATTTCTACGATATTTATATCTGAAAATGTATGGAGTTTATCCCTTTTTTCCACTCATGTATCCTACCTCGTTTGTGTTAGGCATGGTGGGGTATTATAAATTAGAAGTTAGAAGGGGGTTGGCTCTGGCAACATATATTTTTAAAGTTATCACAGGAAAATTAATCAATCCACAGATTTTACAATTGCTTGCATTGTGCATCCCAAACATGAGGCTTAGACTTGGACCTCGAAACCAGCTGTTTGCGTTACCGGTCTGTAGGACAAATATTCTAAAGCATGCCCCGGTTCCCATAGCTCTCCGAATATTAAACGCAGAGTCCTTAGAAATTGATGTTTTTAATTGTTCATTGGCAAAGTTTACTCAAGTTACTTGTAAATATTTAAGTTCCTGAAATAATAACAATTATAATAATTGATGCATATAATGAATTTTTTGGTTTAAACAAAAATTGTTATTATTTGTGTTGATTTATATTGTGTTGATTTTAATCATAAGAATGTATATTTGTGTTTTTAACTAATTTAGATGTGGCGGTATCGACTTGGGATCTTCCTGTAATGATACCGTTTTCTATGTATACTTAGTTTAATAAATAAATAAATAAAAATATTATGATTCATTCTAAGATAATCGCCTACACGAAAGTACCTAAAAAAAACAAAAAAAAAAAACTATTAGGTACGTAATGTATCTAACCATTGCGATTTACATGCTATCTGTGGCGGCGCGGCTACAATTATTATCATAATCCATTGCTGTTTTTCAAACAAAACCTTTTATCATAATAATGGTACCGCTACTACTGGAGAAACCTCAAGAGAATTTCATGTATCTATACCCAGCGAGTGACCATGTACTACGGGAAAACTAACTTTATAGGTAATTAGATCAGAATTAGGTCTATCGAAATAAATATAACATTTAGTTAGGTCAGCCATTATTTTCTTAAAAATCAACGTCATCAATAACAGTCAGCCAGTGATGTCCTGTATCGATACGGGAAAACTAACTTTATACCAGGTGTTACAAAACTACGAATAAAGCCGAAAGGGTGTGAATCTGCTCGTAAAACTGAACAACTTTCCCCAAAGAACATAGGTCGAAAAACGATTTAAAAAAATCGCATTCCCATACAAAATGTAGATGGTCTCCATACAAAATTTACTCGTCTTTTTGTAACACCGTGTATAAATATGCAATTTAATTAAGTCCGTCTTTATTTTCTTAAAATTTCAATTAAATCCATAACATCCAGCCAGCGATGTCCTCTTAAATTACGTAACATAGGACTAAAATATAATGTCCTTCAGTGGAAGTTTATCATCTAAAAGCGTACCCGATAGTTTGTAAAACCGTTATTTACACCCAGGCTGGGTATACGAGCACCATTATTTAGATGTCGTTACGAACGAAGCTTTTGTCTCCCAAGACAGCCGAGTGCAATTTGAAAGGACCTTCGATGTATTTTATTATTTCTGTTTGGCTATTGAGCTCTTCTCCCAATTAGAGAGAAGCACTTCCTAATGATAACCTATAAAAATATTGTCAAAAAATTTATACACCGTGAAATTTACATCGTTTTGTTCCCGCCGTGTAGTGATAGTACCCGTCAAACTGAACAACTTTTCACGAAAAAAAAATTTCCTGCGACAAAAAAATTTTTGGTCTCTCCATACAACTCCCGACCGACCCATTTTGTATAACATAAGATACTTTTCACGGGAAAAAGTCTTATTCCCACGGGAAAAACCTTACACAATGCTAGCGTAGCCGCTGGCGGAAAGCTAGTATTACCTACCTATAATAAAGGAGCTAAGAAAAGAGTAAGCTGGTGTTGGTTGAACTAAAAATAGATAAACAAAAGCAAACTAGTCCCTGCTATTGAAAGTCAGTGAGAGCTATTTCATTTCAAGTACAGTCGATAACAGATATAACATCTTGAAACCGGGTTAATTGTACAGTCGACGTCAGGCAAAAAGTATTTCTGGGAGAGTAGACGCGACTCATGTGCGCAAACCATTAGTTGCCGAAAAGGAAGAGATGCAACTATACGAAGAAAATAATTATAATATAGGTACAATTTATTATAATTTTCGTTTGATTTCGTTGTAAGTAGGCACTTTATAACTAGTGGCTCTGTGAGCTGTAGACCTCGAGAGTTTTATTTTTTTTAAATGGCTGATTTATGATGTTTTTATGTTTTCAAACCAGGGATCTCCAACATTTTGAAATTTTTTTAAAAACTGAATCGCCAAAAAATATACCAAACCTGCTTAAAATTACATAAAAATCGGTTGGAGAATACGACCTGTAGAGAAGAATAGTTGGACATATTTTGGACGTCCTCTGGACATACGAAAGCATTTTTGCCCAAGATGAAACGGAGATGCTTCGCACTCGCTTACTCAATAAAGATACATTTCTATTGATCAGAATATTTCGCCATAAGGAGTAGGCACATCTATATGTCGCAGTCATCTGGTTGAATCTCCTATTCAATTGAATGACTATCGCGTTCATTAAATGACAACATTCAATTAAATGACTAGGCCAAACGTTGATTGAACAAGCGTCACTCAACGTCCAACTAGTTAGCGGATTGTAACATAGCCCTTTGAAAAGAGCGGACGTAAAATCAGTCAGGTGATTCAAATTAAGTTATTTTTTTTCCCACTGCGGCGCTAGTAGTCACCAAAACAAATATGGCGTCAAACAGCTCGAACAGATAGCACTGTGTTGATATTTTTATTGATTTGAATTTCTTGAATTAGTTGGTAGAAATAGGCAGTATTGCCTATCTTAAGACTTAAAATACAATATAAAATCATAATAGTATAAAGTAAGGTTAACTTTTTAGTTGCGCACGTATGGTCATCCTAATCAAATATTACAAAGTCGTACAGATCCTAATTAACGAGACATTTTATAAATCATTTATTTTTATTTAAAGAAAGGTTAACTTTTAAGTTGCGAACTCATAGTCACCCAACCAAACATTACAAACCCATTCAACGACTTCGCTAAATGACGTTTAGTCAAGACGTTGAACGTTACATTCAACGACTTGACGAGTTGTCCTTTAGTCATTTAATTGAATGTTATCATTTAATGAACACGCTAGGCATTCAATTGAATAGGAGATTCAACCAGATGACTGCGACATATACATAATATAATAAATCTGTAAAGAGGCCAATTCTGTACATTGAAAATAAAAAAACAAAAATATGTCTGGGGGGTCTTCTTAAACGTAACAGATACCAAAAATATGATTTTTGAAATTTTTGTTTGTCTGTCTGTCTGTGTCTTGTCCGCGATTCACGCAAAAACCACTGAACGGATTTTGATGAAACTTTTTTTGTTGTATAGCTCGCACCTTCGGTAAGACAAGGGCACAACTGTCATTTTTTCAAAAAATGAGTTAAGTATGCCAAACTGTTTACGAAATATCATTTTATTTGGTGGAACAAAGACACCCATTAGATTTCTACAACAAACGCCAGAGGGAGATAGTGGGCTTTGTCTTATTGGTGCATTTTCGAACCGTCTTGGCGCGACAAAATCTCATTGGTCAGTTGCGCTGCGCCCGTGAGTTAAGTAGGTTGTCTTCTGGAGCACCAAGGACATTGATATGCCTATACATAAATATGCCCATACATAAATATGCCTTTTATTTTTTATTGATTCTGGAAGAACAAAGTCACATTTACTACACTTATGCCTAAATCATGATTATACATTTGGAGGAACAAAGCCGTTTAAACAGTTGTGACTTTGTCTCTCCATTTTGCTTACAATTTAGTGGAGATATAATTACAATCAGGACGTTGTCTCTCCAGTACGGTTAAAATTTTGTGGTCTTAAAAGCTTGTGTGATTTTGTTACTTCATTTGTTATCAGAAATATAATGACAATTAGGACTTTGTTATTCCAAATTATTAGAAACAAAAGGCTTGCTAAACGTGGAGCAAATGAAATTGGGACGTGTGTTTACAAATTTTTAGAAGAACTGTCATTTAGCCAACCTGACAAAGACGTGATCTTCTCTTCTTCGTCCTAGCGTTTTCCCGGCCTAGTGCTGGGGTCCGCTTTCCTACTTAATCTTCTCCACTTTGCCCGGTCTTCGGCATCCTTAGGTGTGAGATTGTTCTCTTCCATATCCGCTTTCACGACGTCCAGCCAGCGCTTTTTAGGCCTACCACGTGATCTAGGGCCCTGGAAAGTGAGGTCGAGGCATTTTTTTCCTACATAGTCTGCGGTTTATATGGCCATAACATCGGAGGCGACTTTCCTGAAGCTTATCCGCTATGTCACGAACTCCGAGACTGCCACGGATGTGTTCGTTACGAATTCGATCTAATCGCGTAACGCCACACATCCATCGCAACATCTTCATTTCCGTGACGTATAGCTGCTGGACATGTCTTCCGAGGACAGGCCAAGTCTCGCTGCCGTATAATAGGACTGGTCGGATGATGCTCTTGTACACAAGGCCTTTGAGTTTCACCGGTATCCTGGGGTCGCAGAGGACACCGGTTACTTCTTGCCATTTTGCCCAAGCAGCGCTTATTCGGGCTTGGACGTCGTGATCGATTTCACCAGACTCGTGCAGCACGGACCCAAGGTATTTGAATTTACTCGTTTTCACGACAAATTCGTCTCCTACCTTTATGGGGTCGGAGCCCGTGCTGCCACATGCAATGTATTCGGTCTTCGCAACATTTAGTTTCAGACCGCCGTTCTCTAGCGCACCCTTCCATTGATTCACCTTATGCTCCAGTTTCTGTTTGTCCTCATCGGTCAGTGTAATGTCATCAGCGTACATCATAAGCCACGGAGATGGTTCGTGAACTCGTGCCGAAACTACGTCTAGCACTACGCTGAACAGAAACGGACTCAGGGCCGAGCCTTGGTGAACTCCAACTGTGATCGGGAATGGGTGAGTATCGCCAACGGCGGTCCTCACTATTGATTCCGAGTTGTGGTACATGTCTCGTATAATGTCAATATAGGTCTGCGGCACATTCTTCTCCTTCAAAGCCCACCAGATAACTCGGCGCGGTACGCAGTCGAAAGCTTTCTGTAGATCAAGAAAAGCCATATGCCATAAAAGACAAAGATGTGATACTAAAAAAATAATGTAATAATAAAAATTGTTTATTATAAATTCAAACTTTTGTCTTTTGAATTAAAATTCAAGATATTATGTTTTAAGATTTTCGTGATAAAAAAGATATTAATTCAAAAGACAAAGATTTTAACAAAATTTTGTTTCTTGTTTATGAGTAAATTCTAAAGACTTGTATTAGCTATTTTTAGACGTATGCAACTTAAAGTTCCTGAATAATGTATTCTTAAAATAAAATGGAAATGAAGAAAAATTATAAGACAATAAAAAAGAATAATAACGATAGCTATTTATAAAATATTAATTACCAAGACAAAGATGTTAACCGTATTTTTGTGTCTAATTTGAGAGCAATTCTAAAGAGATTTGCTAATGTTTTTTTGTTACATGCAACTTAAAGTTCATAAACATACTTTAAATAATAAGAAAATAAAGAAAAAGAATCATAAAAAATGTTTTTTTTATTTGAAAATCATCCAAAAAGAAAACTCAAATACGGTCACAACTACAAAATTAATTTAAGTTTGCCGTGACAAGGGCACAAATATAGCCCTTACTTGAAAAAAAATATTATAAAAAGCAAATGAAACCATTTTAAATGTTGTGAACGGCATCTCTTTATTCATAAATTTTCAGAGCTTATAATGATCCAAAGAAGAACTATTTCTAAGCAATTCAAGCGAAGCAAGACCATATTGAATGCGAAAAAAATCTTAAAATGGTTCTCCTGTAAAATTACAAAATGTGCAGTTGTGACCTTGTCTTACCGAAGGTGCGAGCTATTGGTCTTTGGTAACATATAGGCTATAATTTATTTTGAAGATCGAAATACCTGATGTGGAACCATAGCAGTCCAGCTAAACTATGAGAGATATGAAAATAGCGCCTTAGGAAAAGTTGTTCAGCGTAATGAGCATTTTCTATTGACGTATAAATATTGAAGGTCTGGTATACCTGATGTGGAACCCTAGCAGCACAGTAAACTCTAAGAGATACAAATATAGCACTTTAGGAAAAGTTGCGTGATAAGTATTTTCTAACGACATACAAAAATCGAAGGTCTGGTACACCTGCTGTGGAGCCCTAGCAGCCCAGCTAAACTATAAGAGATACAAATTTAGTACTTTAGGAAAAGTTATTAAGCGTAATAAGTATTTTATGAAAATATATTTGGATGTTTAGATGTTTGGATGTTTGTTTCGTCTTCACTCTTAAAGTACTCAATGGATTTAGATGAAATTTGGAATGGAAAAATAGTTTGTAACCTAGATTAAGTTTTTACAGGAAAAAATCTTATTCCCACGGGAAAATCTTACACGACGCGAGCGTAGCCGCGGGCGGGCCGCTAGTTGTAAATATAAATATTGTAAATGCCAAAAGTGTGTCTTGTTTGTTTGTCTTTACAGCTTGGCAAAAAAGAGTTTGCAGCGGTGACAGCTGGAACAAAATATTTAGTTTGCTGCCATTCATGCTGGGTTACTTTTCATCATCCCATTTGTATGCCATGTTGATTGTTATTCGTTAATTTTACGATATTTTATAAATTAAGTAATTCTTCCTTTCCTATTTGACTACGAGGTGGCCGCAAGTGCGATAGAAGCGCTCTCATTTTTTCCAAACTCTTTTTTGCCAAGCTGTATTTTATTCTGCAAGATCGAGAGAGACGAATCAAAGTGATTATAAAACTGTCGAAAAATGTAAAAGAGTATTTTTTACAGTGAGATAACATATTCGCTTAAGAAAAATCAATTACAAATTGAACTACTAGTATTAAAATTAAATCAAATTTTAAAATCATTAATTCATACGTAAACTTTAAACTATGCTATGTCGGATGAACACTGTTTTATGTAGATGACTGTACCAATATGATGCATGCAGCTAAAAATCGATATCCAATCTCACACTTGTAGGACTTCGAGTCTTACACAAAGCCAGAGCACTTTAATTACAAAATATAGGTGCTTTAGGAAGAATAAAGTTGGAATTTGAATGTTTATGTTTCAGCACTTAGAATTTTTTTTGCTTATATCTATGGTTTGATTTATAGTCATACTCATAGTATCTGCATTATTATTTATCTTTTGTTTGTTATTGAGTTGACTCAGTACCTAGGTAACGAACTATCCCATTAAATTCAATCCGTTACTAAGATAATATAAATTAGTGCCTACTCTACACCAAAATATGATTTGGATGATAAAAAATCAAATAATTTTACTCATCCAACGTTTCTTAAATATCCTTGAATATATTTTATTGACATCATAAATCTATTGATTAATTTCTAATATTCTATTAAAATAAATTATCTTATTTTACCCTTACAGGAAATGAGAGGGACGGAAAATAGTGTGACACACACGAGTAAGTGAATACGCAATAAAAAACAAGCAAAAAGAAAAGTTTCAGATTAAAAAGCTACACTTTATTTTATCAGCCTTAAACACGCCTATCAAATAACACGCATATCTGCCGTGCCATTACCACGATTTTGGTTAACAACCGCGAGTGTTTACGCCTATCAAATCCTAAAAGCGTGTAAATCAAACACTTTTCTATTCAAGGTGAACTTGTCTACATCAAAGTACCTTAATGTATCGATTTGGCCGATTGTTTTCCTTGGACGACTTCCAAATTTCATACGCGGCAAGCCGGCAAATTGGTAGACAAAATTGAACAACACTACCGAAAGGTAGCACTAGAGTATAAACGTATAAATCATAATTATTTCGTAATCAAGTTTGGAAGAGATTTTCATTATGAATTTATGAGAAACTTGCGGTCCGCCCGCGGCTACTCTCGTGCTACTCTGTGCTATTTTCCCGTGGGAATAAGATTTTTTCAGGTAACAAGTACCATAATGTGTTAATCCAGGTTACAAACTATCTTCATTCTAAATTTCGTCCAAATCCGTCCAGTAGTTTAGGCGTGAAAGCGGAACAAACATCCAAACACATATTTTCACATTTATAATACTGATGTGTGTGATGTGATGTTGTAACTCCACGACCCTAATGTAAAGTAAAACTATGTAAAACAACGTGTGACAAATTAAGAGATTTTTTTTTAATACGTTCTTGTAATGAATTTTTATGATTTTAATACGTTCTTGTAATAAATGTTTTTAATTTTAATACGTTCTTGTATTGGACGTTTTTGATATTTCTAAAATTAATAACTCAGAAACTAAAAGAGATAATGCAAAAAAAACTAAATGCATACTTGGGGTGCAGAGACTGAGATACGTTTGCATTGTGAGTTTCAGAAATATCGAATAGTTCAAGAAAAAGTCTTGTTGACCTAGCGCGTACCGTCGATGCGTGTCGCGAATATATTATGGTGGGAGGCAGGCGGCCGTCTAGTAATAGATGGCTGGCGGAACGTTAAGTTCATGAAAATTGACATTATTGTCAAAGTGCAAAAATAGACTAGCAGGAGTCTATACTTGGAAAACCAAGTGAAATAATTGCCGAACCTAAAGTCGCAGGCGCTGCACAGCCTCTCACTGCCTTTCGACGGGATTTCGGTCCCTGAAGACTGGCGTGCTGCCTGTTTGATATGGGAACGGTTTACTATGCCTCTATGGATGACATATCCCATCCGAGATGGTCAAAAACGAAAATCAAGGGAATCATAGGATTGACGCTCCTAGATGACCTAATGAAAGCGGACGTGGCCGCTGGATCAAACTGATCACAGAATGCACTATATTTGACCATCTAATAGAGGACCCTTATCTGACGCATGAAGATGAGGTATAACTATCGCTGCTATGATATTGTTGACACTGCATGTCTAGCTCTGAGCTGGTGTATGGGTCGCATCCTAGGCGTGATAAGTACACTAAGCATTACCCCTGATAGTGGAGTTAACAATATCTTAGTGGCTACCTTCAAGACGCCAGTCTGTGGAGAGATTTCCGTATCTGACCTATGAAAATGTGGAGTAACCATTGGGCTGCTATGAATGCCGCTAACTCATGGCTAGCTCTGAACCGCTGATTGGCCGAGACGCATACAGACTGAATACATCGTCGTAGATGGGGACTTGTCCACAGCCATGCGCGGTGGACCTCAGACTGATTAGTGTCGACGATAGTCTTTCAAGTATTATCCCTGATAGAGGTAGCGGAGGACATAGTGGCTGCCTTCAAGACATAAGTCTGTGAAGAGGCGTACTGGAACGAGTTTATTAATTGAGAACGAGAAACTGGACGTCGACGTGATGTGAAAGTAGCACATTGACAGTGAATATTTAAGACTGCAGCTAAGGAAGAAATATGAATATGACAAAGAAGTTCTGACGATTTTGTGCGTTTGCATAAATATTGATTCTATAAAATTAAGTTATTCTTTTTTTTTACAGTAAGTACTAATTATTATGAATACGAAATGTTGTGTCAGCGCTTGATACGGTATATTTTTATTGGATTAATTTATCACTTATATAACCAATATTATAATATACCTTGAATATTTATACGGAACTTTCCCACCCCACATTCTGGCTGATTTACAACTCGACAAGTAGCAAGTGGCAAGGAAACACTCGCACTTGCAAAAAATAGAAGTCCGGTCTATTTTTTGCAAATGCAAGTATTTCCTTGGCAACAGGAAATAATATGCTTTAAGACAACAGGAAGATATTAAACTTTTGTTTTGACAACTTGCACTTGCAACTCGCACTTGCAACTTGAACTTGCAACTCACACTTGTATTTGTAAAAGTATAAACTGGCCTTAACACAAAGATCTTGATAAAGAAATGTGGCAAAAGCATTGCCTTCATCAAAACTGTTGAACTCCAGTAATGAACGTAATTCGTTAATTAAAAGTGTCTGCAGATGTTAATGTTACATTTGCATTGTAAAAGACTTGGCGAGGTGTTCAACAGTTCAACCAATGAGAATTGTTGAACCGAGAATTCAAAGAAACTTATGTTTAATGTTCGTGACATGGCATGAATTATTTATTTTTAAAAAGTCGTATCAAAATCAGATTGTTAGATTACTCGTAACGTTGATGTATATGGTCATTTTAGATTTGTTTTTTATTTTTGAACAGAAATGTAAAAAAACAAAGTGTTCTAATAGTTGAAATATTAACCTGAAACACGTTACATGACTAAGGCGTGCATTAGTGAATATTACCGGCAGATGTAATAAGCTTTTTTATGGTAATTTTACTGTTCTTCTACATCTTCTCCATCGTGTAGGACAACCCTGGTTTCAGTATAATAGAGCCGCAACCAAAGCCCACTGATATGATGTGTTAGTATGTCAGTGTTTCATAGAGTTGACTTTATACTTTTTTTTTGTAATTTCTACTACCTCTAATTATGAATAAGAGTTGCAGACATATCGTATAAGCATTTAAAAATATAACAACGATTAACCAAACCACTTTAAAGAGCTATTTCAAGTTTCCAAGTCGTGGCACTGTTATCTAAATTGGAAGTATGAAAATTTAACTTTAAATTAAATTTTGCAAAGATCGCGAAGATGCAGTTTTTGAAGCTGTCAGTGTTTTCTTGTAGTCACAGCTGCCATAAACTGCAGCTTAAGAACGACAAAAACTTATACTGAATGAATTCAAAACTTTTGAAATGAAATATCTGGTGACAAATATTGGGATCTGGCGTTCACAAAATATGAGCTCAAAAAATTGCTGGCCAGAGGGCACAGTTTTATTTTTATTTTATCAAAGAGTTTTTTTTTTATTTTGACCGCCATTTTGGGTTTGAAGTACTGCGCAGTTGAAGGGATAATGCATCGAAGAGTTGTGTGCAAACGGACGGGAGATATTAATATGTGATAATATAAAATAATTATCGATATTAACTGATATTGATATTTAATTTGTTATTTATGTTTTAATTTTGTTGTCCTTCAATTTTTATTATTTACTTAGTTTTTAAGAAAAATTGCTGTGCCCTGCCGTGTCCATATGTGATAACAATATGTAATACGATCTTTTTTATACCATACGGTGTGCAATAAACGATTTGAATATGAAATTGAGCCTTTACCCCTAAATGCTTGGACGCATATAATATTACCTATGTTAAATAAAATAATTAATACATCTCACACACGGCCATCTGATTCCAAACTAAGCAAATCTTATACTATATGGGTAACAGACAGCTGATATCAATCATCCAATCAATCACTCGGCCTATTGCAGTGCACTGCTGGACGAAGGCCACGATCACACGCTTTCCTCATCCAGCCACCACCAGCGACCTTCCTCAGGTCATCAGTCCACCTAACCAGGGGGGCGTCCCTCACTACGTTTCTCGAGACGTGGTCTTCATTCGAGAACCCGTCTGCTCGAACGCTCATCGGTTCTGCGACAGACATACGAGGAGGGATCAAAAAGTAGTGAGAATGAAATAGAATATAATGACTATTGATAACTTAATAATTTATTTTTCTACATAGTCTCTGAGTCTCTCTACACACCGAGTCCAGCGCTTTCCCAAGGCTTCAATCCCTTTTAAAAAAAAAGTTTTGTCTTGGTCCTGCAAAAAATTCTCCACGGCATCCATTACCTCGTTATCGTCTTCGTACCTGTTTCCCCTTAAGTATTCTTTCAATTTGGGGAACAGATAAAAATCGCTAGGCGCCAGATCTGGTGAATAAGGGGGGTGGTCAACCAATTCGAAGCCAGCTTGCTGAATGGCAGCCATCGCAACTGCCGACCTGTGCGCGGGTGCGTTGTCGTGATGAAACAGCACGCCCCTTCGAAGTTTCCCTCTCCTTTTCTCTTTGATGGCATTCCTCAACTTGGTAATTAAAGCTGCATAATATTGGCTTGTAATAGTGGTTCCAGGCTCCAGGTAATCAATCAACAATATCCCTTCTGAGTCCCAAAATATTGAGGCCATAACCTTGCCAGCCGATGCCACGGCATGAAACTTCTTCGGGGTCGGTGATGATGGCCGTTTCCATTGCGAAGATTGCTGTTTTGTCTCAGGATCAAAATGATGGACCCATGTTTCGTCCATTGTTACGAAACGAGACAAAAAGTTCTCAGAATCTTCTTGGAACTTGTCCAACAATATCTTCGAAATGTCAAGTCGATTTTGTTTCTGACTGTCGGTTAACATTCTCGGCACCCATCTTGCGGAAACTTTTCTCATATTCAAAGATTGTTTCAATATGGATTGAATACTTCCATATGAAATGCCCGTTTCTTGAATTAAGTATCGGATGGTAACTCTACGATCGCTCAATACAATTTTCTCGACTTTCGCAACATTTTCTTGGGTGACTGACGTCGATGGACGGCCGCAACGATGATCGTCTTCCGTGCTCGTTCTCCCTACTCAAAATTGAGAAGCCCACCTTGCGACAGTAGAATACGGCGGAACAGACTCTTCTAATGTTGCCTCCAAATCGCAATGAATCTCTTGAGTCGTTAACTTTTTTAAACAGAGGTATTTAATAACGGCTCGCACTTCGTTTTTCTCCATTTTCGAGAACACGTTCCGACACGAAGCAAACAAATGACTACATTCAGAAAAAAACAAAAGAGAATCGAAGATTTTTTTCTTTATTAATATTACATATATGTATCTGAGCTATGCCTGCCAGTATTTTTTTTTTTCTTACCAAGGAGTATGTCGTTCTCACTACTTTTTGATCCCTCCTCGTATTACAGAAAGCTAATATACCTATACATTACTTAAATAGATATAAATACATTCTCATAAAGATAAACAACATCCAGACACATTTATTAATTTATTAACCATGACTTTTCTGCATTATTACTTTCACTGCATGTCTTCCTAAATAATTGTGGTCGACTATTTACTAGGTGAACTGTACGTGAGTTTTTATGACGCAATAAACATAAATATTCATAATTCTAATAAAATAGAAAATTATGAAAACGTAGAGCGTCGGTGGTGTAGTGAATTAGGGCCGTTGTCTTCCGTTCGGGAGACGCAGATTCGATCCCCACCACGTACCAATGTGTTTATGTTTATTCGACGCACTTACGGTGAAGGAAAACATCGTGATGAAACCTGCACACTCCTGCGAAGAAGTTCTAAGTTTGTGTGTGAAGTCGACCAACCCGCACTGGGCCAGCGTGGTCGACTAAGGCTTAATCGCCCTAATTCAGGGTAGGCTTGAGCCCCTCGGTAGGGACGAATAGGAGCTGTTGATGATTACGCGTCTCTTCCAATTTTAACTCAATCTATCACAAAACTCACTTAATTGACAGTCACAACCGCAATCTTCGTTGAAGATGAAGAGATGACAGTGAATATTTTATTGAGCGAAATATCCTTCAAAACAAAGTAAATCGCTTTGATTGATAGCTGTAGTAAAAGTTGGCAGCCATTTTTGTCAGCCACTTGCTTCCGGGTGAGCCTTGAGCTCGAGTTGTTATCCTCCACACAAAGAAATGGTCAAGTGCGAGTAAAATATCTCATTTAAAAGAACCACTGAAATCTGGCGTACTCGCTTAAGCCCATTTTTACAAATTCTGTAAAATTTTGGTGTTTGAATCTCACTGGAAACAATGCCCTCGATTCGGGATGTCATTCTCTAATTCTAATTTTAAAATCTAGCTATCCTTTTCGTTTTTATGACCAATGAAAGAGAGGTGATGAACGAATGATATTAATTTGAACGAATGATCACCTAAAATAAGGGCATAGCTGTCAGTTTAAGAGATTTTTAAGTCGCATGTTTTAAGTGCTCTCTAAAATTGTGTAATCAACACGGCCATAAGGTTCAAATTTGATGTTCGACAGCTCTAATATTAGAATGGCCATCTCTTGTCCCTTTTCAATCTTTAAAAGGTAAAAAAGACCAAAGTAAAAGACAGACTAACTTAAATTAAGGATTAAAGCGTAACAGTGTGAATCGGGGCCAATATCAAAATAACTTTTTAAAACTTTCTCCAGTTAGGACATTATAGGCTAAACCACTTGATTGTCCGAAAATAACATGACTCTGTGCTTCGAAGGGCACGTTGAATACCCGGCTATACGAGTATAACTACTGAAGTAGATAACCTTTACATCAGTCATGTCAGAACATTTACCGACCCAATAACACACACTGGGCTCACTGAGTTTGTAAAGTCGGCCATCGACTTAATTACTTCACACTAATTCACATTCCACGCCGTGTGGTGACAGCAGAGTAGAATACATTTGTCACCAACTTAGGGACTTAGGGACTGCACACTGAACAGGGAACGGGCAGCAGCGCTCTCTGAAACCTTTTAATCTGCGATCTCCAACCCGCCTGCCAAGCGTGGAGATTATGGCAAAACCAAACACTTAAGTGGAGGAGGCTCATAGTCCAGCAGTGGACTGTAACGGGCCTTTGATGAATTCACATTCACACTAATATTATAAATGTGAAAATACCTAATCGATGTTTGGATGTTTAGATATTTGATTGTTTGTTCCGCCTTCACGCTTAAAGTACTCAACGGATTTGGATGAAATTTTGAATGGAGATAGCTTGAAATGTGGATTTACACATAAGATAATTTTTCGGGAAAAGTCTTATTCCCACGGGAAAAACTCACACAACGCGAGCGTAGCCGCGGGCGCACCGTTAGTAACTCATATGATATGCTTGAAATTCATACATCAAAAATGTTCCTCATACGTGACCAGTATATTCCCGTTTTTTATATTTTAGATACGGTCCCCTAAAGATCTCCTGTGCGGCTGAGTAATAATTTTAATTTCTTCCGTTTGAAGGGCGCGCTACACTTTTGCTGAAACAAGTTACTTACAAGACTTTTCTAAACAAATCTCCCTAAGTGACATTTTTAGGGTTCCGTAGTCAAAAAGGAACCCTTATAGTTTTGCCAAATCCGTCTGTCTGTCTGTCCGTCCACGGCTTAGCTTATAGACTCTTAGTACTAGAAGGCTGTAATTAGTAATCATGCCGACAAAGCTGAAGAATAAAATATTTAAGAAAAATTTTTTTAGGATTCCTCTGGTACACGTGAAATGGAGGTTATTTTTTTTAATTCACGGCTACCTTACAGTGTGAAGTATCGTTGGATAGGTTTTGTAAAATAATGGGGTTTGTTAAAACCATTTTTCGATGCTAGTGTACGTTTCAGAAATATTTCGTTTTAAAGTGCTTATTTTTGTTAGAGTCAATGTACTCCTAATGCCCTCCTACCAGCGAAACCGTTGTATTTGGAAATGTAAAAACAATCACGGTAGTAGTGTATAATATTATGATGAATTTAAAATGAAAACTATCAACATCAAGTAGGCTTTACGGGTTAACGAGTAATAGACCAACTTATTAAATGTCAAGTACATTACTAGTAAGAAATTTTGTACAAATATTTTATTTGTGAGCTCTATGTGAGCCAAAGTAGCATATTATACCCCTTTAGGAGTAAAAGCAGGGTTGCGTTTATTCGATCGATGAGAGCGTCGGTGGTCTAGTGGTTCGGACCTCTACTGTCTTCCGTCCAGGAGACGCGGGTTCGATCCCCACCACGTACCAATGTGATTTCGAATTTCAAATTCAAAATGTACGTTTATTTGTCGCTCTGGAAGGAAGGAAAACAGCAGTAAATATTTTTTTTTCTTTTACCATTTTGCAAGGTTTCTTCCCTTATATCTAATACCTACATAAAATGGAAATAAATAATTTTCTTTATCATTTCATAAATGAAAATACCGTCAACATTTTAGCGCTAAGCGCTTCATTGTTGTACCTGACAGAATGAGGTCGGCCATCTTTACTTGCGGCCATTTTGTTTGGGCTTAATCCTGGACTACGGGGCCAAAACACCTAGGGGACATTTGCTTCTCCTGTCACGTCCGCGTGCAAAATAACCGCAAGTCAGGGAACATCGTAGATAACAGAAATGGGGAGATAGGGCATCGTGGGCAGGTCGATGAAGTTCGATCCCTGGGTTGTAGGGGATCTGACTTGACATGAGGTACTTGTTTCGATTCTTATTTGTTCTTGTTCTTGGTAGAGTTTAGAATTTTAAAAACCTTAATCGGGTCCGGGTGTATACATTTTTCTTTGAATATTCCTATTACTATTATAATATAAAGGATTTATTATTTGTGTCGACTGGCTTCAATTGCATTGTTTTTTTTTTTTATGGGAGATATTTTCCCACCTTTCATGTACTCGTATATGTTATGTATGCCTAATTTTATGTTAATTTTCAGGATGTAAAGCCGTTAAAGTACAAAGACAAATAAACACGCTTTCATATCTACACTTTTATTTTAGTCATATCACTTTGGCCCATCTATCTTGTTTTTCTAATCAGTAGTGGGACCGTTACTCACTCAGCACAAAAAAAAATCGAGTAAAGAAAAATTTGGTGCCCACCTACCGCTTTTAGGTTAGACCTGCGTTGATTTAGTATTGATTAAGGTTTTCTCATTATTTTTATACTTAGGTAAAGTTAAATAACGA
Organism: Carpatolechia fugitivella; assembly: GCA_951230895.1. NCBI lineage: Eukaryota > Metazoa > Arthropoda > Insecta > Lepidoptera > Gelechiidae > Carpatolechia > Carpatolechia fugitivella. Next base: position 5,114,300 of record OX579649.1, read on the forward strand.
GTAGTTATGTAGTACACGTCTTCGAAACTTATAAAGCTTGGAAATGGACTAAGAAGCTTATTCAATTTTAAAATTTAAATTTATTTCTGTAACTTTAATTTATTTTACTTTTATTACTTTATTTTCCTTGTTTAAACTTGATTTTAGTAGTTAACATCAATCACCTCTAAGTATTGAATGCTTTCAATGGCGTCGTCGCCTCGTGGAATAAAAAAAATATTAACTCTTTTTTTTTTAACCAAAACAAACATGTTACATGGGTTCTTAAAAATTAACCTAGCCTACTGCAATCCCAGACGGAATTAATTGTAGGTTGCTTAGGTTTAGTAGGTTTTAAAAGCTGCTACCAGAAAAGGTCATGCATACATATTCCCCACAGATATTCCCTCAACTTTCCTTGTACAGCAATGAGTTAGTTGCAAAAACAAAAAAAAAATTGCTTGGGCTTGTTAAAAATAACTGTCCAAATGAATAACTTTGACAAAAATAGAGGGTATTTTCATATTTTTGCAGCAGGTGGCTCGTGCAAGAGTGTCGCTTCAATACGGCTGCATTTTTCAGCGATGCCTGTCAGTGGCGACCAGCGCAATATCGTCTACATATTTAACAACCCAGCTTGACAACGTTGACAACCCAGTTTGACAACGAGGCCGGATTGGATTTCACAAAGAAATATACGGATATGTTCCAGTTTCTGTATAATATCCGTATCCGTTGTATTCATGTCACCTTTCAGAGCAAGATGGGCTTCTTATTGTTTTTTTTTATGTGGGCACATCTTCACACACGGCCATCTGATTCCAAACTAAGCAGAGCTTGTACTACTTATGTGTACCAAACAGCTGATATACGTTACATAAATAGATAAATACATACTTATATAGATACACACACAGCAACCAGACACAAGGCAAACACAAGTGTTCATCACACGAATGTTTGCCCTGGGCGGGATTCAAACCCGCGACCCTGTGCGTCGGAGGCAGATACACTACCACCTAGGCTACGGGGCCGTCGTTCAAACGTCAATGGGCGCATTCCGAATCAGACTTTCAGCGCCGTCAGCGATCAGAAAAGCAAAAAAATGTATGGCTGACAGTGATTCGGAACGCGATTACGGGTACTTTAATCGATTTCAGCGCGTCTCGGAACGCAGGGAAAGTCAGCCTAAATATAGATATAATATCCGTATCCGTTTTATTCATGTCACCTTTCAGAGCAGGATGGGCTTCTTATTGTATTTGGGTACTAAGCATTATTTTATTCTATGGTTTGGGGTACAACGTATTATGTACGATTTCTAGCTTCACCTACCACACTCACACCTTTCAAGGTGTTTTTAACCCCCGACGCAAAAGAGGGGTGTTATAAGTTTAACGTGTCTGTGTATCTGTGTATCTGTGTATCTTTCTGTGGTATCGTAGCTCCTAAGCGGATGAACCGATTTTCGTTTAGCTTTTTTTGTAACATAGATAATTTTACCCCAAGTGTTCTTAGCCATGTTTCATGAAAATTTCTTCAGCCGTTTGAAGATCATCAGCTCTTTTCTAGTTGATGAGGGGATCTGACGAACTTCCTTATCTCCGATCGATTCGAAATTTGGTACCTTGTTACTTCAATCATATTGAAAGTATATGGTAAGGTAACCATGACCTGATCAGCCGTTTGAAGATCATCAGCTCTATAATAGTTGATGAGGGGATCTGACTTACTTCCATATGTCCTATCGATTCGAAATTTGGTACCGTATTCCTTCAGTAATATTGAAAGTATATGGAAAGGTAACCATGACCTGATCAGCCGTTTGAAGATCATCAGCTCTTTAATAGTTGATGAGGGGATCTGACTACTTTCCATATGTCCTTTCGATTCAAAGTAAAAATACTCTCCAATTTTCTTTTAGATATAACTGTACTCGTATATCATAATTTATTTGTTATAAAGTTTAAAAATTATGAAATAAAAATAAATTAAAAATTTAAAAACCCCCGAAGCAAAAAAGCAAAACATTAAAAAGTAAAAAATAATACTTATTGTTGAGCCATCAAATTCGATAAAGTAACACCTATATATTCTAATTTTATTAGAGAAATTGATGGATGGCACGATTTGGTTTGCTCGTTGAAATGACGCTATAATGTCACGTCAGGGTACCGCTAAGTTTAAAAAAAAATATCGTATGAAAACAAGTTGGTCGGATTGCTAACAAATTAATAGATAGTCAATCAAATGAAGCGTCTGACTGAAGCGGTACACCGACGCGACATTATAGCGTCATTTCAACGAGCAAACCAAATCGTGCCATCCATCAATTTCTCTAATAAAATTAAAATATATAGGTGTTACTTTATCGAATTTGATGGCTCAACAATAGGTATTATTTTTTACTTTTTAATGTTTTGCTTTTTTGTTTCGGGGGTTTTTAAATTTTTAATTTATTTTTATTCGTGCTTCAAAAGGTCAAAACAAAAAGGTCTTGATAACTCTAAAACTAGTTATTCAAGTCACTAAATTGATGTATCCATGCAATGTTCAATAGTAATACCATAAACTGTTTTATTCCAACTACGAGACTATGTCATCACAGAACATATTATTAGAAAAGAGGTATGAATAAATTAGGCATCATAGATTATTATTGTAATAGATTACGTCTGCTAACAAAATATCTAATAATTTATAAAGTTAAAAACAAAAAAACAAAAATAAAATCGACAAAATTTTAGGCATCATAGCTTAACATAACAAAGATAATACACAATTTACAATTTTGACTTTGTTATATTTTTATTAATGTTATTTTACTTTTAAGTTTATTAGCGCTTTGGCATTAGCTGTTATGCTTGTAAACTTTATTTCAATAAATTAATAAATAAGGAACGACCATACCTATAGCCGCCTATAATCTGTATGTAGATAGCTAATAACATAATTATATAACGTAATGACGAATCACGGCGGCGGCGACTAAATTACATGACCGCTACCTGCATACAAATTATAGGCGTCGGGAGGTATTGTTGCTGCTTGCTTCATTTAAACAAGCAATCCACACGCCCGCAACTTCATCCGCGCGGACTTAGTTTAAAATGAAAAAGTTCTATGGAATATAAAAAAATCCTCATTTAGTAAAAACAACCTACTTTCCAAATTGTACACCCAGTAGTTTCAGCTCCGTGTTAATCTGACAGTTAGTAAGTCAGATTGTTGAAAACTCGACACTGGCACGGCACAAAGATTACTAGTGCCATAAAGAAAAAAGAGTTTATCTTGTCTGTGACATGGTTTAAAAAAGGCGGCGGAAGAGAACATAGCTATCTGCATTCACTTGTTTTATTCAACAACAATGAGCTCATAAGTATATTAAGTAAGTTATGAGCTCATTACAAATAACTCAAGCCTACTCTTGAGGACTAATGATGTTTATTAACTACACAAGTCAAATTGGTGTTTAAATTGTGGAATTTTTTGTTTTTACGCGGTTTTTTTTAACTGAAGTTTTAAACTAGTCCTCCAAATGTACATACGACATAAATTGGTCACAGAAATACTAATATTATGGAAATTAGTCTGGATTACCAGACGTACCGTCAGGTACGTAATTACTGGTAATGTATTATTATTAAGGTTGACATGCCATTATCTCGACCTTTGGAGGCGTGCGTGAGGCCAAAGTCAGCACGTAGATGTCAATTTTAATAAAAACTAGCGGTCCGCCTGCGACTACACTCTTGTCGTGTAAGATTTTCCCGTGGGAAAAAGTTTTTTTCCCGTAAAAGTATCTATGTGTTAATCCAGATAACAAACTATCTCCATTCCAAATTTCATCCAAATCCGTTGAGTACTTTAAGCGTGAAGGCGGAACAAACATCCACATATATTTTCACATTTGTAATATTAGTGTGATTAGTGTGATGTGATTTTGTGATGTGTTATTGTTATTATTTTCTTTTTCTATCTTATTTCAATCATTCTAACAGGGTTCATTATCCGTTATTAGTCTTTTCTTTAGAGCGACTGAACTTTTCGTTAGTACATGCCATGGACCGACCAACTAACCCTGAACTAGCCTTGTCGATAGGTTGTCAGAGACAACGACTTAACATGCTTTTTAAAGCACGAAAGATGTCTGATGATGAAAGATGTCATGAAAGATGTGATGACCATTAGCTATTCCGTTAACCCGTTTTTAACCTGAAAAATTTGAACACTCACCGTACGTACCAACAGACTACTACTTTGGTTACTCTTTACTTTTTCCTAGGGGAAAGTTTCACAGTTTCACAGAATTTCCTTCTTTCCGCATTACGAATAATTTTGTCACACCCAACGTTTTTTTACAGGATATTACCTTGAACAGTGACATCGAAGCAGCCTCAGAAAAGCTGCTCTGAAGGTCCTGTTGAAGACGGTGTAGATGATGGGATTGATGGTGGAAGACACGTAGCCCAGCCACAGACAGATGTCCACCACGTGTTCTGTAGAAAAAAAAACTGTATTAATACTGTAAAACAAAAGACGTCTACTGCTAGAGAAAGATCTACCGAAAGATTTTTTACGACATTGCCCTGTGCTACTCATTTATTTCGATTAGAAATCCTATTATATGAAAAAAAAAATGCTTTTAATGATATCTATGCAACTTTTCGTCAGCTTTCATTTTAAAATAGGTAATTATTACTCACCTGGAACTATACAAGAGGGACACGCGGCAAAAAGAATATTGAGGAGGAAGAACGGAGCCCAGCAGAGAACGAATGTGAAGAAGACCAGCCCCAAGACCTTGGTGGCTTTCTGCTCGTTGGCAACGGCATTGGCCGACATGGACCGGCCTTTCTTACGATTGGCGAGGAACCTGTTGATATACATAAGTTTAAACTTCTTCATCGAAGTAGAAAAAAAAAACATACTTACAGGCTTTTTTACAAACATACTTTTCCGATTTCAGTAAATGAAACACAAGTATCACCATAGAACACATTATTTGATCTGTGTTAATACTTTATTTTTTTAAATGGCATGGTGCGGTTTGTATATCGCCAGTCATTTTATTAAAAACGAGGAAACGAATATGTATTATAAAATATTAAATTAGGATCGGAATTTGGATAGGATATGTGACAGAGTACCATTGTATCGCTTAAATCTACTATGTGGAAACGAAATGCATATTAATTATTTGGTCAGCAAGATTGTACGCAACGATGATTTCTTGAAATACAACTAATGAAAGACAACTCCTAAGTAAGTCTATGTATGTAGGTAAGAAATTTAGTTTCGTTATTATAAATGAAAATAATTTGCAATATTTTTTTATCATGCTGGTTAACAAAATATACAATTATAATTCCTACCTCCCACTGCAGGCTACTTAGAAATTAAAGTATTAAAAAAAAGTGTTTAGTTACTGAGAGATAGGTCGCATTCATTGTAACAGCAGAAAACAATATTGTTCACTCTTTTGCGAGTCTTCTTTAGTTTGAAAAGGAACGAAAGCTGCATAAACATCTAGTTGAGTGTCGGAACTCTGTTGTGTAAAAACATTCTTAATGTACGAACTGCACTAGCCCGGGCGGTGGGTAATCAAAACAGCTGTACCGGAAAGCTGCATTCATTTCGAAACTTTCCTTCACATTAATTTTTTATGCAGCTTGCAAAAATAAGTAGCTACTTGGATTTTTATGCTTCAAACTTTTTATCGCTATGACGTCATAACAAAAGCTATATGAATGGTCGAGTTATAGCGAAGTTTTAGTACGAAGCAAGATAAAAGCCGACCCATGTAAAAATATGCGCCATATATTTTCGCCATTATAAAAAAATATAAAATCATGCTTTTTTACTATTTACTCCGTTTACTCTGATCATCATTATCAATTTAATTCTGAAATTTAATAAAATCAAATAAGTCGATCAATCGATTTATTCTTTTTTAAAAGGTTACCTGGTTATTATGTTACTTTAGAGCTATTTACAGCCACAATTTCTTTTTAATATGGAATTCTTCAGTTGCTACCCGTACTATAATCATAAAATATTAACCACGCAAATCAATTTCAAACTCCAAAGTTCTCTTGTTTCGGCTTTTACGGCCTCTGCCGCTAACTTGACGCTCGTAAAAAATAAAGTTTAAAGAACGCTACCCATTACCAGTGAAAACTGATATACCATAACTTCGATAATCTTAGCATGGCAAAGACATGTTTACGCTGGTTTTGTTCAGATCTTCTCGTCTTCGACCGTAGCTACATGATGGAAGGATAAAACTGCTCAGTTCATGTTAAAGTTTTTGCTATTTATTGCGTAAAAGCACCATAATATTGCGGATACACGACATTTTCCTGTTAATGGAGGGTTTTCTAAAGAGACGATCTTTGTGACTTTATATTATGTTCATCAAAAAACTCTTTGCTCTTATCTTAGCACAGAATTTGAAATTACTTTTAGCTACGTACGATAATGGAACGTCATCATGACGTGACGTCATGCATCTAAACGCTTTGACATAAAAGACGGTGGTATTTGTGCACGAGAGCATCGCTGGTGTAGAGGTTAGAACCGCTATCTTCCGTCCGGGAGGCGTGGGTTCGATTCCCATCACGTACCAATGTGTTTTCGAATTTCGAATTCATATGTGCCTATATTCGACGCTCTTACGGTGAAGGAATACATTGTGATGAAACATGCATATTCTTGCGAAGAAATTCATAGTTTATGTGTGAATGTGAAGTCGACCAATCCGCACTGGGCCGGCGTGCTCGACTAAGGCCTGATCGTTCTAATTCAGGGGAGACAATTAGTAAATAGGATAAAACGATGCGGGTCGGTGCAAGAGAATCTTACTTTTCTTAGAAGAAGCGCTAGTAAGATATTTCATATCTAAAGTACACGTGCACGAATCATCATCAACAGCTCATATATGTCCCCACCAATGGGCTCGAGCCTACCCTGAATGATTAGGCCTTAGTCGACAACGCTGGCCCAGTGCGGGTTGGTCGACTTCACACACAACCTTTGAGTTTCTTCGCAGGACTATGCAGGTTATCGATATACTGACATAAACATGTTTCAAAATATAATAAGCTCTGAAGAAGCGACCTAAAATCCTAATGGAAAAAGTGTCTCCCTTTGATAAGTTAGAAGCTAAAAGAGATGAACCATTCAAACGGGTACTCAACTCAACCTTACTTGGGATTTTTATGGAGTGCACTCATATCTGGAGGGGTCGCTGACAACCCTGGGTCCCTTGCACCCTCGGGAAAGTATAACTTGTAATTTGAGACTCGCTCTTGAGACAAGTCTCTTAAGCCATGATTATGGTGTGGACTAATACTTGTGTAGCTAACTTAGCTAACCCCATCAAAAATAATGACAGTAACCAGAGTATAGATAGCGTGCTCTTTTATAAAACTATCAGCAAATCTTTATCTATAAGTATACCTATAATACTAGTATAAGTTGTAAGCTGTTGACCTCACGAGTATTTATTTTTTTAAATGGCTGATTTATGATTTTTTTTACGTTTTCAACCCTCATAACTCCGTAATTTTTTTAAATTTCCAAAAACTGATCCGACTAATAAAAGACTAATTTATCAAACTTGCACGCAAAATTTCACGAGAATCTGTTGAGAAACACGACCTGTAGAAGCCTGGACCTGGAGACCTGGAGAAGAACAAACAGACAGATGGACGGACATACAAAAGCAATTTTGTCCAAGCTAAAACGGAGACTTCGGTCGCGGGTCGCGCTCGCTCGGTCAATTGTCTTCACTGCGATACAAGTTTTTATGTAACGGCCTTTTACGACCAAGTAGGACTAATTTTGTAGGATTGGCTCATTAAAAACTGATCTTGCCACGCGTTAAAGTAATACGGCAAATTAAAACACTCAAAAAAATTTTATATTTTGGAACCACTTACTTAAATACATCACTCTTCTCGTAGCATCACTCTCTTTATGTACTAAAGCGAGGGCATGTAGTCTCAGGAGACGGAGTAGTAACATAGTTCCAATAATTTCACTACATATTTCTGGTTTTATGCTTACACTCAGCAGCTTACACCATTTCCGAGTATTCTACATTCTGCAACATTCGCGTCACGCCTTAACTCGCAACATTGTTGCCATACACATTTCAACTAACCCTATATTGTTTAAAGTTGTATATTCTCGCTATTTCTCTTTTGTTTTTCGGGACGCTTCACTTCAACGCGTTCTCCTAAACAATAGACGTCAGTGTGGTGCGTCTCAGTAGTGCCATTTTGGCGGGAAATCCTCTTTTTACGGCCATGTAAGGACAATCAGGACCGTTTTGGACAAAGAAAGGTATTCTGCTTAGGTTATGGCGTTTTATACGAACATAAGGGTGAGAATGTTGCTTTTGTCCCTATTTTCAACCGAGTTAAGAAAAGAGGTTATTATTTTGAGCTATTAACTGCTCATATACGTCTCCACCAATGGACTCGAACCTACCCTGAATTAGGGCAATAAGGCCTTTATCGACCACGCTGGCCCAATGCGGGTTGGTCAGTATTACACACAACCATTGAATTTACCTATATTTGCAGGAGTGTGTAAGTTTCATCAAGATGTTTTCCTTCGCCTCAAGCGTCGAATAAACGTGATATGAATTCGAAATTATTGTGAAGTAGTTTTCATAAATTGTGCATGTAATTTATTGTCTTCTATTTATTTTGTACTGGATACTTGAAAGCAATTAGTTATTTAAAGGCTTACCACGATATCCCAATATTTCGAAGCTGTTACAAGAACTATGTTCACGAGTAGACTATTATCATGGCAAAGTCTTTAGACTACCTGAAATGTTATGATAGTGACCGCGAAAGTATTAATAAATTTAATAATTATCACCACCACTTAAAAGCATTATAATTATAATAACACTAAATGGATTCACGTAAAGAAACTATAACAGTGGAACAAAAACAATATAAAGTAATATTACAGTTATTAAGTTAACCTAGTCTCTTTATAAAAATGTGTTCTTCATTGAGTATTCTCGTGCCAAACTACTGTCCTACACTTAAATTCAACTTTCCCAAAGTTGGATGTGTTCCATTAGTTTTTAAGCTAATATAATTAAGCTGTTTTTGTGCCACTTAGGTCAGAGTCAGAGGCTATCTTGTACATCTATTTGCGGTTTTTTTTATCGTAGCTGGACCTCTGGTCAGCGCGAAAAACGAAAAATTTTGTGTTTCAGTGCATTGAGCGTGCTAACATCCTGACAAGGAATACACCCGCCCTGACAGGGTATATGAAAACCCAATTTATTCTGAAACGGCTCCTGGTTTGGACGTGGCCTAACAATGATCCTCTTATATTATTTGAATTGCAAAATGTTAACATTTCATTATATTTGCTTAATAACGAAAGTTCGGAGGGCTAGAAATAAAGAGGGGAGGACTTTATTTGGTAAGTAGTAAGATAGTCTAGACAATAAAGAAAATTAAGTGTTCTTTTACGAACTTCCAAATTATTCTTTTATTTCTCGCCTTTTAGATTACAGATTTGAGCAGATTTTTACACATTTCGCGATTTTTTTACCTTTAACATATCTGCAATAAAATGTTTTATATTGTTCTATTGTAAAGTCGACCAATAAATTGGTTTATCACCCTAAGGTTGAATGTCAGTTGCAAATTACAGAACAACAAAGATTATTTTCGTTTGCAGAACGATCTGTCAGATACCGAGTATACACCTTAATGAAATTTTCGATGACTAGGAAATTGAATGAAAAATGGTGAACCACTTTCTTGGTCGACCTTACCTATCTCTGTAATCTCAGCGCCGCGGACCAATGTGTTTTCGAATTTCGAATTCATATGTACGTTTATTCGACGCTCTTACGGTGAAGGAAAACATCGTGATAAAACCTGCACACTCCCGGGAAAAAATTCAAAAGTTATGTTTGAAGTCGACCAACCCGCACTGGGCTAGCGTGGTCAACTAAGGCCTGATCGCTCTGCTCCAGGGTAGGCTCAAACCTCTCGGTGGGGACGTATGTGAGTTGTTGATGATGATCTCAGTGCCGCCGGCCGGACCAGCTGTTTTAATTACTCAGCACTAGCGAATAGTACAACTAGACCGGCGGTAATCTCAGATTTGTGTATCTCTCGCCCATAAAGCTAAAACTCTTGCCCTCATCCTACTTAACTACTTTAAACCAGCACTTGGCCTTCGGTTCGACCGCACCCAACCATTTGCGAGTGTCAGGATTAACCTCTACTAAGCTTGACCCAATTTTCAATACGGCTAAGTTTATCTCCCTACATGAATAAACTTGCAGAATGTGCTACGACTTAGCCAAATGCGACAGTATCTTTATCCCTTTTACTAACTAGATAAATTCGTTATTGTAACAACTACTAGCTTACGTAGTGAAAGTGTTTATAGCACAGAAACGATGCATGCGAGCGATATGCGGCTTAAAACAGACAGATAGTTGCAAACCGTATTTAAAAAAATCAAAAATATTGACTTTACCATCCCTTTACATATAGAGTCGTCAATGTTCATAAGACGTAACCAAAATATTTTTAAGAAAATAACCAGTGCACGTCGGAGGCATGATGTTGAAATAAGAGGAAGAAGAACTGCACAGCACAGAGCGAGTGTTAATAACACTAATAGGATGGCGCCAAAGATTTACAATAAATTACCTTTAGAAATTAAGCAATGTAATCAGATAATGAAATTCAAAATTATGTTGACAAGTTATTTAATTGAAAAGACATTCTATTCTATTGACGAATTCTTATATTATGATAAGTAAAGATTTATTGTGAATTATTTTAGATATTACAGACTGTTAAATTAGATATTTGATATGACATTTGTAATGAATTTGATTGATTTTGTTATGAGTACCTAATAGATTTTAAATTAAATTTATAATTTCGTATGCCAGATGGCGCGACACAGTGTTACTTTTAAAATTTTGTACATCCCTGTATACCTGTGTTGACGAATAAAAGAATTCTGTATTTTGTACTTTTGGTAGCGCCGCGCTGCCGTAGCTTAGTAGTACAGTTGTCTACAAAGCACGGACGCGCTGGTTTTAATCCTGAGCAAAGCCATTTATGTAATGAGCACTTGCCTTGCGTTGGTTTGCCTTGTGCCTAGATTTTGATCTATTTAAGCATGTATAAGTATATTTTATCTATATTTGTTTATATCTACAGGCTCTGTCTGTCCGAGTGCGAGAAATTTCTCACACATGTATTAATCAAGGCCAGCGGTCATAATTTATTACATGAACTTAATTTAATGTATTTCTTTAAACATTTCACTTAATGTTTAGAACTACCTATATTATGCAGTATTATAAGTATACACTTAGATCATGGAATAGATATAGAAATTATTTGAAATATTAATTAGATGCTGAGACCTAAGGCTTCAAAAAAGGTCTTTTATGCACCGATACCTAAGTACATCATACAAAATTAAACAAAGCAAAACTGAAGTGCGCAGATAAAGCAAATTCTCAATCTCAATAGCCCTAGATTCTCAAATGAATGGATTAAGCAACCTAAACACGTGTCAAGTGCAGACGAGAGGGGTAAATAAGAAAACTCTTGAAAACTCCTCTCCTTGTTTTTTTTTTCTTTAAAGAGACAAAAGTTCATAAGTTCGTTAGCATTCAATGGCACTCTTAATGAACATGACCCTTTCACAGGTTCAGATAAAAAACATCGTCATGAAAACGTAATAAGAGACTAAAAAAGTTGACGCAAATGTAATTGCGTAAATTGGTTTTTCGTTGTGATGAGTTGTTTTTGGAGCACTTCTTTGGGAAAAGACCACTTACTGAAAATGTCTTAAATGTTTAGAGTGAATTTTTATAGAAATAAGTGCCACCAGTACCTAGCTAAATGTGGTTACTGGTTGAAGTATGCTGTGTTGCTACCATTTCTTGGCAAGTATATTATAGATTGTGATTTGAATGTTGTACAGTGTGATGCCTTGAATAAATAGTTTTTTTTTCTATCAATGAAGAAAGTGAGTGTGAGTAGGATCCTTTCAAACTCAAGGTCAGTACTGATAACTCTTTATTAATCTACCATTTTCATCCAACATAATATCCAACTTATTAATATACACCATGTTTCATTGGTTGATATTCAATGAAAAAAAATTGCGTCCTCCATAGTTAATCGATCAGCTGTGCGGGCCAATTTTTTTTGTCGTTCCTTGAATTTTTAAATTCGTTGTTTTTTTACATAGACTGAGCCCATTCGAGAGGTCTTATGTAATTTTTCTTGTATATTGTTTTTTCACGTGCATGATTGATTACTTATCCGTATTTCGAGATCCATTCTTCACGCGTTAGGGGTCAAATAGTAGACCTACTTATTTTTTATTGAAATAAAGTTTACAAGCATAACAGTTAATGCTAAAGCGCTAATAAACTTAAAAGTAAAATAACATTAATGAAAATATAACAAATTCAAAATTGGCTCTCACAAAAACTTAAGAATACTTGTAAGTTACGCAACTTAAACATTTTGTCGGCAAATAAGTCACTATCTGGTACTTCAGTAAGAGCAACCGCGCGTAGACAAGTGGCGATAGTGACCGTGCGCTACTGTGCGTGCCTCGTGCCACCTCCTCAACCAACAACCGGGGCCAACGAGACTACATGGATTAGTCTAGCTTCAACTATAAACCTGACATGTCATCATAACAGTATACGTTCCCACTAAGGGGCCCGAGCCTACCCTATTTAGGGTGACTAGATCTTAGTCGACCACCCTGGCCTCTGGGCGGGCTGGTCGACTTTACACACAACCTTTGAATTTCTTCGCAGGAACGTGCAGCGTTCATCGCGATGTTTTCCTTCACCGTAAGAGCGTCAAATAAACGTTCATAATGAGGAATTTGAAAACATATTAGTACGTGGGGAAGATCGAACCCGCACTTCTCAAACAGGAGGCAGTGGCCCTAGCCACTACATCACCGATAGTTGGATAGACTTATTCCAGCTTATCAGCACAACTAGTAATTAACGGAGGTTGATTTATAAAGACGTCCCACTGATACTGCCTGCTGATATATTGTTTACTCGGTGGGCTACGATATTCGTAGTCGGTGGGACTAAATTTAAAGGTTGTAGAGATTGTTACGTCACTTCATGAGAGTTATGAGGTTGTTACGGGTACTAGTTTGATAAAGAAGAAAATACCTATTTATCACTGTATATTACCATGCTTTTGTTTTCGAACGAAAAATATTATCTTTCTTTGCTTCCTTCTCCATTTTTTATTGTTTGAAACTGTGTCCATTAATATTTGTGGTGATATTTAGCTCCAATCAGAATTATTGGTTTTTGGGTTATCGTACGGCTTACTCGTAGTTCAATTGAAAAAGCGTTTTTGACCAAGTATTGTTTTCTCATATTAAATCTATTTTTGGATTATGTAAAGCAAATTCTTCAGCAACTATCATTGTCTTTCAAATTACACAAAGAACCCAATATCAGCTCGATAAACAAAAAGTCCTTCGCGATACCAAGACTTCTTTTATTCAAAGTTTTCTACTGAAGACTTTTGCTAGATACCTATTACCTACCTATTGCAGCATAATTGGCTTATAAAATTTATATCGACGTGATTTACTGCTCTCGCGTTGGACTTCTGCCAGTGTCTCTAAAAGGAATACCTTACCTTACAGTACCAAAGCGATTTTCTTGTGAACCTACAGTTTCCTCTCTTTTGCAAATTGATACTTGCCAGCAGCGTTTGCAAATACGACATTCATTAAATCGCTATTGGCAAGCATCCATTGAGTATCTCTTTTAAGAGATTGAAATATAATAAGTGTTGCTCACGTTTTTTTAGTTTTACTTGGTATATTAAACTTTAATGGCCAGAGTCCATCCCGTTTCGTCTCTACAGCACTTTTTATTGAGATATTTCAACATTCCACGTCAAGGCCAAGACATTGGCGCTAGTATCGTGATCTTGAGAGATCCCAACTATTTGTTTTTGCAGCGATGCTTAGTATCTTTCTGGCCATATCCCATATTTTTGATTCAAACGATTTTAAAGGTCCAACAATCATTCGCTCATATGATGAAGCAGTGAGTTTGTGATGAAATATTCCGATGCACGAACGTACGCACAAACGCAAGCGCACACACTCGTTTTCCCCCTCCGGTCGCTCATATATTATCTTTACAATGAACTATTTATCATGCGGCTTACCTCAACGTCAAAGCATTGGGCGCTGCTAACGTGATTTTCAGAGGCCTGTGTCTGGCTCTCCTCGTCTCCGCAGCAATACTTGGAGGAGTCTGAGTGGCCACATCCCTTCCTCTTTTGGAATTCCCACTTCCATTGCCAGTCCCGCAACCGTTCATGTAGCTGAGTTGAGGGTGTGATACACTCATGCCGATCTTATTACGTTGTGGTCTGTGTACAAAAGAATGGATTAAGATAATTAAACTAGTAGGTTACCATGATCATTGTTTTCAAAGCAAAACGACAAGTTAGTGTTAAGAATAATTTATTGATTTTACTCATCTAACTTTCTCACGAAAGGGTTTATTAAGAATTAACAAATTTACTCGTAATGCTAGATGCAACTATGTTTTTAGCATTAACGTCGGTAACGAAACGAAAATGAGAGATCTTAACTTTGTTTCATTTTATAATGCATAAAACTTTTACAAATCACCTCTATAAACAATATACAAAACAACATACCTGGTACTTGTGACTCTCCAGGTCAGCTGCCTGGCCACTGAGGTCCCAGGAGACAGGTCTGGAGAACTCTTCGCCCCAGCTCTTCTCACCTGCATGGGGCCGTTGTCGAAACCACCGCATTGCCTGCAATGTAAATGGAAGTAAGCAAAAAGTGCCAGAACATTTAAAGCTATTTTAAATTCAGACTTTGAGATACCTAGCCAAATTAACACTTTTTACGGTTTCCACGCCAGGGCTTCTGGAAGCAAAAACTCTTTAGAAAAAGAAATAACGAACGGTAAACTTGACTTAAGAAATGTAACTTCAAGATATTACGAAAAAAATGTAATTTCGTTACCAATAAAAATAACAAGAAAAAACCGAGACTAAAAGTCTCTTTCTGTTCTCCCAAAACATCAACAGCCTCCGTGGCCGAGTGGTCGAGATTTTGACCCATTACGGAGGTTCCGGGTTCGATTTCCAATGGGAACACCGTCAAGCAAAAATCTCTTTGTGAGACTTTCCCCAGTTTGTTTATGACATTGCAGGCTGAATCACCTATTGTCTGATAAGAAAGATGATTCCGTGCTTCGGAAGGCACGTTAAGCCGTTGGTCCCGGCTACTATCTAGTCGTTTCACGAGCCAAGTCAGTCAGCCTTTGGCAGCTCTATAACACTGACACAAGGGTTTGTGAGGTCGGTTGTCGACCTTACACCCACACGATGATAATGGTGATAACAAAAGCCAAAAAATAATGCCCCTAAAAAACCCTAAAAAGTTGTCTATAAAAGATGGATGGCGGCGATGATGATTTTAATTTTTTTATACAGACACGGTGAAAATAAAGTCAGGTCCATTTTCCATCAGCATGAAGTTCCGGTGCGTGATTGATGGTGTTACGTCCGATGTCAATTCTGATTTGCAGAGTGACTGAGTGGACTCAAACAATATACGACAACTGCACACTATAGTTTTTTCATCTGTTTTAATTATGTATCTGCATAACAAATTTTGACATGGAATTTATCAGCATACATAATTACATTATAGCCAAGCCTCTTGTCTGAGAGATTAATTAAATAATTTTAGTTTTATAAGATAAGTGATAACAGATGAGCTAGCTGATCTACCCAGTAAACCATCTGCAATCTACTCTACACTACCGTGAATCCGTAAAAAAGCATTTCGCTTGCACAAAAAAAAAGAAAAAATTGAATAAAATAAACAACTTTTGGTATTGCAAGTCAAATGGTTTTTGAGCATGTCTTTTGTTTTTTAAAGAATAATTATGTAGATGCTGCCTAATGTCAAAGTAATTTTAGAGTTAAAAAATTACGCTGGTCAACAAAATTTTAACTTTTTTTTGTCACATGAAAACTTATATCAAATTTTGAATGTACTAGGGCCTTACTTTTTTTTTTTTAAAATGGCTTCACGTCTAGATTGGACGTATTTTGCCAATGACAACGTATTCACTCAACATAACACAAACGAGGAGAATGTTCGGTGAAAAATTTCGAGATGGCAACAATAATATATGAATGAAAAAAAAATTACACGTCAGGTTTCCTTGTGACATCAAAACATATATTTTTGTAAAAAGTGCAAACATCAGCTACACTTAGAGAAATTATTGCTTAATATACAATAAATATTTATGATTTTCGTGAATATTTGGCTTCTGGAAGGTCTTTTCTAAGTCTCCAACTATAATCTGCTAGCATTCCTGGACTCCATTTCCCGTGATAGCGCTTCTCCATTAAGGAAATGTCCTGATGGAAACTTTCTCCTTGCTATCACAAAGTTCGTGTTATAAAAACAGTGTTTACCAGTGTTATACAAATAAATTAAAAAATATTGAAAATTCAGCGCTGCCTTCAAAATTTCCAATACGGTTCTCGATCTAATTGACCTTTACTATCACTTTATCCGTCACCGAAAGGTATGTCCAGGTAAGGATCTGTCGTTTCGAATGTAAAAGCCAAATCCTGACCCACATCAGGCATTTAAAAAAACCGTCATGGGTCGGATTGACCCTCGTGAATTTATCCTGTTATGCTACGGTTTAGCTTCATGAAAGTCTGGTCAATGCAAAATCGGACCAAAAGTCGTCGCTCACAGAACATTGTGAGATCCTTCGAACTTGTTATGGACATTTTTATATTTTTACATACATAGAAATTTATTGTTGGTTGGTCAACTTCACACACAACCTTTTTGATTTCTTCATAGGTGTATAAATTGTTTACTTTACGCGGAGTGTTGGTGGATAGAAACAAGTTTAACGATCAAATATATATTTTTTATTTTCATTCTTAAATAAATATAGGATTAGATTAGAATCATCATCATCAGATTAGAATATGGCATCATCATCATCATCATCAACAGCTCAATATACGTCCCCACCGAGGAGCTCGACAGCCTACCCTGAATAAGAGCGATGGCTTAAATAAGAATAAAAATTATTGTCAAATTTTCATTCATTTGAAAAACGTCTAGCTGGCTGCGGAGCATATATACCTACTGTTTTCCTATTTTCGTACTAAACCAATACAAATCATAAAATAACCTCTCAATATTTACATCGACACCCTCATATATTCGCCATTAACAACCCCCAACGACCATTTCTAAGTACATTGCTCCCTTTACAAAACCATACAAAACACTTAACAAGTTTACGGATCCATGTACAGTCAAATTCAATATCGGCTATCATTTCCAAGCTAAGCTGACCCACGATGCTACAGGAATTGCTAGTACAGCGAGGTCTGCTTTTATACTGGTTGTTAGATTGACTGTACGGTATTTTATTGGTTGACCGAGCTATAAATTGGTTTATCCAACAATATTGGTCGGTTCGTACAACGTACAATTACATTAGGATTTTATTGGAGATTGTGATGCAGTTTATGTAGCAATAAGATGATTTTGCGATGTTCTATACAATCTCAATTCAACCTATTGATTTATGGCAAAATAAAGAAATACCAATAATAAAAATAAAATACTTGCAGATATTCCAAACGTGTTTTAATATGAGCCAGCTCTGTACACCCCTTTAGGAATATGGGTGTGTCTTTATATAAGATGTTAATAAATTAGCTGACACTATTTTAAAGGATCAACCTACCCATGAAACTGAACAACTTTCCCCAAGAAACATGGGCTGAAAAAAAGTTGTCCCTTTCATACAATACCGCGCGGCCAGCTAATCGATTTCCTATAGAAAAAAAATGCATCTTCCATAGTAAATCGATTAGCTGGCCGCGCGGTTTAAAGGGACAACATTTTTTGTCGTCCGACAGCCTATGTTTCTTGGGGAAAGTTGTTCAGTTTCATGGGTAGGTTGATCCTTTAAAATAGTGTCAGCTAGTTTATCTACATCCTGTATATCTGTAAGAGGAGAAACTGATTGACATTCTTTTGTTAATTTGTTTGTTACGATGAGTGAATAAAATTTAATTTAATTTAATTTAATTTTGACTGTCATAGTACATAATAGGGCATCGGACTATTCACCATATCTTATGAATTTACATTTTTATAAATTATTTTTAAAATATAGATTAGTAGCAGACGATTCGAGAAGAAAAAAACAGAATTGGTTTGAAAACGAATTTACAGTGATTTTTTAAAGTTTCAATATGTCTGTCTCTTTCAAAAACGATTTTTTGTATGGAGATTATATGGCGTTACTAACAAATGACGTCACAAGTGGGTATGTGCCTCTCTGTCTAATCTTGAATTTCAAACCTTTATAACACGGGCAATTTTAAAGATAGAGCAAAAATTATTTTAGTGTTCGATAGCAGAAACTAAGAAGGTTGGTTTTATAAAATAAAATAAAAGTAGTCCGATCCCCTAATGTAATTTAACGCCTGAAATAAATGGTTTTTTTTACTTACAGATTAACACAGAGCCGAAAGTACTGATACAGTGAAAGACTATGTTTTTCTTAGGGCGTCGGCGCTTGCCTTTGCCTTCAAAAATCCCTGCTTAGAAAGCACTAATTCTCTAGCTAAAGAGGGAAAATTATTTGTTACATTAACCACCAAGCGTATTAACAGCTTGGACCTCATAGCAACTTTATCCCTTAGCAGTAAGATCGATATTTCGTAATGGTATGATTGGCTGTATGCCTCCTCGTAGCCTAAGCACTTTGAAATTACAATGTTATCGAACTACTAACAAGTTGCCGAACTAAATTAAGTTGCTTCAGTAGAAACATATTTACCTCAATCAGCGACTACATCTCTCTAATTCTGACTAATTCAAATTACATTGTTGTCTTTGGGCCGCGCTTGGGATGGTAAGTTAGTACTGCAACGGCAATGAACGGTAGCGGTAACAGCCTCCGTGGCCGAGTAGTCGAGATGGTTCCGGGTTTGATTCCCGGTGGGAACACTGTGAAGCAAATATCTCTTTGTAAGACTTTCCCCAGTTTGTTTAGAACTTTGCAAGCTGAATCACCTGATTTTCCGTAAAGAAAGATGATTCCGTGCTTCGGAAGGCACGT
This sequence comes from Carpatolechia fugitivella, assembly GCA_951230895.1. NCBI lineage: Eukaryota > Metazoa > Arthropoda > Insecta > Lepidoptera > Gelechiidae > Carpatolechia > Carpatolechia fugitivella. The sequence continues at coordinate 5,133,534 of OX579649.1, forward strand.
TAAGCCGTTGGTCCCGGCTAACTACCGATATACCCAACTACAATAGCCATTTGCATTGCAAATTTACAACATATAATTTCACTCCTGTATTTTTTTATATCATGCTTAGCTTGAACCCGCCAAGTGGGTCACCACAAAAAACAACTGTCATTCTAACAGCTGTTCGTTATAAGAAAAAAAAAAGTAAAAAGTATTTATTCAGCTAAACATCTTCAATTCAGTACAATGCACACTGATTCTCACACTAGGATACCCTGTGACAAATTGGGACAGATTGTTTACACTGAACAATTAAAATCTAAAAGCAATAAAACTAAATTAATAACATAAACATAAGTGATGATGATATGTGATGCATGATGGTGTGTGTGTGTGTGTGTGTGTGTGTGTGTGTGTGTGTGTGTGTGTGTGTGTGTGTGTGTGTGTGTGTGTGTCTGTGTATATAGGTATGAAGACTGAATATTGTTCAGTCTAGCGTACTTACTACTTAGTTTATTAGACGTCTGTGCGCGTGATTCAATTACACGCTTGGTGAAATGTCAGCAATTATTTGCGAAGTGCCTCCGAAGTTCGAATGTTCTAGGTATTGTTAATTTTACGATTCCCCGAATTCGGAATCGCTACTTCAGCTTTAAATTTTGGAACTTTGGGTAGACTATAAAACTTTTCCGCTTGATTTGTCAATATTTTCTGTGTAATAAATTTTCGAGCTTCAAGAGAGATTTTCACGAATCTTAATTTGAATAAACCTTTACAAGTTACGTGTTTAATGATAAAATAGAAAGCATTTTATTTTTGGGGTATAAACTACAATAATCTTACACTTAAGGATGCCGAAGAGCGGATAAAGTGGAGAAGATTGAGTTGTAAAGCGGACCCCAGCACGCTAGCATGAAGAAGACGAGGAATAAACTACAACCTCTCACTTAAGTAACTCTACTCCTATTTGTTCACTCCCGTATTAGTTTAAATTTAACTACGTGCAAATCAAGCCATGGAACTGCCAAAGGCAAGAAAATGTCGGTTTGCAAAACGTCCAGCGTTAACCAAAATTTATCTTCCAAAATAGGTTTCCGTTCCCCTTTGAAAAGGTTCGTATACACCATGATAGTAAAGTGATTAAGTTTAATCGGTACTTGTATTTAAGGTAAGGTTCATATACTAGTACTTTCATATGTCTGCCAACAAACTGCTTTGCAGTTTGGCGGAATCTATGTTAATTTAAGTCACTGTTAAAAAATAACTGAATAAACGTTATATTTATTATTATTTTATTTTTTTATAATTTTAGTCGTATTTCCTAGCTATTTTCCTCTGTCACCCTCAGTACTGTGTTAGGTTAGGTTTTATTTTAAAATGTAAGCTTGCTTTTGATGTCAATACATCTTTATGAGGCTCGTATGCATAATACCTAGAAAATCTCAGCCAAAAGACGTCCACTACTGCTGGATAATGGCCTCCCCAAAGGACCTCTACAATGAGTGGTCCTGCGCTGCCCGCATCCAGTGGCTTCCCGCAACCTTCACCAGATCGTCCGTCCACCTTGACTTCTTGTTAAAAGTGTTTCTTTATTATCTGTTCAAATAGCAAGCGTTTTTAATGTATTGTTTTAGTCAACTAGCACGGTGTAGACGGCCCTTTAACGTTTTTGGCCGACCGCCAGCTAGTTATCTGTCTGTCCACTGCATCAATCACGGAAACATGGCTGTTTCTAATGCACTGGGTTTTCGACTCTTGTTTATTCATTTGTTGTGTACAAAGTCTGGTTCGTTTTGTTACATTCCATTTGTTGCAGATGTAAACTGAAAATATTTTTGAAATACTACGTAATAACTACCTATAACTTCATTTCAAATAACATTGGAAAAAAAACAAAAAAAAGGTAGAAAAAAGTTAGTCGTGATTCACACTTGTCAGCTAATCGAGATTGCCATATGTCTGTAAGATTTTTCCAATGTTATCTGAAACAGGGTATAGTGACTACGAGGGAATGCATGGATACCACGTGTATGAATGACCAAGTTGTCATTTTCACTCATGATTTCCACATCAAGGGGCTCTTCTTCTTCTTCCAGTGCCATATTCTAACGGATGTCGGCGACCATCTCTCTGAACTCCTCCCCCCCTCCGTTCCGTCAATCTTCTTAGTTTCACTGCTCTTCCTGTGCCCATCCAGCTTTAAAAGCTTCAGGATGTCGCACCATGATAATCTTTCTTCTACCTTTCCCCCTCTTGCCCTCTATCTTCCCCTCTTTTATCTCCCGCAGAATATTGTATTTATGATTTCTATATACCTATATGTCCGTAATATGCAACCTTACGCCTTACGCAAGGGGCTCGAGTGTTTATAATCTAATGTGATTAATCTCTATCAATTTTCCTTTATAACTTCGAATCTCCACGAAGGCGTAAGCGGGTTTTTGTCAACGGTTTTTGACGACGCGACGCAAATTATAGTAGGTGCATTATGGTAGATGCTTTAGTCATATTTAATATTTTGTAATTTCAAAGTTATTAAAATGTATGACGTACGTAATTATTTGTAATTTTACTTTCTTAATATATATTTTTTAGCAAAACATCTATAACTATAAAATATATTGCATTATTACATCACAAATGACTATTAATAAAACAAGTCCATAGAAAAATGTTTGACTACTAAGTACTATCCAAAAATTAATAACAGTTTCGGTCTTTTCAGAATATTGCTAACAAAACGGTCACTTAAACCTAAGAGCTCGGTTTTGCCATTAGTTTCACCTTTACTTCATAAGCCTTTACGCACATAAGTAGCTCTAATACATTTTGGCTGGACGCTAAAATAGGTATTGCTTTGTCCTTTGCCTGTCACCAAACTGTCTCTAGTATCGTACACGCACAGATAATGTTTAATAAATACGCTACTGATAATGTACTTAGGGTTATTTTTTAATCAGTGGGAAAAGTTGCTGTATCCAAGTAATTTTCTTAAGATACTTGGGGCGCAATGCGTTTTTTTTTTTTAATTTTCCATATAAATAGTGCGAGATGAAAAAGCATTTCGTACGGAAGGTCGATTTTTTGTCGCCTTTCGCCTTTTTTTTAGAAAAAGTTGTTCAATGTGACAGTCTGGATACCATACTTAAATATGCGCAGTAATTAAAAACTAACCCTGTATAATTATCTATCTAGGGACTAGATTCTGGTCAGTATTCACCCCCTCCTTTTTAGGGTTCCGTAGTAAAAAAGGAACCCTTATAGTTTCGGTCTGTCCGTCTGTCTGTTTGTCTGTCCGCGGCTTAGCTCAGAGACTCTTAGTACCAGAAAGCTGTAATTTGGCATGGATATACATATGAATCATGCCGACAAAGCTGAAGAATAAAATCTTAAAAAAAAAAATTTTTAGCGTTCCTCTGGTACACGTCAAGAGGGGGTTATTTTTTTTTTTCATGATTACCTTATAGTGTGACGTATCGTTGGATAGGTCTTCTAAAAACAATGGGGATTTGCTAAGACCATTAGTGTAAGTTTTAGAAATATTCCGTTTTAAAGTGCTTATTTTTGTTAGAGTCAAGTTCCCCCCCCCCCCTCTACCAGCGAGACCGTTGTATATGGAAACGTGAAAAAAATCATGGTAGTAGTGTATAATGATGAATTTAAAAGGAAAACTATCAACATCAAGTAGGCTTTACAGGTTATTGAAAAAAAGACCAACTTATAAAAAGTACTAGTACAAGTAAGAAATTTGGTACTACAAATATCATAGAAAAATATTTTGATGAATGATAGAAGGCTGTAATTTAGCATGGACATACATATTAATTATGCCGTCAAAGCTAAAGAATAAAATCTTAAAAAAAAAAAATTTTTTGTGTTCCTCTGGTACACGTGAAGTGGGGGTTATTTTTTAAATTCGCGATTACCTTATGGTATGGAGTTTAAAAAAAAATGGGGGTTTGCTAAAGCCAATTTTTCGATGCTAGTTTACGTTTCAGAAATATTTTAAGTGCTTATTTTTGTTATAGTCAAGTTTCCCCCCCCCCCCCTACCAGCGAAACCGTTGTATTTGGAAATGTGAAAAAATTCTATATGATGAATTTAAAAGGAAAACTATCAACATCATGTAGGCTTTACAGGTTAACGAATAATATATCAACTTATGAAATGTATTTGTACTAGTAAGAAATTCGGTACAAATATCATAAAAAAATACTTTGATAAAGTTTAAACTGTCTATGTAGTCAATTTAAGTACGAGAAAAGCAGGTTAACGAATAAAATACCAACTTTAAAATGTACATGTGCTAAGTAAGAAATTCAGTACAAGTATCATAGAAAATGACTTGATGGAGTCCGTCTATGTAGGTAGTAAATTTAAGTAGGTATTAGAACAGTAAAAAGATTGCGAAAAAATAAAATCATAACATCATTTACTAAAATAATTTCATAACCTATTTACCTTATTTACCATTCAGTTTTAAATGTGTAACAATCGCGAGTTGCCAATGGAACATTCTAAACATTTGAATAAAACTATTTTGAATTTCGAATAAAGCGCGCCGCGCCGCGGAGCTTATGGCCCTGCGGGGCTTGCGCGCGGGGAGTCGATGTAACAAATAGAGAGGCAGTCGCTATTTCTCTTTCAATTTCAGTTAGATATTCCATAAACTATTATAATTTTATTTAACCATTTAATCTAGCCTACTTTTATTTCCAAAAACTTAGTTCTCAGCGGAGCAATTTTCATTCGTAGTACTTACATATTATTGTAGGTAAAATTAAATATAGGTACTACCTATATAATAGGTTACAGGTACGTTTCTTTTTAAGTTTCTCTTTAGCTATTCTTTTGTTAGATGTTATTTTATTTAGCAATTTAAAGTCGTATACGTACTTACTAGCCTTCTCTTACTTTCAAAAACTGTACTCTCAGTGGAGCGGAGAACATTATTGTATTTGTTTTTCTTCATTTATAATAAATATATTTAGGCTCATAATAATAATAATAATATAATATTTTAGTTTGTTAAAGTAGTGATTAATAATAATTCTCCTTGTGTTTACTCGTCATTGATTTCTAATAATCTGTAGCTCGCACCAAAGATACAATTTTTGTTGTTCCTTTCTTTTAGGTACGTAATCCCGTAATTAAGATTTTCCCGTGGGAATAAGACTTTTTCCCGTCAAAAAAATCCTATGTGTTATATCAGGGTACAAACTATCTCTATTCTAAATTTCATCCACGAAAGAGTAAAAAACAACCATCCATACATCCCTACTTGCAAAATTTCGGGTTTATAATATAAATAAGGATTTTTTTTTCATTACTTATTAGCTCCGTGTGCTAACTTCTGCATATTAGGCAACTACGGAACCCTACACTTTGCGTGGTCCGACACGTGCTTGGCCAGTTTTTTTTTAGACACATATAGCACAGGTTTATCTTGAAATTACTTCCTTCAAAACTTATCCGAGTTAATCCGAAATAAAAAATACATAACAGAAGTTAAATTAAAAATAAAATTTTGCAACAAAATATAAATTGCATTATGTTTGGCAGCAATAGAAAAAAAAAATTATTTAAATGGAAAGTTGCTCCACACTTGGATACATTCTTGTGAGATTGCTAAGCTCTAAATATACCCTGCAGACGGAGTCTATAAAACGGGAATCTCATGCGCCATTGCTTTCCTCAGCGCAATGCATTTAGATGCAGGAGACTAGAGTTGCTATGAAACAAAACAGCGACAAAATACTACTCCACCTCAAATAAATTGAATTCATTGAGCAGCTTCTTTGTTACGTATTGTTTTAGATACTTTTGACAGCGAAATCAAACGGAATTACGGTCTGTATTACAGAAAAGTTTTACATCATTGTATTTACAAAACTACTTAGTTGCTTTTTACTTTTTTGCTTACTTTTTTAATATAAACCTACATAATTTTACACATTCGTCATTATTGACAAGCTTACCTCAATGGCTTATTGTGATACTCGTAGCAAACTGTTACGAAACTGCGGTTACGTAGGCGGCCGAAGCGATATTTTGTATTGTTGTTTATAATTAAATATGTGATGCCGTCGAGCCATCTGCTACGCCGTAGCAGTGTTACTACGAAGATAGCTACAGCTACGAAAAAGACTACGGCTCGGCTACATCAAAGATTCTCTAAGCTTCAACTGCTTTTTAATAAATAAACTTTTTAAGAAATACGCTTTATCAGATGAACATGGCGCGTTGCAATAAATAACATTTTAAAAAGATCGTAATACGTTTTGATTTTGTAAAAAAGGAAATCTCATTACCCGCCCGTAAATTTTCAAAACCGTAACAGTTGACGTAATTTATAGAGAAATTATTAACGTGTGCCGCATAATATTACTGATTTTGTAAATATTTATACGAAAATCAATGTAATTTCTGGTATTCTACATAAACTGAATCTATCTTACTTGTGAAAGTGTTATGCTACCTATCACGACAACAGACGAAGTACCTACCTATACTTTGTTAGTTTGACCATTTTTTTCTGACCTATGAAACGGTAAACTTACGTTAGAATAATTAAAATTCTACAAATACAAAATGGGAAATCAAACTTTTCAAAACAAAATTACTGACAAAATAAAACTGATTTCTCCAGGTTACGACTGCAAAATTTAGAATATATGAACATGTATACTACCATAAAAATAAACTATAAAGCTACAAAAATCAACTAGGTCGATAAAAAAATACGAAGGCAGCCAAGGGTGGACAAATAACATTTCTATAGTAACAAAGTGCAAAATTGTTCATAGTTCAAACCAATTACTCGTAGTTAGTGAATTGTGTAACTCCAACGTTTGGGATAACACCAATATCCAATAACGAAATGGTAAATGTTTATTATTGACGGAGTTAATGGAAATTGAAATTAATTCCAACTAATATACAACCAACCGTTTGTCCATGATTGCTACAGTCACATCCATTTGCCTTTTTGACCGCTACGAAAATTTATATTTCTGACTCATTTAGTTTTCTGTTGAATCGAAATTCAAATAGTGAGGTAGATTTTCTAATCAATTGCAATAACTAATAAATATTTTTACCTTCGATGTTTTGAATTTGAAGCATTTAATTTATTATTATTTACTTTAAAAACTGAAATAAATAGCACTCACATAGCACCATTTTTCTAAAATGGCGACACCCCGACTATTTTTTTAAAGTTAGTTTTTTTTTTTGCCTAACACAATGAGTTGTATGGAAAAGAAGTGATTGTTATTTTTAGCTTCATGAAAAGTGATTATTGTTTATAAGCAAAGCAGCCTTAAAAACTACCTGCTTATATTTTATAGTTATCTCTATTAGCAATACTCTTTTTATCTACTATTTCATCCTTTGAATTACACAATAATTTATTGGCCCATCCATATTTTTTTTTAATCTAAATCTAATAGGAATCCAGCAAGGATTATTGAAACAACATCTGTGCCTCCGTTGCCTACATCTACAAGTACCTGGGCTGATTGATAACTGGCCGAAACGACGAACTTAAAAAAATGATACGCAAAAAAAAAAATTACATTATATTTTGGCATCTTTTTGAAAATAGAACCCCAAATTTGAATTTAATCGAACTGGTGGAATTTGTTTGATAGGACGTAGAACTTTCTCTGTCGTAAATTTTCTTAACAATGGAAAGAAACGAAATTCGTGCAGTGATAAAGTTTTACGTTTTAAAACAGAAAACAGCAACCCAGATTAAAACCAAGCTAGACAGTGTTTTAGGTAATTCTGCTCCTGCATTGAGTACAATTCACACCTGGGTAACTGATTTTAAACATGGAAGACAGAGCTGCGAAGACGCCCACAGGTCTGGCCGTCCAAATGAAGTCACGAATCCGGACATGATAAAAAAAAATCACAAATTGTATTGAATGATCGGCGCTTGAAGTTGCGAGAGATAGCAGAGATGGTGAGCATTTCATCTGAATGCGTTTTTAATATTTTGCACCAACATTTGGGAATGAAAAAGCTTTGCGCGCGATGGGTGCCGCGTTTGCTCACTGTTGACCAAAAGCAACGTCGAGTGGACGATTCATCGGAGTGTTTGGCGCTGTTTAACCGAGATCCTAACGAGTTTTCGCGGCGTTATGTAACAGTCGATGAAACCTGGATACATCATTATACTCCCGAGACAAAAGAACAATCTAAGCAGTGGACTGAGAGCGGAAGACCTGCGCCGAAGAAAGCAAAAACGGTTTTGTCGGCCGGCAAAGTGATGGCGACTGTTTTTTGGGATGCTCGAGGGATTATTTTAGTGGATTATCTGCAAAAAGGAAAAACAATAAATGGAGAGTACTACGCAAGCTTGCTGCAAAAATTAAGTGAAGAAATCCAGAAAAAACGACCACATTTGGCCAAGAAAAAAGTTTTGTTCCACCATGACAACGCACCTGCACACACGTCAATGGTTGCAGTCGCCAAACTCCATGAATTGCGGTTCGAATTGCTACCGCATCCACCCTATTCCCCGGATCTGGCCCCGTGTGACTTCCACTTATTCCCAAACCTGAAGAAATGGTTAGGTGGCCAGAGATTTTCATAAAATGAAGAAGTCATTGTTGCCGTGGACGAGTATTTTGAGGGATTAGAGAAAACATTTTATCAAACTGGTGTAACGGCATTGGAGAAGCGCTGGACTAAATGCATCGAGGTAGAAGGAAACTACGTTGAGAAATAAATTTATTTTAAATAGATTTTTAAAGTTTTTCTTTGTCGTTTCGGAAACTTATCAATCAGCCCTCGTATAAGCTTTCTATAACCTTCACCAGGTCATAACATACCGTCTCTGAATCCCTCCAGGTACAGGCGTCGCCGCCAGCTTCGCCTGCCTCTTCAACAGCTGGACAGTCAGCGCGAATGAGACGACCATCATTAACATTGGAATGTAGAAGGCGACGAGGGAGCCGAAGATCCAGAACAAGCGGTTGTTGATCACGCACAGGTCTGGTGTCGGCATGATATTCGTTTTGTTGATGAGACCTGGAAAAGATAGTTGGTGATGATAAAGATTAAAAAAAAAACATATGGTAAAAAAAATTGTGGGTCTATCACGAGCGTTTAAAATAAATGCTGTTTTGGGGTTTTGGGTCTATAGGCATTTAGTCTAATTTAGGTGATTCATAACATTTTTTTTTGAAAAACTTTACTTTTTAGGTATTCTTGGAAAATAACTGTTATTGTAAATTATACAATTATAATAAAACTCGAAACGTAAACAAACAAATCAAGGTTATTGACAAAGATTGTCCTTATTGTATTCACGTTATATTACAGAAGCGACTGATAATTGCCAGAGTAGAAAGCTAATATTGTTCCATTGAAAACCGCTCGTTGAATGAGCTCGGAACGTCTCCTATCATTCCATATTAATCAATCATGGAAAATTCCTCCAAGATCACGTTTGTTTGAAACTGGCAATTTGTGCTCTTCCAACCGATTTCACTGGTGTTGGTGTCGATTCGGCATACGCGCAACTAAACTAAACTAAAATTAGTCCTGTCACTTTCTATAATTTTTAATTGAAAAGGGACCGGAGATCATTGGTTTTGTTTTTGTCTTTGACTTCACGACTAACTGTCAAATTTAGTCTTGTTTTAGTGCTTACCTAACACCATGACGAATAAAAAGCCACTCCAATTGACAGTCGTGAAGTCAAATACAAAAACAAAGCCGATCTGATCTTCGGTCCCTTTTCAATTAAAAATGATAGAAAGTGACTAATTTTAGTTTAGTTTAGTTGTCCGTATGCCGAATCGACACCACTGTCGCTCGTCTACAACATTTAATGCTGCAAAGACTGTACAAATTCTGTGAAAAATATAAAAATTATGTGCATATCACAAGAAAAGTGACTATGTTTTGCGGCTATTAAAATAATATAAATAAATCTGAGTTTTTTTCCTGAACGGACCTAATCGTTATTTCTACCAAAGTGGTAATGTAGGCGCGGACTTGGGTTAAATATAAGCCAATCATAAAAGCCGTGGAAAAACTCGGAAGAGACCTTTGGCCAGCAGTAGGATCTCAAAGGCTCATAAAAAAACTAAATATAATTTTATCCAGGAAATTCGTTGTGTGGTGAACGTATCAGTGTGTACTCGTGTTGTTTGCAAGTTTTTATTGACGATACAGTTATTTTTATTAACTAACGGTATTTTTAAATCATTCAAACGAGTCTTAATTTATCCTTTTATATACTGGGGTTTGCAGCACCGAGGCAATCTTTAGAGAATTCATTGATTCAATATTGGAACGCAAACTGGCTGAGACATTCGATCTTGATTGGGTTTAGAATCGGCGAGGATTGGTCGCGTAATGGGGGGTATTTCTCAAAGTAATCTCGAAAAGAAAGTTGCGACATTTTGGAAAGCTTCAGGACGAAGGCTTTCAAACTCATTAGGTGGTAAAACGGGGCTAGGGTTTTACTAAAATGCATATTTTTTTGGTAAAAATAAGTTAGTTGGTTACAGCCTCCGTGGCCGAGTGGTCAAGATTTCGACGCTCATTACTGAGGTTCTGGGTTCGATTCCCGGTAGGGACACTGTCAAGCAAAATTAGCAAAAATCTCTTTGAGAGACTTTCCCCAATTTGGTTAGGACATTGCAGGCTGAATTACCTGATTGTCCGAAAGGAAAGATGATTCCGTGCTTCGGAAGGCACGTTAAGCCGTTGGTTCCGGCTACTATCTAGTCGTTACACGAGCCATGTCAGTGGCCTTTGGCGGTTCTATAACGCTGACACTAGGGTTTGTCAGGTCGGTGTCGACCTTATAACCCACACGATGATGATGATGAGTTAATGAGTATAAATGTTAAATACTAAGACAAGTGAATGTAAAAACATAATACTGTAAAACACGTAAATTTCACGAAATCTGAAATATAAGTCGACATTTGGTGACACGCCGTGTGGTGACGGCAGAGTAGAATACATTTGTTACCAACCCCTACTCTTCCCGTGGGTGTCGTAAGAGGCGACTTAAGGACTACACATTGAACAGGGAATGGGCAGCAGCGCTCTCTGATACAGTAACCTGCGATCTCCAACCCGCCTGCCAAGCGTGGAGATTCTGGCAAAACCAAACACTTAAGTGGAGGAGGCTCATAGTCCAGCAGTGGACTGTAACGGGCCGTTGATGTTAAAGTCGACATTTACGAGTACTTTGAAAATTGGTTGCTTCGGGACACTGAACTTTGCAGCATAATAATTGCAGCCTCTTAAAAATTGCAATATCATGTCCTAATAAATATATAACTGTATAAATATAATATAAATTTATAAAAGAAAGTTATAATACTTTTCAGAAAATATTTTTTTTATCAACGCAACAATATGTTCTGGTCACTATGCTTAAAGTATTCGAAACAGAAAATTAAACAAATAGAATAGGGGATCGGACTACTTTTTTTTATTTTATAAATCCAAACTTCTTAGTTTCTGCTATCGAACATTAAAATAATTTTTGCTCTATTTTTAAAATTGACCGAATTATAAAGGTTTGAAATTCAAGATAAGACAGAGAGGCACATACCCACTTGTGACGTCATTTGTTAGTAACGCCATATAATCTCCAGACAAAAAATCGTTTTTAAAAGAGACAGACATATTGAAAGTTTAAAAAATCACTGTAAATTCGTTTTTTAACCGATTTTGTTTTTTCTTCACAAATCGTTTGCTACTAATCTATATTTTAAAAATAATTCATAAAATATGGTAAATTCATAAAATATGGTGAATAGTCCGATCCCCTATTGAAGAACAAAAAAGCTTTTGGCAAGCTTTTGCTAATGTGTTAGAGTTCCGTTTTTTCTTACACATTTTAATGAAATGACATGACATTTTTTAGGTATTTTTTTTGATACCCTCTACCTAAAATCCGATCCGAAGGACCTCGTCCACTTTCCTAATCATGCTGACCCGTGAAAATCACAATCCATATTCATCATTCATTTATATCGTCGTCGATTTAAAAAAAATGTATTTTAAAATTTGGAAGCGTTGATAAAACCTTGATCGTTATTTACGACGCAAACTCTGCGGCAGTAGGTAAATCGCGGAGGCTTCGATGCTCATTAGTATGTGCGCGGGTTCCAATACGTCTTTGTTTAACCCTCGTTATAATCCTCGAAAGCCCCTGCGCATGATTGCACGTCTCGTGAACAAACCACAACAGAGTCGGATATAGCTAGTATGTTTACTTTACACGAGTCTTGGATGTTTGCTTAATATACCTTTAGGTATATATAAAAATATGACACACACTTTAAAAAAAATATCTACTAATGTTTTCATAAAAAATAAAACTTAACAGGAATAAGATTAACGATATACGAATGAAGTCATAACGCTAACCGGGAGAACGTGAATATTATAAAATAATTTTCTGCTAATGTCTATTTAATAATCAACGTGGACACATTGAGCTATTATTACTACGTATAGAGAAGACACCGCCCCCATCTCAAGCGATCCGTTCAACTGTGGCCAACTGGCCACAGTTCACTCAGTTGCTTACTAGCTCTTGAGCGCTTCAGTCTTGTTTGTTTTAAAGCGAAAAAACGTGAAAAATCATCAAATATGCCCTTGTGTGTGTTATGATGTTGCACTAATAATTCTAGTAATACGGCAAAGTGCAAAGGAACAACTTTCCATCGGTGAAAAACTAGATAATCATTTTTAAACTTAATTCGAGCAAAATATTTAGCGGACGCCATGTTGCGTCATTTGTCATAGATGAAACAATTAAGATGTGACATTTGGGTGTGCAACAAGAGTAGATCATAATAATATCTTTTACAGTGGAAAATGATAATCTTACACATTATTTAGTAATAAAATTAGTAGTAAATCACGAAAAATTAAATCAATTGTTTTTTTTATTGATCATTTACATTGATAGATTGTTTGTACAAGTAGATATTTTATAACATTATATTACTTCAAGGTTTCCACGTCTGGGCCGTAAAGATAGGGAAAAATTGATAAAGTTCATCGAATATTGTTTGTTTCGCAGAGTAAATTCAGTACTTATAACTAAAATAAACATTATAATTAAATTTATTTGTCAGACATACTTAAATGTTCCCACCCAATTGAATAGGCCGAATATAAACAAAGTGTCGCGTCTATGACGGTGACCTCGCATCTATGACTTATTAGCCGGCCCCCGCGCGCCCCGCACTGCCGCGCTTATTGCACAGATTTTGTAGGCAGCGTCTTTTCTAGTACGTAGTACATTATACTTCAATGCGTGGACAGCAGTTATTAATTTGATTCATCAACAACATCAACGGCCCCTTACAGTCCACTGCTGGACTATCATGAGCCTCCTCCTTTAAGTGGAGGGTTTTGCCATAATCTCCACGCTTGGCAGTGGGTTGGAGATCGCAGATTAAAAGGTTACTGTATCAGAAAACGCTGCTGTCCGTTCCCTGTTCAATGTGTAGTCCCTAAGTCGCCTCTTACGACACCCATGGGAAGAGTAGGGGTTGGTGACAAATGTATTCTACTCTGCCGTCACCACACGGCTAAAAAATTCATTTGATTGTGCTAACCAAATTATTACCATTTTATTTTATATTTTTACCTGAGCTGTCCTACTGCTGGGTAAAGGCCTCCCCTTTTTTCTTCCACCGTTCTCAATTTTGTGCCAACGACTCCCAATCATCCTCGAAAGCGTCAAGATCACACGGCTAAAAAATTCATTTTTTTTTTTTTTTTTATTATCCAATAACAAGCATATACATCTTCACTTAGTCTATGTAGCCGCCACTTAAGATAGTCCACTTATGTGTGGTGGCGAGTCGCATATAAAGTAATAACAATTTTGATAGGCAAAAGAGTAAAAATGAAATGAAATGCATTTCCAGAAATGTTCTTAAGCAGAATAACCCTCTTGTTGTGAATAGATAAAATAAAATAAATAAATGTATAAAAGGACGTACAGTACACACAAGGCCTGATCTCAACCCTGATCCTGATCTGATCCCATTTGATTGTGCTAACCAAATGATCCCATTTGATTGTGCTAACCAAATTATTATCATTTTATTTTATGTTTTTACCTGAGCTGTCCTACTGCTGGGTAAAGGCCTCCCCTTTTTTCTTCCACCATTCTCGATTTTGTGCCAACGACTCCCAATCATCCTCGAAAGCGTCAAGATCGTCTCGCCATCGAGGTCTGCCTCTCCCACGTCGGATATCATTTGGCACCCACTCGGTCGATGGTAGATTATTATTATTTGTTATTTTTTTATTTTTTAGGTTGCAAATCACTTTTTCTAAAAAATCAATATCTCAATGCATAGCTAAAATTTATAATATAATCGATTGTGCTTGTAAATACTTAAACAATGAAGAATAATTTTAATTAAGAGTAAAAACCTTGTGACATTTGTGCTATTCTTCCTCCGTTGAACAAAAAACTATTTAAATACCAAAGCTTTGATTTTTGTCTATACAAAAATGTTTAATTAGGTGATGAATACGGACAAAACATTCCAAATCCCGATCCCGAGTACGATATGCGTATAGTACCGTCACCAGCAGTTACGCATATATCTGGGTGTACTCTATGCTCTTCCAATAAGTGTTCTTTTTGTACAAACTTGGGTTTGATGTTGTCGATTTAAAAAAAAAAGTAAGGGATTTGTGTAGGAACGACTTCGTCAAGTGGATTGTTTGATCCTTCTCAAGTCGGGTATCAGTATGGGATACAATTTGAATACGCTAGTAAGTATTATATTGACTTTTTAACGAGCGTGTATTCTGAATTCCGTGTGGTGACGGCAGAGTAGAATACAATTGTCACCAACCCGTACTCTTCCCGTGGGTGTCGTAAGAGGCGACTTAGGGACTACACATTGAACAGGGAACGGGCAGCAGCGCTCTCTGATACAGTAACCTTTTAATCTGCGATCTCCAACCCGCCTGCCAAGCGTGAAGATTATGGCAAAACCCTCCACTTAAGTGAAGGAGGCTCATAGTCCAGCAGTGGACTGTAACGGGCCGTTGGTGATGATACTGAATTCAGAATGGAAGCGCGCGGGTTCGAATCCTAGGACTTTCGTACTTCTGGTTATTCCCGCTGTTTACGTTAGGCTACGTGGACAACGGGAAAATAATGAAATAATTAAAAATTCTCGAATATAAAGATAAACCTAATTTCGTTAATTTGACGCTCCTACACGAGGAACAACAAGACCAG
The DNA here is from genome assembly GCA_951230895.1 of Carpatolechia fugitivella. Lineage (NCBI taxonomy): Eukaryota > Metazoa > Arthropoda > Insecta > Lepidoptera > Gelechiidae > Carpatolechia > Carpatolechia fugitivella. Next base: position 5,148,778 of record OX579649.1, read on the forward strand.
TGGGCAGACCAAAAGTCCGATGATGCGATGACATTGCCTAACTGGCAGGATCAGGCTGGATGCGGATTCACTAAAATTGTTAACTAAACCAATTTACTAAAACTAACTAAAACAATTTACGGGTTTGTTACCACGGTTATATTTCATCATAAGGCCTCCTACATCTTATCAGATGATTTAAGCAGCGTCAGTTTTGGAGGCAACGTCGCTCGTGGGTGAATAATCCGATCCTTGAGTGGCACGTTCGTGCGCACTTGCGGCATGTAAACTGCGAATCCGGGGGAACCTCTCCGCGAGTGTGCCTTTTCGCACGTTTTATTATATTTAATTACCTCGATATTTCGGAACGGTTGCACGCTCCATGGTCACGAGTAGACTCGACGAACCCGTAAATTGTGACAATTTTAGTGTAGTGAACAACCATCTATCTTAAAATATATTTTGGATGCGGTAGCACAGAACCGAGAGGAGTGACGCAGTAGAGAAGAGGGCTATTGCCCAGCGTTGGGTGGACGTGGGCTGAGAATGATGATGATAAAGAGATTGGAGGAAAAGGCGATGATTCATATTTTTAAAATGGTGATAATCCCACAAAATTGGTAAGATTCTAAACTGGAACTTTTTTTTTCAACTTGTTAAAAAATATGAAAAATTACGTCATATCATAATAATCATTTTTTATTTATATTAGAGTTTGCTTATCTATCTAGTAGTTTGTATGGTAAGCTGCAGCCTTTTACGGGGGGGAATATTTATTTTTACTTATATATTTAACCGTGTGGTGACGGCAGAGTACAATACATTTGTCACCAACCCCTACTCTTCCCGTGGGTGTCGTAAAAGGCGACTTAGGGACTACACATTGAACAGGGAACGGGCAGCAGCGCTCTCTGATACAGTAACCTTTTAATCTGCGATCTCCAACCCGCCTGCCAAGCGTGGAGATTATGGCAAAACCCTCCTCTTAAGTGGAGGAGGCTCATAGTCCAGCAGTGGACTGTAACGGGCCGTTGATGTTGATGATATATTTAATTGTACCAAATAACATACATACATTGATAATAAGCTGACGACGATAATAATAATTTATACCAATACTTATAAATTTAACTTTCAACGAACTATAAACAGAACTGCTACCTTTATTGAATCGAGCGGAACTACCAAAACAAATCACAGTATCCGAGTTAATTTCGAAAGTTAAATATAATATCAGCGAAGCTCAAACTTAATTTATTTATTTAGGGGTTAGTAAATCGTTCCTAAAATTAATTAAACCCGGTCGGCTGGTTTATTGACTTGATTATTTGAATCTGCTGGCTGATAATTTATTTAGGGTGAAACATAATAAACCCTAGTTTAAAAATATTCGTCATTAAAAAATTTGGATGATATTTATACCATATGAATTTTTCGTGTGATACGTCCTGTATTGACCAAATCTGTTCGGTAATAAAAAAACAAGATACAACGATCGTACTATAATTAACAACAGCTCATATACGTCCCCACCGAGAGGCTCGAGCCTACCCGGAATTAGAGCGATTAGGCCTTAGTTGACCACGCTGACCCAGTGCGAGTTGGTCGACTTCACACACAACCTTTGAATTTCTTCGCAGGAGTGTGCGGGTTTCATCACGATGTTTTCCTTCACCGTAAGAGCGTCGAATTAACGTACTACATATGAATTCGAAATTCGAAAACACATTGGTATGTGGTGGGGATCGAACCCACGTCTCTAGGACGGGAGGCAGCGGCCCTAGCCACTAGACCACCGACGCTCTTACTAAGTGTACCTACTTAGACAGAGTTAACTCGTCTCCGTACTTATACAAGTCTGCTTCATCCATTTACTTTAAAAACTAATTAAAAATTGGCGCATACAGCAATTTAAAGTGTGTTTAGTACAAGAAAATTGACAACTTTAGAAACAGATTGCCAGATGAGATAAACTAAGCGCCATTTTAAGGACTGCGTCGCGTCCTGCGTCAGTCGATATATGATACGGGTCTTATTAATGTAACAATCATCTCTTCATTCAAACAAAATAAATAAGTACTTAATACACAGACACACCAGATGCTAGACAAAACACTATTACGTTAATATCAATGTATATATATCAAACAATAACATTATTTGGAAAACTATTGACTGGAATCTGCTTATGAAAATTCGCATGACGTTTGGTGAATTAACACGTCTAAATTCTGGCTCGTTGAGAGAAAAGGATTAATGTTGTATTTGTCATCGCTCGTGTATTGTCGAACGTGCTCAATGGAGTTCTAAGTTCAAAATCAAAAAGATTTTATTCGAATTGAGATTTTTACAAATCATTTTTCGACGTCAAACCTATCATGGATGGCACGTTCACTACCAGTGTACGCCCGTGGAGAAGAACGGCCAGAAAAAACACCACAGTTCGTTGTAAACGTAATAGAATTCTAAACTGCCTCCCGTTCGGGAGACGCGGGTTCGATCCCCACCACGTACCAATTTGTTTTCGAATTTCAAATTCATATGAACGATTATTCGACGGTCTTACGGTGAAGGGAAACATCGTGATGAAACCTGCACATTCCTGCGAAGAAATTCAAAGGTTGTGTGTGAAGCCAACCAATCCGCACTGGGCCAGCGTGGTCTACTAAGGCCTAGTCGCCCTAATTTAGGGTAGGCTTGAATCCCTCGGTGGGGACGTATATGAGTTGTTGATGATAATACTTAGAATTTATTCATAAACTAGGACCCAAAACATTCTACAACTTTATTCAAAGCGAAAATTTACGCAACTGTTATTTACGGAGTACTCGTATAGTAATACAGAAAATTTAATAATGGAAAAGGACGTAGCAGGTAGATGAAATTGAACAATATTTACTTAGGGCGGATCCACCATTGTGGGCACGATGGGCATGTCCACAACCCTAATAGGCTTGTGACGTCACACTTTCACGGTCTATTGAGATTGATAATAATATTGATGATGATAATAAACGCTATGCCTTAATAAAATAAAAATAAAAACAATGAATCGTATTCATGCGTAATTCGGAACGCAGCAAAGACGCACTGTGATCGATTAAAGCACGTACCGGTTTGGATTGGTTTGGAATTTATTGGACGAAATCGGATCCGACTTCCTCTAATGTTTATTTCCATTTCTAAGGCCAAAAATGAAATAATCAAATTCAAAAGTCGTTCATGGATCTGCGTTTACTATGAAATACGGGTCAATCTATAAAAAGTTGGAATTCAAATTTATGGTCAAGTGTGTGGCCATTTTGTATAACTTCCAATTATCCGTTTAAATACCTATTTTAATTTGAGACTCATTCAAATACGATAATAATACGAAACACGATAACAACTTTCCAGCACCCTACTTCTTCATTACCCTATCTATACAGTATCACTTTTTTTACTTTGTACTGTAGCATAATAAAATTAGGAATTTACTATAAGCATACCTTCAATGAGCTTAAAATATCAATATAATTATGATGATAAAATTTGAATCTTTTTGTAACTGGAAAAATTACTAAAACATAACGTATCTAATAAGGTAATAAGTAACGTCTAAAAAACAGTTAAAAACAGAAAACGCAATAATCCAAGAAACGACTGTTAATTTCACTGAAAAAAAAGTTAATTTAACTGTTTGGAGCAGAACGACAGAAGCCAGTGCCAGTAAGGAAGGGGAAACATTTCAGAGCCTTACATAAGGATGGGAAATCACAATCGAATTATCATTCGAATTTCTTTGTTCCAATGATTTTTCATTATTCGAATATTTTTCATTCAAACGATCATGCGCTATTCGAATAAGCATACTAAAATTCAAAGGAAATAAAAATTAAATATTCTGCTCAAGCAATACAATTTTATTATTGCATTGCATTTATTTCGTAATAAACAGAAAAAAGAGTAAGATTTAAAAAATATATTGTTTTAATTATAAATTTATTAGACTCTGCAGGTCTGTTCCAAGAAAATTAAAGAGGAAACAATGTGGAAAAAGTATCTTGCATTTCTGTTAGTTTGTAAAATAGAATAGCTATAAACGACACAATACACATTTTTTTATTCGATAGATTACTTTCGAATAAAAAAGCGTCGAACACTGGGCTGTGTTTCATTCTCTTCATCGTTGCGGAATTGACAAAAGATATGTGGACACTCTTCGGGAGCTGTACAGCGCCGCTACTATGCAGGTTCGAATGCATGAACCTACAGGTCAGGTATCACTGAACAGAGGTGTACGTCAAGGTGACACACTCTCTCCCAAGCTCTTCACAAATGTCTTAGAAGACATATTAAAGACTCTTTATTGGGATGAGAAGGGAGTCAATATAAACGGCACCTTTTTGTCACACCTTAGGTTTGCGGACGACCTCATCCTCCTAGCTGAAAATGTAACAGAACTCCAGAATATGCTTGAAGAGTTACACGCAGCGTCATTGCGAATCGGCCTCAGGATGAACATGTCCAAGACCAAGATCATGACAAGTCATCCATTTGTACCAAACATAATTGTTGGTAACTGTCCAATTGATACAGTAAATGACTACGTGTATCTTGGACATCGTTTATCCTTTGGCCGGGAATCGCAGACAAAAGAAATTGCAAGGAGGATTCAGCTAGGCTGGGCTGCTTTTGGAAAACTGGACGACATCCTAAAATCACGCACATTTCCGCAAAGCCTAAAGACCAAGGTTTACAATCAATGTGTGCTGCCCACGCTAACGTACGGTGCCGAGACATGGACACTCACTAAGGAGACTATGCACAAAATAAAAGTCGCACAGAGAGCCATGGAGCGTGCCATGCTCGGCATAAAACTTCAAGATCGTGTACGGAACACTGAAATCCGAAACCGTACCAAGGTAGAGGACGTAGGTGAACGAATCACTAAACTTAAGTGGGCGTGGGCGGGGCACATAGCGCGGCGGGACGACGGAAGGTGGACCAAAGCAGTGACAGAGTGGCGGCCCAGACTTGGACAACGCTCGGTAGGCAGACCACCAGCCCGATGGTCAGATGATATAGTGACAGTGGAAGGGAAGTACTGGATGAGAACTGCACAGGACCGTGAAAAATGGCGCAATAAAGAAGAGGCCTATACTCAGCAGTGGGTAGATGTGGGCTAGATAGATAGATAGATAGATAGATTACTTTCATTATATTTTTTCATCAAAATCTCAACTTACTTAAGTGTTTTTACTTACTCGAAGATTTGAAATTCAAAGATTCAAATATTTATTTATTAAACAAAACACATGACGTAAAGATAACATAGGTAGAATTATAAAAGTTCCAATGTGTTCTGCCTATCGGCGTACAAATTTTACACGTTAAAATAATAGTTAAGACACGATTATTTAGCTATATCTACATAAGGTCAATAACTTAATATATATAATGTCAATAATGTCTATTTAAAGTTAAAAGTTTAATATTCCTTCACAGAGTAAAATGTCTTTTCATTAAAAAAAATATACAAGGTCTGCTTAAATATCAATTTATCTTGAATCTGACGAATATCTTTTGGCAAATTATTATATATTTCGGGCCCCATACCTAATACTGATTTGTAATACAGAGCTGTTTTATACGTGTTTACTGTAACTAGGTCCTTATTTCGAGCTCTTAACATGAGTAATCAGATTATTCGAATACTGAATGAATGATTTACATTCACCCATCTCTAGCCTTAAATCTTGTGGCGCTTCTCGCTGAAGAATCTTAATAGGCCATTCATTTATTCTGTTACTTCGAGTTTAAGGAGATATTACTCCGCGCAGGAAATAAGTGAAGCATTGTGCGAGGATAAAAATACTAAAAGATTGATGTTTTCAGTTGACAGGCAATGAAACGTAATGTCTATGTATTTTGTTAGGATAAAAATTGAAAAACTAAAGACCACAAAGGTTGGCATGAAATTGATGAAGCTAATACCCTGCTGTAAGTAACGATGGATGGGTATGATGACGATGAAGATGATAAAAGTAATAAAGAATTTTCCTCTTTTGAGATTTGTTGCAGAGCGAACGCTTCTTATTAAACTGCAATGTTCTTGTAGTCTATTTCTAGATTGCAAAAGCAATATTACTACTTGGTAATTTTCATTGCTTACACCAACGCAATCCAAGATAAAAGAAGCTTTGACGTTGATTATTTTACCTGTATTTCTGTTCCTCTGTGATCTTATAAATTGATGACAGCCTCCATGCTCGAGAGGGGAGGTGCCGGGTTCGAATCTCTTTGGAAGATTTCCCGACTTTAATTTAGAATATTGCAGGCTGAATCACCTGATTGTCCGAAAAATAAGATTCCGTGCTTCGGAAAGCACACGAAGCTTATTATTAGCCCCGACTATTATTTGCCAAAATAGTGAAAAGTAAATATTCGTAACATGAGTCACGTCAGAAGCCATTGGCGGCTCAATAATAGGGAATGTTCACCATATTTTATGAATTATTTTTAAAATATAGATTAATAGCAGACGATTCGCGAAGAAAAAAACAGAATCGGTTGAAAAACGAATTTACAATGATTTTTTAAAGTTTCAATATGTCTGTCTCTTTCAAAAACTAGTTTTTGTATGGAGATTATATGGCGTTACTAACAAATGACGTCACAAGTGGGTATGTGCCTCTCTGTCTAATCTTGAATTTCAAACCTTTATAACTCGGCCAATTTTAAAGATAGAGCAAAAAATATTTTAGTGTTCGATAGCAGAAACTAAGAAGTTTGGATTTATAAAATAAAAAAAAGTAGTCCGATCCCCTATTTTGACTACTGGGTTTGGTGGTCAACCTTACCTTGAAGAATGAGACTGAATGAGAGAGAATGAGAGAATGAAGAAGAAGACATTGATGACAAAGTACTTACCTAACACAGTAATAGAACTGGACACAAACATGCTGAGCAGCCAGACGAGGGCGATCTTGATGGCCACGACCTTCTTGGTGGAATGATGTCTGCTCTTCAGAGGGTTGCGGATTCCGAGATATCTGTGAAAAAAAGTTTGGTTAATATGCTAATATTCAATCAATCAGCCTATGCAGTCTACTGCTGGACGTAGGCCTCCCCAAGGGCATGCCAAAGCGCACGCTCACCCGCTTTCCTCATCCAGCCACCACCAGCGACCTTCCTCAAGTCATCAGTCCACCTGGCAGGGGGGCGTTCCACACTATGCTAATGGTAATTTAATTAATACGGACATAGAATAAATATCTGTCAAAACTTTTCAATACAGCTATACCTTTTTTAAAAAAAACATGGTTTTTAAATATACTACAAAACACAATGTTTCCGCTTCAACGAAAGCTCAAATAAGGCTTCAAAAAATAAAATAAAATAGGGGAAGAAAACTCAAAATAAACTCAAGGAGTCACGTTCACCGTTTCCCTAATTATACCATCATTCAACTACGGTATCTAAATGAGATTTGATAAATAAAACATGCCCTTTTTTACCAAATGTACCTATTTTTTTACAATTTTTGGACCTGTTTTTTTCTATTATTTGGAGAGCACAGGACCTACGATAAACTATTTCTTAAAAGTCTTATCTGGAATCAAAAGTTGCATTTCATTTTGTTACAGTTGAAGGAGTTCACTTATTTTTCTGGGTGTTTTATGGTTTGGTTTTGTAGTTTCTGGGTTTTGTGGGTTTTTTGGTTGGTTTGGTTGGTTATCTTATATTATTATCCTTGGGGCAGAGAATTGGACGATTCTCAAAATTTTATAGGAACTTGAGCCATTCCGCACTTTCCGAAACGAAACTAAATTACCACTAGCAGCAGGTCAGTTAGGGAAAAAACATTGCTTGTCTTTCGATGATGAATTAGGGCTCTTGGCCCTAACAATTTGAAGCTACAAAAATTGGTTAATATAACTTCTTCTAGCCAGCGAGAGAAAATCTTTCGTCGTTGGTATCATTAACTAGATTTGACATCGAAAAGTGATTGTGACCATTTCATGAAATGATTGAAAATTTCATGATGTGGTCAATTCTACGATATGGCCACGACAGATATAATAAATTGAAGATTGAAGTAAAAGTCAGACAGGTGTGTAAAGCGGATGTTCCTAAGTTTAAAAATAACACGTTCTTCGTATTGAGGAAAAAGAATATATCACCTTCCAGGAAAACTAAGGGAAGCCATTGCTGCACACACTGATTTATCCGACGTGTTCGCTGTGGAGCAATTCCTACAACTATCCAGAAACATCTTCGCAATACGGAAACGTTATTACTACAAATATTTCATGAGAAAATCTTGGAATGGCAGGACTGGATACATAATTTGATAACACGAGAAAATTCTGATCGGATTTTGTTTGCAATCATATAAAACAGGAAACATTATTATTATTATTATTATTTATTAGAACAATATTAGTCTTAATCTAAAACAATGGTACATGTATCTGTTGAGAAATTATTGTAAGATAAAAAAATATATCTTATTATTGTATAAAGGTTGTCTGGGAGAAATTTCTGATTTTCTGTTACCTATACTAAGATATATAGGATTTGTTTTCGAGTGTGTAATAAAGTGTATTCATAGACGGCTCCGTAGCCCAGGTAGTGTGTCTGCCTCCGACGCATAGGGTCGCGGGTTCGAATCCCGCCCAGGGCAAACATTCGTGTGATGAGCACTTGTGTTTGCCTTGTGTCTGGTTGTTTTTTATCTATATAAGTATGTATTTATCTATTTATGTAATGTAAAGGTATATCAGCTGTCTGGTACCCATAGTACAAGCTCTGCTTAGTTTGGAATCAGATGGCCGTGTGTGAAGATGTCCCCATATATTTATTTATTCACTAGCTGCTTGCCTGCGGCTACGCTCGCGTTGTGTAAGATTTTCTCGTGGGAAACTGAACACAACAAGACTTCTATTAAAATAATAATTACTGTGTTGCTATTGTTTTTAATACTTTAATGTCATAGCTTTTCCGCTTGACAAAACAGACCTTTGAAATAATAGTAATTCGCAGAGCATGTCTGAGAAAGTATACTTGACTACTGCCACGTTTCTGATTCATTTTCATGTCTTTTCTATCCTACTAAGTATTCATATCTATCTGTAGCTGGTTTTGCTTAATTTTGCGTGCACACCATTGTCAAATATAAATAAATAAATATGTGGGGACATCTCACACACGGCTATCTGACCCCAAACTAAGCAAAGCTTGTACTATGGGTATCAGACAGCTGACATACATTACTTAAATAGATAAATACATACATACATACATAGATAAACAACATCCAGACACAAGACAAACACAAGTGATCATCGCACGAATGTTTGCCCTGGGCGGGATTCGAACCCGCGACCCTGTGCTTTGTAGGCAGGCGTACTACCAACCAAGCTACGGGGCCGTATACCTATAGTTAGTTATGTCACCATCATATTATTATACTGCTATTAGTATGTGTTTCTAGCGAGAAATGTTATATCCATGTACCTTGTATTTCGTTCAAATTACTGTTGTTTCTCCATAATAAATAAAAAAAAAATGTAGCAGGTGTTCAATTGTTGTGATGACGACGCGACCTTTTGTCTTGGTATTTGCTTTTTTATCGGTACTGTGTTGTGGTTTGAATTCATATTTATTTTTGTGAAACTCCACTCCATTTGACTTGATATACATACCCATAAAAGATCCACTAAAAATATACGAATCCATTTTACCCGAGTGCCTAATATAAAAAAAATATCTATGCCATAAAACGAAGGTCGTAATAATAAAAAATGTGAAGTAAACTTTAGCATTAGCGCGTGTTAGTACATATGTAGAACCGTAATAACAAACTTGATATTGTAAAAGTTCTTAACGATTAAAATAAAAACATAAAAATATAATAACACTGTTTTACTTGCGTTGTTTACTAATAGTGCAATATTTGCATGATTGACCAACCAAAATTAGTATCATTCTTTTTTAAAATAAGTTATAAAGCATTATAAAGATAAAAATCTATGTAACCTCTGGTTTCGTGAATAAAACATTTTATTTCAGATAACAAAGTATTTTATATTGTAAATTTTGGCTTTTGGTGGCAAATGGGCAAATGTGAATACCTTGTTATTTCAAAACTGGGTGCATACTACGGCTCCATATTCAAGACAGTATGTTTATTTGCTTCTTTTCCAATATTTGAAAAAATAACAAATACCAAAAATTTCTGACGAGCGTCGCGAAGCGATCGTCTTTTGTTCCTCTGAGACAAATACAAATTAAAACAAATTATGCCGCCAGTATCAAATTACATGACCAGAACGCGGACCATGGCGGTCCGATTAAGGACCAAAAATAATCTAAAATATTTCGTTCAAAAGACTAAAAATCAAAAATTGAGTACAGAGGTAATTAAATCTCTGCGACACATCGTTGCCGAGTTGTAAATCGATCCTATAGCCATCTGTTGATATTTATTTAGACTAATCTGATGCAACAAAGATTAATAGGAAATCTGAACTAACTGTTCGTTCTGAAGTAGAAATCGACAACCACAATCTACCATAATCAACACAGAAACAGTTTAAAAGGAAACGCAAGAGGAAATTACCGAGACAGGCCTCCAGACAAATCAGTTCGCCCTACATTTGTCTTAGTCAATAAATGAAAAACAGAACAAACGATGAAATGTTTTGGCTTTGTTTTCATCGAAGTTTGATGTTCTTTAATTACTTCGCGATGAATGACTGGCTGGTATTTAGCTAAATATTTGTTTCGTTCCTAAGATTAAGTGGCTTTATAAGCTAAGCATCAATCTAACAAATTTTTCAATAGCTTATATAAGAGTTCACAGCAGCAGAAATTCGTATTGTTTCAGTGAGAGCGTCGGTGGTGTAATCCCACCACCACGTAACAATGCAATTTCGAATTCGGATTTCATAATTTACGTTCATGCGTCGTTCTAGAGGCAAAAGAAAACGTTGCGAGCAAATCTACACACACCTGTGAAGTCGACACACACAATCTTTGCTGGCTGAAACACCTAAATGATGCTAGAGCGCCGCGCCGCCGCCGTCACGTCGTTCCTACATTACACCTACCTATAGTTATAATAAGTGGGTTTGCACTCTTGAGAGATAACTGTTCGAGCGTTTTAAATTTACAAAATTTACTAATTTCTTGCTAAATTTACCATATTGTCGCAAACTGTATGCAAGATGTTATATTTGCTTTAGGGAGTGAGCTAGCTAAGAGTAAGCGTAAGCTTATGGTTGGGTATGTATTCGATTACATCTACATATCGAATGCTAAGTATTTTACCGAACATGCTCTAACTAATTTACTGACACAAGTGTGATTCGTCCACACTGTAATGTAATGTGAATTAATTACTATATACAGTGACGTATTAACGGCGTTTTAATAAATATTCTGGTTTCAACATTTAATCTTGCTTTACTTTGATCATCATCATCATCGCGTGGGTTATAAGATCGATTACCCACCCCACTGGCCTTGATTTCAAAATTATTGAACCGCCAATAGCTCATGTGATAGTTATTTCAAAATTATTGAACCGCCAATAGCTCATGTGATAGTTATTTCAAAATTATTGAACCGCCAATAGCTCATGTGATAGTTATTTCAAAATTATTGAAACGCCAATGGCTCATGTGACGACTATTTCAAAATTATTGAACCGCCAATGGCTCATGGGACGACTAATTCTGTAGATGATAGCCGAGACAAACTGCTTAAGGGGAGTAAGTAACCTTTGTGAATACTAGTGCCACTTGGATAAAAAATCATAACTTAATGAAAACAGAAAATATCAAAAACCTGACCGATCAAATTGTTTCATAAGTCTTGTTGTATTTTTAGAATTGATAAATTCAGTTAACTATTGTTAATTGTAGTTACAAATAGCGAAAGCGCTAATAACGGCCGTTTTTAGCACTTTCGCTATCTCTTACTACACCGTATAAGATTTTTTTTTAGTGGTGCTAGTGAGCAATCAGGTAGCCCCTTAACGTGCCGAAATACGCAATCACAGAACATACGCAATCATCTTATTTTATTTAAAAAAATACCTAGTTCGTTTTTGTTAGAATAGAAGCCTGCAAACAAAACTACTTTAAAATATATTGTAGCCTTAAAAACATCTTCCTTAAAAATCTAAATCCTTATGCAAACTAATAAAGTTTTGTAAACACAACTTTCAAACCGGGATATGAGGTGAAGTTTGTAAAGAGTTTTGTGCAATCACAAAGTGGCATAAGTTATACACAAACAATTTTACTCACGGCAGACTCATATCCTTATTTTTTTAGTCATCATCATCAACAACTCATATACGTCCCCACCACAGAGACAAACCAAGGGGGCTTGAGCCTTAGTAAACCACGCTGACTCAGTGCGGGTTGGTCGACTTCACAAACAACCTTTGAATTGCTTCGCAGGAGTGTGCAGGTTTCCGTCACTTTAAGAGCGTCGAATAAACGTACATATGAATTCGAAATTCGAAAACACCTTGGTACACGTGGTGGGGATCGAACCCACGTCTCCCGGATTATTAATAGCAAAAGCCGTAGTGAGAGATGATTTGCGCATTTGTAAGTGAAAGCGACCATGCACATGAATTTGTAATCAAACTCCAAAATAATTTATTCAGACATACATATTTGGATCATGCATAGCAATGCATAATAATAATGTTAAACAATACAACTTTTGTTCTACTAGTGAGTTAAGTTATAGCGCATAGATCGTCGGTGTGACAAGCAAAAAGAGTACTATACACCTTTGTACAATTATATTAAAATGAGTGTTCAAAAGCTCTAACTAATAAATAAAGTGTTAAAGTGAAAAAATAACTGAAAATACTTTTAAATGCTTTTTTAGAAAAAAAATTCGTCACTATGTGAGTTGTAGTGCCATCTGTTGCAGAACTTTCGGTGTAAGAAAAACGAAGTGATTTTCTGTAAAGGTATTTTAATTGAACTAAGTAAATGAAAAAATAAGTAATAACAACGACGACGACGGTAAGTAATAAATAAAAAAACATACCTATAAAAATTGCTCTATTTCTTGGAAAAAACTTAGACCACGAAAAAATAAGGTACTAAATAAGAAATTTTTATTTCTGTCATTTTTGTATTTAAATAACTAAATGAAAGAATTAAAAAGTTAAAAACAAACAAAAAAATAAAAAAATCATGTGGATTCGATCGTCTGACCTTCGGTTTCATTGCCTCCCGGTTCCCCAACAGAGCCACCGCGTCGTCATGGATAGCGGCGAAATTAACCTTCTCTTTTAATGATATGGCGTACAAATTCTTTTAAGCCCGAAAACATGGGGAAATCCTGTTTTACCAAAAACAAAAGCTAGCTAAAGTAGGATTTTTAATTGAACGGAGTAATCTGACATATGGTGGGTTGCCGCTTTTTTGAGAAAAAATTATAGTGTTGTGCTAAAAAGATATGATTCAATCACTCATCTGGGCCACGTTTCACGAAGCAACAATTTACTAGTAACAAGTTACAATTTGATATTCATTGCGTAGCCAATTCGCCAAAACTGGAAGCCCTTATCGTTTTACCTCATTGTCTACGCAATGTACATCAAATTGTACTTGTAATTTGTAACTTGTAGCTTCATGAAACGGCTCCCTGGTGATATGGTCACTAAGTAATGTGGACTCCTGGGGGAAGGACTAATGTCCTATAACACAGGTTTAAACTTAGTTTAGGCAACAGCCCTCCACAAAAATTTCTTTATATTCTTTAAGAACCTTGAATACAGTGCTTGCAGTGATTCCCAGTATTTCAGCAGTTTTAATAGCACAGTTTTGAATATTTGGAGATTCCAACAGAGAAGATTGCTCTTGGACTACGTACTTATAAGCATTGCGCACCATGACTTTTTCAGTCATACTTAAAGCACGCTTTGGTCTCTTTTTTCTCGGAGACATGAAATTGTCATTACTTGAGGTCCCTGGGCCAGGATCCATAACAGTTTTATAAACAACAACGAAATAATAAAAACAAAACAAAACTTCACCAAAAACTTAACAAAAAACTTAACGAAAAGTTCAACGATGAAATGCAAAGGCAAGAGGCATGCGAACACTCAGACCGGAGGTAAGAAGCCGAATGACGAACAATAGGAAAGTAATAATAATAAAAAAATAGACGCTTCTCCCGTCATCCAATAGGAAATTAGTTGTATGGATGAGTCATTCGTTTGTGTCGCAGCTGCAAGTTATCTCTTAGAAATATAAAAAAACACTAATTACTTTTATTACCTACCTACATAAAAAGCCTGACTGTTGTTACCAGTAATACTAAAACCAACTCACCAATTCTGATGGATTCCAACTATTGCGAACTGCATGATATGTAGACGAAGTCTATGTTTATAGGCTGGGGTAACAAGCATTTTTTTATATTTAATAGTGTGAATGATTCAACTCACTTGAGTTAGAATTGAACTGAAAACATCACTAAGATTATGGAGCTGGCAACATTATTTTTCTGTCTAATGTCAAATTACTCCGTTCAATTAAAAATCCTACTTTAGATCGATTTATCGCCCTCGAGACCCCATATACCAAATTTCATCGAAATCGTAGCAGCCGTTTCCGAGATTCTCATTATATAATGAGAATCTCGGAAACGGCTATATATATATATATGTATATACAAGAATTGCTCGTTTAAAGTATTTAAAGTATAAAGTATTAGATTTATTATTATAGCTTCTAAATAGCGATTGTAAATTTTAAAATGTTTTCATCTAAACCAGGGTTTAAAACCCGTTTAGTGGCCCCAGTAATTCACTGCAGAGGATTTATTTTCTTTGCTGGAGGTGGTTTGGAAACATTTTTAGGATGCGCTAGATAAAGGGCGGACGTGAACTTGAAAAATGTTCGTCTAAATTACCGCCCGTTGAGTTATCGAGTTCTTTATTCAAAGTGTAGACTACGTTTTAACAGCTCTTTATTTAAGAGAGGTAGAGCGTCGGTGGTCTAGTGGTTAGGGCCGCTGCCTCCTGTCCGGGAAACGCAGGTTTGATCTCTACCACGTACCAATGTGTTTTTGAAATCATTTTGTACGTTTATTCGACGCTCTTACGGTGAAGGAAAACAACGTGATGAAACCTGCATACTCCTGCAAAGAAATTCAACGGTTGTGTGTGAAGTCGACCAACCCGCACTGGGCCAAGATGGTCGACTAAGGCCTAATCACTCTAAATCAGGGTAGACTCGAGCCCCTCGGTGGGGACGTATTTGAGGAGGTTGGTATAGCAGATCCAACTTTTCGTTGAAACGAAAAGCTTAGAAATGTTGAAAGTTATGAATTACGCTTTATCTTTCTATCTAATTATTTAAATTGTTTGGTTATTTATTTATCGTACATACAGCCATCTTTACAGCTAAGCCATGCCATGTTAGATATTATCTACATAGTTATCAGAGTAGTATAATTTATAAAAATTATAACTTTTCTGATAACTTTTCTGAGTTAACTATTTCCTACAGAAAGCTGGACGTGGGAGCTTTGTCTTTCGAAAAGTTTAAACAAACTATCAATTAAAGTTAGTGGAACTCAATTTACGATACTGTTAATTCCACTAACACTTATATAACACCAACAGCAGACTAACGGCTATAACTTAGCGTTACAATAGCGCTAAAGCACTATCAATTTCAGCACGCTTCTATTGCAGCTGTAAATTCCAGCAGAAGCGTCGATCCAGGCCAAACCAGTCATTACAAGCGAATTTCCTACTTCTACAACGATGTACTTAGATGAGATTACTTAGGGAGCTTCGGTGGTGTATTGGCTAGGGCGGCTAGGGCCGCTGCCTCCCGTCCGGGACACGCGGGTTCGGTCCCCACCACGTACCAATGTGTTTTCGCATTTCGAATTAATTTGTACGTTTATTCGACGCTCTTACGATGAAGGAAAAACATCATGATGAAACCTGCACAGTCCTGCGATGAAATTCAAAGGTTGTTTTTGAAGTCGACCAACCCGCACTGGGCCAGCGTGGTCGACTAAGGCCTGATCGCCCTAATTCAGGGTAGGCTCGAGCCCCTCGGTGGGGGCGTATGTGCGCTGTTGACGATGATAAGGTGTTTAGACCTGGTTAAATGCAGTCTAATTTGGTATAGATTGCTGAGTATGGGTCGCACTTGGCATGGTAATTACTGTTACAGCAAAGACCTGTTAGTTAGCATAGAGTAAAGCGGCTCCTTCAGAAGCTTCATCATCATCATCAACAACTCATATACATCCTCAAAAAGGGGCTCAAGCCTACCCTGAATTACGGTGATCAGGCCTAAACCACCCATGCTGGCCCATTGCGAGTTGGTCGACTTCACGCAGGAGTATGCTGGTTTCATTACGATGGTTTCTGTCACCGTAAGAGCGTCAAATAAACGTATATATAAATTCGTACACACATTGGTGGGGATCAAACCCGCGTCTCCTGGACGGAGGACAGCGGCCCTGGCTGCTACATCACCGACGCCATCTTAGAGAAGAATAGTTGATACAAATCTTGTTGAACGAATAAGGTTTGAGTTAGCAGGTTTTTAGGAGCTCTTTGCATTTTAAATGCAACCGAATTTAAGTATTTTTTTAGAGTTCCGCGCAGCCAAATGGCAAAATAGCTTCGTCTGTTCGTCTGGCAGCGACGCCAAATATCTTTGAGACTGCAAGCAAAATACTGGTTTAATCATTTGAATATTTCTACAGCGAGTTCAGTAACTGAAATTCAGTCTATGAAACTGAACAACTTTCCCCAAAAAAAACGGCCCTACGTGCTAATTTGGTCTAAATAGTAACCAAATTATTCAAAAGTCCCTTAGAAAAAGTTATTCAATTTTATAATTTGAAC
This sequence comes from Carpatolechia fugitivella, assembly GCA_951230895.1. Lineage (NCBI taxonomy): Eukaryota > Metazoa > Arthropoda > Insecta > Lepidoptera > Gelechiidae > Carpatolechia > Carpatolechia fugitivella. Next base: position 5,165,657 of record OX579649.1, read on the forward strand.
ACACCTAGAATTTCAAATGACTTAAATAACATCCAGCAAAAAAATATGTTAGGAAGGTGTATTCTATGAACATCTATAAAATCGTGTAGCAAAAAAAAATACATTTAAAGTAGGTACAGTCGAAAGGTACTAAAAAAGTTATAGAGTCATCTCCAATCCAGATATCTACGAGCACGGTTTTTCTCACTAAATCTCAATAAACTACACAAACAAACACAATGCTCGAATCAAAATGAATGTGTTACGTCAAGTAACGCCCACACTTCATTCGGCGAATACGTAGAACGCTACATTGCCAAGATATTGCATTCATTCTTAGTAAGTCGGATAACTAGGATGCCACGACCTGCTTCAGTGCAAATATACCGGTATTGTATGCCGTGTTGTGACGGCAGAGCAGAATACATTTGTCACCAACCCCTACTCTTCCCGTGGGTGTCGTAAGAGGCAACTTAGGGACTACACATTGAACAGGGAACGGGCAGCAGCGCTCTCTGATACAGTAACCTTTTAATCTGCGATTATGGCAAAACCAAACACTTAAGTGGAGGAGGCTCATAGTCCAGCAGTGGACTGTAACGGGCCGTTGATGATGATGATGTATGTAGTCAACGAATTATGTATAGTCTAGAATAGTAACCGTCAAAGCCCGCTAAAACATGGCACCTATATAATTAATTTTGACAGACGACGACAGACAGGCAGATGATGTCGCTGCTGTACATTGAAGCTTACTTTCGACATTCTTACAAACCGAGTCATATAAACATCATTGTATGGCGTATTCGAATATCGTTTGCTTCTTTGGTATTCATTTGGTGGGTTCAAGTTTGAAGCGTAGTAACCACAGGGAGGTAGTAACTCTTCTAGACTATATTTACATATAAGATAATTCGTTGTGCGTAAAGCTGACCTCGACGATAAGCGTGACGAGCTGAAGGCCCGTCCACCCGCCGCCATCGACTATAATTATGTAAGGGGCGTGCTCACGTGCCCTCACTGTGCACGGGAGTTTGCTGCGAAGATCGGCTACATAAACCATCTTCGGGTGCACCAGCGCCCGACTGACTAGGAGTAGAAGTGGTCGCCATGGCCGAAATCGGTCGGATAGATCATCATCATCATCATCAATTCGTTGTATGTAGTCTATCTTGTTGAACAAACATACCGAAGAAAAATTTTGTGCACATAGCCGGTAAGAACACTTTGTCTAGCAGATATGCGTGTCTAAATATGTTTGCTACTATATATAGGTACTTCAAGCTGCAGTAACAGCTTTTGAATTTTAAACAGTAACTATGAATGGGTTTAAAACAATCAAAACGCAGGAAAATTAAAATATGTGACAGGCCACGAAAAGTGTAGGGTTCCGTAGTTGCCCAATACTTCTTAGGTCAAAGTCATTTTCTGCGATATATTTTGTACCGAAATTCTTACTAATACAAGTAAGTACGTTTTAAGATGTTATTCTTCAACTTTGTCGATATGATTAATATGTATATCCATGCCAAATTTACAGCCTTCCTCTGAGCTAAGCCGTGGACAGACGGCAAACGGGTGAAACTATAAGGATTCCTTGTTGACTACGGAACCTTAAAAAGAAGGTAAACCGTTTCTAATGATGGCAGCCCAAACAGAAAATTTTAAAGTATTGAACTTTATAGTAAACTACCGCTAGTCCGCACGCATCTACGCTTGCGTTGTGTAAGATTTTCCCTTGGGAATAAGACTGTTTCCCGTAAAATCCCGTTTCCCGTAGAATCCTGTGTTAATCTAGGGTACAAACTATCTCTATTCCAAATTTCATTCCAATCCAGTCAGTAGTTTTTGCGTGAAAGAGTAACAAACATAGATTCACACATCCATACTTACAAACTTTCGCGTTTATTAGTAAGGATTGGTTCACTTAGCACTAGTTAGCACTGCAGCAGATAAACCATAATGTACTCTGGATAAGGTTTACGATGCAATTATAGGGAATGCATAAGTGACTCAGTTGCATAAGTTGATATGACTCGAATCAGCTGCGATCACTTGGCGCCTGGTTTTGACAAAATGATTTGCTGTCTCGCTCTAGCAACCATGATGCGGGAATAATGTCCATGTGCCAATTGATCGCAGCCTGATAAATTTATCATAATTAAATTTGAATGTTTACCTATATTACAGACGGTCTATCTCGGTCGCCTCAAAAGTGGGGCCATCATAAATAACACGTGTTTTTATACCTTGAAATATCTTTTTATTATGACGACCTTTATTGCATCATCATCATGTTAATAAAGTTCCGTAAATTTCATACGTAAAAGCAGAAACCATGAAAAAATAACTATTAGAAAATAAATTATTTCAAACTATAAAACCACGTGATGTGCTTGCTCCATTTATAGCTATGCAAGCGACCGTACATATTTTTTTCTTTTTTTTTTAAGTGTGAAAATTTACCATAATACCAGAGAGCAAAGTTATAAAACCATTATTCAAATATCAGAGTAAGACAATCAATCATAAACTTTTGGTAATCTTGCAAAGTTTGTTGATGATATTGAGGAAATGTAAAGACTAAACTATTGTGCCAAAAAATACACTATTGTCTATTTCGTCCGCTTATTTTTGTATAAGAATCTAAATAGACAAAAAATAAAAATGGAAAAAGAACTCTTGATGATAAATGTGTGCTGGTAGCGGGGAGTGGGGAAGGTCTGTTTGGTAATGATGATGAATGATGATGATCTATTCAGTAGTAAAATATTCGTACACTGCAGAGTTATAAAGACAATTATTAATATAGACTAAACTGCTTTTTATACAATTTGTTTATTTTTTCAAATTGTGTGCACTAAGACATACAAAAACATGTGTTAGTTTCGTCAAAATCTTAAACCAATAATTTTGCAAGTGAGCCAACTAAAGCTCTGCTTGTTCCTTTAGGGATAAGACCGTGACTTTTTTTAAGTCTATACAATTTGATAGAAATATTTTTAAAAATCTTCTATATCATCAATTATATTAATTATAAATTGACTCAATTGTATGCCAAAATCAGCCTTTCTATTTTAATAAATGTGTTAGCGTTCCTTTTTCAATTATTATTATCTAGCTCTCGCCCGCGGCTACGCTCGCGTTCTGTTTTCCCGTAAAAGTATTCTATGTGTTAATTGATTGATTGCTATGCCCTATCAGGATCACGTTTGAAACTATAAATTTTATATCATTAATAAAAAATTGAAGTTTGAAGTTTAATCCAGGGTACAAACTTTCTCCATTATCCAAATTCATTTTTTAAGGCGTGAGAGAGAGCAGAACTAACATGTAAACATATTTTCACATTGATAATATTAGTGTGTGACGTCATAACTCAGTGATACAAGTAACGTTCCCATCTCTACGTGATTGCTCCAAGACGTTCGCGATGGCCGTGCCATTAGCCAGACTTAATTCGTTGCTGCGTAATCCACAACCCCGGGACCACATTTAAGACAAGTCACATGCCACATACGTTCTCTGATTATACGTAATGTTCAATCTTATGTCTATAGGTTAACATTATATACAGGGTGTTCGAGAAAAGTTTATTGAAACATATTTTTGGAAATTATTACTCCTACACACACACACACACTTTCTTGATCACTATAAAATAATTATAAAATATGTGCGTAAATCTCACATAGAGCATTCAGAGCCAATAGTGAGAAAATATGAAACGCTCATTAATATTTAATGCGTTTTGTTTCGCGTGCATTACGACATTTTTAAATTAATGTGACAATACAAAATCTCTCTATTTGATTATGTTTCACTGGAATGTTTTCATAACTTTTCATCAACTCATCTACTAAAGTATTAAACTAAACTAATTAACTTTCCTCGAGAAGTTTGATGTAAAAAATGATGCAAAAAAATCTGATAAACTATAAACATTTATATCAATTTATCTTTTCTCTCGCACCCTGTATTATACAAAATGGCAGTGCGTGAAATAAAATGTAGGCGAGCAAAGTTCATGAGGCGATCAGCGAGGGAAATGGACTTGAAAAGAAACATTTCCCATGTCGCATACTCTAAATGTAACCCACCATGCGTCACAGAGACTGCGTGACGACTTTATTCCAGGAATATTCGCAGACATACCAAATAATAAAACTTTTGATAAACTTAAGCAAAGTTATGCTGGTTTTATACGACCGCAAAAGAGAAAAAGAAGAAATAATACTTATAATATTCATAGCCCGGAGCAGCTTTTGAAACGTGCACGGATATACTTAACAAGAGATATAAACTCGAAACCATTCCAGAAACAGCTACTTCTATCGCTTTTGGTATAGTAATTCCTTAATTGACTGGTAAAATCGAACACAAGAATTTGAGAATGAAAAACAGACGCAACAACAACTGATATGTTCAATGCTGTGTTTCATCCTCATCACAGTACCTATCAGAAAATAAACAAAATGAAGATTAAACCTCAGGATTATCAAATAATTTTGTCCTAAAGGTTACAAATGTCTAATGTGAATCTGGCATAAAATCATCTATGTAAATATACTCGTAGATCCAATAGGAAGTAAATAAAATCCTACTAATATCATAAATGCGAAAGTTTGGATGTTTGGATGTTTGTTGCCGAATCACGCTTGAACTACTGAACGGATCAGGATGAAACTTGGCACACATATAGGTTAGGTCTTGGAATAGGACACAGGTTACTTTTTACCGCGGGAAAACTCATTAAACGCGGGTGAAACCGCGGGCGGGAAGCTAGTATATTTATAAAGTTGAAATTCTGCCCATTTACATTTAAAACTCGGTAATATTGCACAGCAAAATTCTCAGTATTTTTACGAAGCGGAAATGTATACATTTCAGTATTGTCATTATGAAAAGTGTTTACGTTTTTCACAATATTCATTCCTCATAATATTATACCTACTAAGGTTAATACTTATAAATAAATGTATTATATATACGGGTAGGTTATTATATATTATATACTTACATAAAATCAAATAAACTGCACAGATATACACTTAGCTATGCAAATAGGTCTAAATAAGTAATTTGAATGCATTTCTGATTATGACGAAGATACGTATTAACTAACACTGTAAATTGGATACCTCAATTTGCTATTTGTGAGTGTGTTAAGATGTGTGTTAGTAGGTATAAATAAGTATTTAATGAGGCTGAATATTAGCTAGCTAGACACAAGCTGCGAGAAGCGTTAACGTTCCCTCAAATTACTAATTTTAAATTAAAATATCTGAAATGATGATATAATTTATAAGACATCACATTATAAATTATAACTTTTACTTTCCAAGTCCGCGAACGTTATATGTATTTTTGGTAGAAACAGCGTTTTGATCCGTTTAAAAAAAAACAATAAAAAAATACTTGCTTTATGAACATTCTTCTTACCTGTAAGAAGAATGCTACTATTTGTATTCTTCTTCGTCCTAGCGTTTTCCCGGCCTAGTGCTGGGGTCCGCTTTCCTACTTAATCTTCTCCACTTTGCCCGGTCTTCGGCATCCTTAGGTGTGAGATTGTTCTGTTCCATATCCGCTTTCACGACGTCCAGCCAGCGCTTTTTAGGCCTACCACGTGATCTAGGGCCCTGGACAGTGAGGTCGAGGCATCTTTTTCCTACATAGTCTGACGGTCTGCGGCTTATATGGCCATACCATCGGAGGCGACTTTCCTGAAGCTTATCCGCTACGTCACGGACTCCGAGACTGCCACGGATGTGTTCGTTACGAATTCGATCTAATCGCGTAACGCCACACATCCATCGCAACATCTTCATTTCCGTGACGTGTAGCTGCTGGACATGTCTTCCGAGGACAGGCCAGGTCTCGCTGCCGTATAGTAGGACTGGTCGGATGATGCTCTTGTACACAAAGCCCTTTAGCTTCACCGGTATCCTGGGATCGCAGAGGACACCGGTTACTTCTCGCCATTTTTCCCAAGCAGCGCTTATATTAATTTTCAAACAATATGATTCCTTTACTTTTCATACATTTTGTCAAATTTACATGTGCAATAATAATGAAATCCAGGCGGACCAAACCCATGCATGCAGAAAAGTGGTAAGTGATATAGCGAACGCGGCCTTGAACTGCAAAAAAGTTTGAAACATTTTTCAACAGTATTTAAGTAAGTATTTAATTAAACAGAAATATTTAAGCACAAAATAAAAAATGTCACACTGAGACTTAGGATTGTATTGGAAAATGTCAAATCGGTGAACTCCCCAAAGTGGAAAAATACGTAGTCGCGTAAGTCCTCTGAGGCAGTTTTTCACCTTTTTTTGGAAATAGCTTTTGGAAGCTTTTTGTTCAGTCACGAATCGAACGCTATTTATTGACTTTATATTGTGTGGACATTTTTTATTTTCTTTACAATGCATAAAATAGAAAGTTGGTAGACACAAAGCGTTTTTGCACTGAATATCGTTTGGAATCAACTTTATTATGTATCTATTGGGTGTATTTTTTTATAATAATCTGGCAGGTGACCTTTTTGAGTTACTTATGCCAGACGGATAAAAAATCCGTGGATGATACAGAACTAACAATGAACAATTGCTAAATTATCGCCCTGTTCGTTAAACACAACACGTTTTTAAAGCATTAAAAACATGAAGGAAGAAAAAATTTTATGCGCCCCCAGGGCGGGAATATAAAATAATTTTGATTGTGATTTTTATTGATTATTTTTTCTTGTAGGACTTTAAACAAAAAACGTGCTCTGTTTAAACGTTTTTACTTTAATAATTAGTTATAACTATTCACAACAAATTATTTATGCATTCCAGCGGAAAATTATTGTTTAAAATTTAATTAAAATGATCTACCTACCTCATTTCTTGCAGTATCAAATAATACAATTTACCTATAAAAACCTATCATAAAAATCAACATTCATTTGAATTGAAACTGTATATTTAAAGAAGATTTTTCGCTTTTAATAAAAAGCTAAAGGGTTTTATATGAAACTATATTAATAAAAGAAGTGTTCATATCAGTATGCTTCGTCTGATAAAACATCGTTCTACCGTAACGAGGGTCGTCCAGGACAGAGTCGTAAAGATAGTCCAATAGGTGTCGGGTGACCATAAAGAACGCAGTAACTCGGACGGCGCAAAGCTTTATTACTGAATACAATAAGCATTTGTATTAAAACTTTTATGATGTTTTCCGTTTTATATATTAGTAAAAAGCTTTGTTAATACTCTAGGTTTTGAATATGAATGAAGAAATATTAACACTAAGAATAAAAAAACGTTTGTTGCATTTAAGACTAAAATATTATTATTTTAATTATTTAAAATATGCATGCATACTTAAAACAAATTCAAGGTTTCGAGAATTTTTACCAAAATTATGTCATGCAATTTTTAAAAACACTTTAAATTAATAATTAAGTCTCTGAACTTAATTCAATGTCACTAAAAAGTTACAAAAATGTCTCTAGGTTTATGAGTTAGGGACAAAGTTACTGTCATTTGGGACAATCTTCGCGACAATAGCTTAATCCTGTTTACATTTTAATTTAACATGAGTATTGCAGATGAAAGTTGAAATTTTGTGGTGTAAACCCGCATTTTATTTTATTAATTAAATTATGTCAAAGTCAAAGTCAAAATTTTTTATTCGAATTAAGATTTTTACAAATCATTTTTCGACGTCAAAGCTATTTGTTTTTAACTCAAATATTTGAGGCGTAAAAACTAGGTAGATGGTAATGCCTACAACGAAAAGTTATTTATTCAATTTTTTTAATATTTAGTAAAATAAAGAACCCAGTTGTTTTGTATTATTGTAATTATCCAAACTATCGGAAAATAATGGTATTCCTATTCAAGGGTACTCTTTTCTATTAGATTCACGGGCGAATGAAAATATTATGTGATGGGCTGATATGATTTCTGATATAATAGCCAATATCGTTATGAAGTTAAGGACGGCTTTGATACTTTAGTCTATGGCTCTATATTATTATTTCCTTATACCACTAGACATTTTAGTAGATGGCCGTATATTGTGTTACGAGGTAAATTTTATTACAAGATTTTATTTATTTTTTCCCTGTTTTACCCTACTTCACTACGTATTAGAGTCAAATCTTGATACTAAATTTTGATCTCGCTCTAAGCTCTTCAACCATGTAAAGGGCATCACACACGGCAGCTATAATATATATTATAGCACGAGGCAGCCAGCTCTCTCGTCGCCATTCACTTTCATGCAAGGCGAGGGTCAAACAAAATGGCGAATCAATCAGTGACCGGCCATTCTGCTTGACCCCCGCTTTGCACACAAAGTTAATGGTGATGAGAGAGCTGGCTGTCTCGTGCTATAATATATATTATAGCTCCGTCTGTGACGGGCTTAAGCTGTGCGTGCAAATATTCTAGATGTTTGGTACTATTTGCAATCTGGCTGTCAGATCCCAAACATGCCAAAGATCACCTATACAAGAAAACTTCTGAACCCGAGTTCTGAACGCTATTATGTCATAATCGGTTTATTACTGTGGGCACAGCAACGAGTAAAAATCTATAGTCTCCATTGATTTACAAGAGGCCTCTTTAACGGTAAATCAAAACCTTATTGTCCAGGTTTCTTGCATTTTTAGGTACATGCTCTTTACCTGCCAGCCACCTCATATTTAATTGCGTGAACAAAACTAACAATATAAACTGCCTAAGTGTACTTACTGTATTTATAATTAGAATGTGTTGGTTATGACAGTATTTAAATCTACAACATAAAACCTAAACAAAGAAACAGGGGTAATTTGCTCAAATTAGCATTGCATACAAATCGGTATGACCTGACCTATGCAAGAATTTCCATGCAGGCAGTGTATGTATCCTTATTACACGTCGCCGTCATCATCGACCGATATACCTACATACTGTGTAAAGAACCTATTATTTCCCGGTACAAAGTCAAAGACAAACCGGGCTATAACAAGATTACGTACGTGTGTTTTTTTTTGTAACAGATCATCTTTTGCATCTACTTCTGTAGGTGGATTTCAGATATATTTTATTGCAGACCTAATCAATAAAGTATTTCTACCAAAGTGGTAATATTCACTTCGTTCATATTTAGAACTAGCGGTCCACCCGTTTACGCTACGCTTGCGTTGTGTAAGGTTTTTCCGTAAAAAGTATCCTATATGTTAATCCAGATTACAAACTATCTCCATTCCAAATTTCATTCAAATCCGTTAAGCTTGAAGATGGAAAAACATCTAAACATCCAAACATTTAAACATCCAAACATCTAAACATCCAAACATCTAAATATCTAAACATCCAAACATCCAAACATCCAAATACCCAAACATCCAAATATATTTTCACATTTATAATATTACTGTGATTAGGAAGCATTTGGTGATGTAGTTTTTTATTATTATTTTACTAACTATGTCTAGAAAATAGATCGTACTAAATTATTCGTATATATAAATCCGATTTTGTGGAAAATTGTATAATACGTCATCTATTTTTTTTTATTAAAATTTAAAATTAAAAAATGTACTCAAACATAATCATACTCAAGCATATAATAATAATTTAAATTAAATAATAAACTCAATAGTTTTGAGTTTATGTGGTACGTAATTGTGTTGTTTTGTTTTTAATATGGACCTATATGTCTGAAATAAATGAATTTTATTTTTTATAAAGCAACATATTATGACGTCATACGCTGTTTGCCTTTATTTTCCATAAAAGAAACTGCTTTGACATTGTATAAAAAGAATTGCCTATCTGGTACGGTGCTATAAGCCACCCCACATCTTCCCGTGGATGTCGTTAGGCGAAAGAGGGATTTAGGCAAACTACCTAACCTAACCCAATTTGTCACTTTGTGATTTGTGCGTGCCAACTAAAGTCTACGCGTTCTAAGAAGTCCGGTTTGATAACAGGCAGGAAATGTGAAAACCAAATGGGTGCAAAAGAGACAGAAAAAAATTTTACGTGTATGACAGCTGTTAAACCGGACTTCTTAGAACGTGTAGACTTTAATCACAAAGGAAACGCCATATTCTTCGAAGAATTGAATTGAATGGAACATTCTGCTCACTTTTTCAGAGATAAGTGTCTGACTTCATGTAGGTTAGGTATGCAAGTAATACAAATTGATAAAATAGAAACACCATTAGAATTATCAACATTGTTCTCACCTCAGGAGTCGAAGTTAGGACATCTGATTACGACGCGACAAGTTATCAAAACCATAACACTAATAAAAAGTTGGAGGGAAAATAAAGAAACATAAATTAAGTCAAGGAAGGAGTAAAAGGATAAAGCGGAGAGGAAACCAGCGCAGCTCTTAAGTTTAGAAGAATAAGAAGAATTCTCACCTGCCAATACTGATGAAGCACATGTGCATAATGCTTGCGGAGCAGGCGAGGACATCGCAAGTGACATAGACGTTGCACCAGACGACTCCTAGTGGCCAGTAACCTGTACACAAAAAATACTAATGAAAAAACAGTGTTAATAGAAACTAAATAAATCAGTAACTGAAAATAAACCTTTCACTCCTGATGTCTACTACATGAAGTTTCTAAACATGTAAGAAAAATATAGACATAAAGCGTTCAATAACAAAATAAACAAAAATGAGACCACTGGAAAATCAATTATCGTTTCACAACTTACATAGTTCCATGACAACTCAACCAAACGAAAACTGAACCTGATAATGCTGGTTTTGTTAATATGTTATGTATTTTAAAAACATTTCTAAATTGCCACAGTAAAAATTTAAATGGCCGTTAAAGCTGACATCACAGCATTTGCCATTGTAAAACGAAATCAGGAAAAAGTTAACGTGATACACGTATAAATGATGACTTAAAATTATAAACCGTGTGATAAATCAGTTTTTCTCACGAATATTCAAAAAGTCTTTTTTTCACAGTTCTTGCTTAGCCAATATTCACCAGAAGCGAGCGGTTCTTACGAGTAACAAACAGGTTAGTTTATAAAAAATGTCCCTTGTATAATCAATACCCTATATTCTGTCATTTGGAACATTAGCAAATTGCTTCCTGTCGAGCATCCCCGCTCAGAGGAATAGGACACGTGAATTGAAATAGTATAGGCAATATCCTTTCTAGAAGCGAACAATGGCAACAGATTTCGCCGATAATTTCCTTGATTACGCCCAAATCTAAAACTAAGTTTGTTTTATCGAGCGATGCTACCGGAAATCGATTCCCGTTCATCGTTTTACTGAAAAATTAAAAGGGCGTCAATGACATTGTATCGATAACATTATGGTTATGCAATCCACATTGTAAGTCTAATAACCAATGCTGATAACAAAGTGCCGTGCTGTGAATTTGTTTTACATAGATTATCAGGTTTTACATAGATTATCAGGTTTTATATTTTATTTATATTAGTTTCACCGTGTAAAGTAATGATAACCACATACCTATATTTAGGTTATTTTTTCTTTAAATTGTTTCGTATAATAATATGATTCTATACTATATTCGTTTACCAAATCTAATCCTAGTGCATGAGTAAAGAAAATCGCTTTCTAATGATATTATTTTTCTGTTTGGATGAAAAAAACGCGAGCTGATGCTCGTTACAGAAATTTCCGTTCGGCAGATCTGTCAATCGAATAATGTTCCAAAAACAGATGACACGGTTTTCGCTTTTTCATTTAATTCTACATCTATTTCCCACGACAGTCATTTCCTTTTGTAATGGAAGTCGTTCTGATCGACTTCGTACATTACATCGAAATGTTTTGCAAATAATTTTGTTGTACAAAAATATTCTTCTTTTTTTAGAAATAAATGTAAAAAAATATAGATTAGGTCACACCATTTTTTTTTAGTTTTCAGTATTTTCAAAAATAAACAAAAACTTTGAATTCCAATTGCCTCTATCAAGTTTTTTCTGCATTGTCACTGCCACATATTTCATATTTTATCTTATTGTTAGAACAAACTCATGGAAAAACGAAACAACATGATATTTTCAATTTTTTCGAATATAGATATTATTTTAGGGTAAAAGATGATTTCCCTTAAAAAAGCTATATTTTAACCACTTGCAATTATCCGCTTGCCTATTTTGTTGAGCCGTGAAAGTTTAACATTCTAAACTGACAGAGTTATACATACAGTTCCGTATATTAGTAAAGATGTCTTATTCGTACTTATACGTCTCTTGTTAAATTAAAATGCATATTGCTTGCTCCACATACGCCCCACATTCCGCGAGAAGCTACGTAATGATGCTTTATGTATTGCTCTGCATTTCTCTAGTTATATGAATGCAACTGTCGGCTGCATAGCCTTGTTGGTAATACGTATACCTACGAAGCTAAGAGTCGCAGTTTCGAATCCTGCTCTGGAGCAAATATTCTTGTGATAAGCACTTGTTTTGGCAGTGTCTGGGTTTTGTTTATCTATAAAACGGTGTATAACAGCTGCCTACTGATACCCATTGTACAGGCTCTGCTTCGGATCAGATGGCCGTTTGTTAGATGTCCCAAAATATGTATTTATTTATTTAGTTAAGGAAATAAACACAAAAGTTTTACAGAAAACAAAATCAATCATAAGTCATAGATTTAGTATACAAACTCTTTTATCATCAACAGCCCATATACGTCCCCACTGAGGGGCTCGAGCCTACCCTGAATTAGGGCGATTAGGCCTTGGTCGCTAGCCCAGTGCGGGTTGGTCGACTTCACACACAACCTTTGAAATTCTTTGCCTGATATATATAGATGTAAAACTAGAAGAATAATTGACTTTACCCAAAAGAGAATATATCAAAATCATCAGATACAATTTTTGTTTCGATTCGATCAGTTTACCGTTATAAAGATTTACTTGAGCTACTTAAAACAAGAAGTAATCAAAGCATGACTTACCTAAAAATCCAGGTATTGCTCCCATAGGCATCACGAACAAGCTGACCAGTAAATCAGCGATCGCCAACGATAGCAGAAAATAGTTTGTCACATTTTGCAGTCTTTTATCCAAGCACACAGCTAAACACACTAATATATTACCTAAACCACCAGCCACTATAAAAACTATCACAAATAGAAAACTCCAGTCGTAACCCTTATTATCACTAACATACTCCCCAGAATTATTACCAAAATTCCAACTACACTGAAACGTTTCATACACGGTACTATTAACACTATCTTGCGACGGGTCTATGTACAACGTCCGATTCACACCATCGTTAAAACATGATAGAGTATCAAAATTAGCAAAATCACAGTAATCTATATGTGGGAGTCTAAGCCATAGACTTTTGAGCGCACTTTCGAAAATTATTGTCACTAAATTCAGCTTGAAGTGAGGGTTGCATAGAGTGTTGTTGCTAACGTTGTCCATTGCGTGGTCAAGACATGTATAGCAGGAGTAGGAGGTCTCATTTTGGATGTCAATGTTCAGCACACAGTTGTAATCGATGGGATTTCCAATGACGTCGCATTCGAGTCCAGACTGCAACGTCGTGTTGGCACAACCATATCCAGGTACAAGACGGCAGGCTAGGTCTTTTAGAGTTGTCTCCAATAGAGTATAATTCGACATAGCCTCACTTTTTCCATGTAGATGACGTCATGTCACATCTTGAAGCATTTTGAATGGCGTCAGAGCTCCACCATCTTGTGTAATTCAATCCTGGAACAACAAAAATAATAAATTCGGTTTATTAAAATTGAAGGGTAAGTTTAGTGCTAATGGCAGAACTTGATATATAATCTTGCTCTGAAGTTAAGCTCTTCACTATAGTTGGGTTACTGTAGGATGAGCTCTGACAGATTAAAATTTTAAAAACTTTTTAATATTATTTCGTTTATAATTTATAAATAAATATTTATTAAGTAAAATTACATACTGTTTAATGATAAAATAAGAGGTGAAGTTACTTTATTTTTATTTTTTAGCTATTATGGTTTTTAAACTGAATATTATAAAAAAAAAGTTGATTTTGAGCTGTCAGAACTCATCCTATAAAGTGGGGAAATGCCTGCTATAACACAATTTACACATCGTCCCTTCTCATAGCTCAATTTCATCTGCGATTTCTGCGGAGTACCTTCAGAGTCTGTAAAGTTATTCGGGTTAAGATTCATGATGTCAAAATTAGTAATCTGCTCTGAGCACGCGAAGTCAACTAAAGCCTAATTGCCCAAGGGTAGGTTCAAGTCTACAGATCTCGAACTTATCTGTGTGTCTATACCAGTCAGGTGTAGAGGGAGTTTGTCTTACTAAGTTCATTCATAGTAAAAGGAAAAACAATTTATTATAATAGTATTTAAAAATAAATAACACTAGTATTATAAATGATAATTTGGATGTATAGATTTTGGGATGTTTGTTCCGCTTTCATGCTTAAAGTACTGAATAGATTTAGATGAAATTTGAAATGGAGAGAGTTTGACCCTAAATTAGGTATAGGATAAATTTTACAGGAAAAATTCTTATTCCCACGAGAAAATATTACACAACGCGAGCGTATACATAAATAGACCTTAGCTTAAGTAACGGAGCGTAAAGCCACATTCTTAAAAGTTCCAAGCCACGTTCTTGCTACACGTGCCTGTTCCATTAGCCTTAGTATTTCCACCTCACTGATTTCCTGAGAACGCTAACGTGCATTACTTACCAACTTTATCACGGTGTTCAAGTTTTCCCATGGGAATACGATTTTTCCGTTGAAAAAAATACTGTGGGCTATTAAAATCCGTTAAGTTGTTATGGGTATTTAAATCAGAACTTCTAAACGTCATAACGTACAAACTTAGAAAAGTATATTTTTAGGGTTCCGTAGTAAAAAAGGAACCCTTATAGTTTCGGTCTGTCCGTCTGTCTGTCCGTCCGTCTGTCTGTCTGTCTGTCCGCGGCTTAGCTCAGAGACGTTTAGTACCAGAAGGCTGTAATTTGGCATGGACATACATATGACTATTTTTCGAGGCTAGTGTAAGTTTTAGAAACATTCCGTTTTAAAGTGCTTATTTTTGTAAGAGTCAAGTTTCCCCCCCCCCCCCTCTACCAGCGAAACCGTTGTATATGGAAACGTGAAAAAAATCATGGTAGTAGTGTATATAATGAATTCAAAATTAAAACTATCAACATCAAGTAGGCTTTACAGGTTATCGAATAATAGATCAACTTATAAAAAGTACTAGTACAAGTAAGAAATTCGGTACTACAAATATCATAGAAAAATATTTTGATGAATGTTAGAAGGCTGTAATTTGGCATGGACATACATATGAATCATGCCAACAAAGCTGAAGAATAAAATCTTAAATAAGCGCTCATTAGCGCGAGCGACTGGATGCTGTTCGGATGTGCCTCGAAATCCTACCTATTAGATTGCAATCCTACCTATTATTAGCACTTTGATTCAAATTTTTTGATTATTTTTGTTAGAATTAAGTATACTAACATATGAAAGACTTGAAATTACAATACTATTTCTTTTTCAATTCCAGTTAGATATTCCATAAACTATTATAATTTTATTTAGCAATTTAGTCTAGCCTACTTTTATTTCCAAAAACTTAGTTCTCAGCGGAGCAATTTTCATTCGTAGTACTTACATAATATTGTAGATAAAATTAAATATAGGTACTACCTATATAATAGGTTATAGGTACGTTTCTTTTTAAGTTTCTCTTTAGCTATTCTTTTGTTAGGCAACTACGGAACCCTACACTTTGCGTGGTCCAACACTTGCTTGCTTGGCCAGTTTTTTTTATTGATATCGGTCGTAAAAAAAAAAAAAAAATAATAATAATAAAATGATTTATTGTGTCCGAAAACTTAGACTAGGTACAAGGAGATCGTTTATAAATCTAAATTATACATCTAAGATATTTAAATTAGCAGGACAGGGGTCCCCAAACTAGGCGTTGCCTGTATCTTGGGGAACCAATAAACAAAGTAGGTCTCAGAATTGTTCCGAAATAAAAGAAAAGCGTTGATAAGACTATGAAAGGAAGTAATAATCCGATAAGGTGTTGTAATAATATTTGGTTGGGGGTGAGGTGTATGTGCTGAAGATGACGTGTATTGTGTGATCAATAAGTTCATGTGTGTTGAAAAAAAGGTAAAAAATTATCTGTAGAGTCGTAGTCTAATGATTGAAGCCATTTATGGATTATACCGTTTGCTTCTGATAGCGTAGAAAGTTTAATGTCGCATGATTTAACTATTCGGTTGTATATAGTCGGAAAGGCAAATGCAGGAAATCTCGCTGCAAACTGGGTCCTGACGCGATGGGTAAGGATTCTGAAGACACGTTTATTAAGCATTAAAGAATAATCTTCATGCTTAAGAATGCTAGAGTGTGCTCTAAGACACGCTTTGGCAATATATATACTTTTAATACTTGTCAATATGGTCCTAATGGTTAGAAGTGCATATTGGATAACTATTTGTTTTTACCAAGCAGTAAGTACTAGGTACATAATTATTTTATTCTTCCTTGATATCCGCCTTAAACGAAAAATCGTACGGTTCATGATAATCTTTTTAAAACGCGCACATTTCATTTCTACCAAGTTTCAACCCCGTTTTACTTTACACGAAGCCTAGCCCTGCTCTCGAAAAGTGTTGGACAGACTTCATCTCGGCATATTAATGCGCCTTCAACGTAGTAAGTGACTCTGGAGTGTAGGGATAAGGGACTCATCGCGTCATGCAAGCCATAGTTTAACACTATGAATATCGAGCTAAGCAGTTTTAGACGCAAAAAAAGCAGTAACTCTCTTTATTATTATTTTTTTGACATGGACCTAATGCTTGTGACGCAAAATCGACGTATCAAGCGTAACCGGACTTTTGGGGGAGCGGAAGGCTCTTACCCCTAGAATTTATAGCAACAGCCTAAGGGCGCCCACTTGGGGGCACGAACCTCGGCATAGGACGTTGCCATGGCGAGTAGCGCGTGGGAGAGGAATGACCCTGACGGGGCCTTCTAGGATTATGCAGAACTTGATTGGGGCTACCACGTCCCCGTCGGCGGGTGCGGTACGCAATGCCTCTCTGGTGGTTGCTCAGTCCACGAAGCTGAAGAACTTTTCCAAAATATCAAAAAAATTCTAGTATTTTTAAATGTCGTTGGCCGATCGTTGATATGAAGCGAATGAGATCTGAGCAGATCACGATACGTCGCCATTTCGTGATTTGACCATATCGTTCAATGTTAAACGTTGATGTTCAATAAGAAACGTTCGTCTTCTTACGATTTTTTTCAAAAAGGCAAAAACTAGACACTAATTCGGTGTACTTATTCATTTAAATTTATCTTAAACTCTTTTCAAAGACAGTCTTTTTTTTTTCAGAAGCATACTAATTACCAAGATCGTAAGTTTGCTGTTTCTCCATTTCAAAACTTTTCTGACGAATTTTTTGACGAATTTTTCTGGTCTAGCGTTTTGCTCTTCAATACCCTAATTTTAAAGCCCATGTAATGTTCAGCAAAATGTGAGATCTTGGAAACAGCGAGAATCATAGAGATCCCTTTGAGTTTCCGAGGCGTACGTCAACTCACTTGCTTACAAAGGCAGCGGATCTCAAAGTGCTGACGTATTATCTTATGCACAACTGCATTCATTTCCATATCAATCCGCCCGTCTTCTCTTTCATAGTAGGGTTGGTAGGTTAAGATTATTAATATGACAAAGGCGTCTGCCAAGGTTATTCACTGCGAGAGACCCCGAGCTGCTTGCATGTAGACTTACGGCATAATGTACGCTGCCTTTTCCGGTATGTGTTTGCCATTCAAGAACTTTTCTGCTTCACCGTAATAATTCCTATTTTTATTAATTTACAGGGAAAAATTAAATCTGATTTGTATTACTTTTTGTTCCTTCGCCCTGGCTGTTAGAAAATCTCTTTTAATACTTAAACTTTATTTTGGAATATCATAACTTCCGAAACCGCTCCGAAGATACAATTTAAAACTGACAACCCTACTAAAAAGGCAGTGTTATGTCACTAGCATAATAGTCGTAAGGCACGTAATGTGAACATTTGCACTTGTAATTAGCTAGATAGTGCCGGGACCAGGATATGAGTGTGTACTAACTGTTTGCATTGCTAATTCCTTTACAGTGATTAGACATTCCTCTTAACAGACATGTAACAAGCTGTATTGAGAGGCAGATGTATGGTTCTTCTTTTTCTTCATCGTATAGGTTGTAAAGTCGACAACTGACCTCACAAAAACTGGTGTCAGTTTTATAGAGCCACCTAAGGCCACTGACACGGCTCATGCAACGAATACTTCTGTAGACAGTATTTAGCCGCGCATAAAAAAGGGGAAAATCTCACTAAGTGATTTTTATTTGACATTATTCCAACTGATATTCGAAGCTGGAACCACCTTAATGAGAGTAGAATGCTTGACCGCTTACGGTTTATCTAGCTGCATCGGTTACGGATGCGAGAGATGGTCATATTGGTGATAATGTAGGAAGAATCAATAATTATATCTTTAGCGAGGCACAAATGTAATTGAAAGAATTTTCAGCAATAAGCATTCTTATTATTTACACAAGTATCAAACGCGACAGTAACGCACCGCGGCAGTTTCGCCATACTATCGCTGTCGTAACAACACTATACAGCCGCGCGGCGAAACAGCCACTGTCCGAACGTACCCTAAAGCCCGTCATATACGAAGCTATAATTTATATTATAACACGAGGCAGCCAGCTCTCTCGTTGCCGTTCACACTTTATGCAAAGCGGGGGTCAAACAAAATGGCGAATCAATCAGTGACCGGCCATTCTACTTGACCCCCGCTTTTTACACAAAGTGAATGGCGACGAGAGAGCTGGCTACCTGATACTATAATATTATATTATAGCTCCGTCTGTGACGGGCTTAAGTTTCTTTTACGTCTAAACAACAATACCAAGACAAAATGTTACTATATCCATATAAAAAATAACCGGCCAAGCGCGTGTCTAAGAGTCTCTGAGCTAAGCCGCGCACGGACAGACAGACAGACAGACAGACAGACAGACGGACATGGCAAAACTATAAGGGTTCCTTTTTTACTACGGAACCCTACAAACAAAGACCCTTCAGGTATTTTAATATCAAGATTATTGAAAAACATATTTCTAAGCCGACAATGTTCATATCCTAGTAATCCACTTTATTACATTTTCTTGGAATTTCTAGTGTATGAAAGACGTTCCTTTTATTATATTGACATGACACAAAGTAAATAATATCATGCAAAATATTCAATTCTCTATTATGTGCGTTATATTGAAAATACTGTTGTTGGACTTTATTTCCTTCTCAGTAACGTCAATAAAAAACGTATGGGGTTCACATACGTCCCCATCGAGAGGCTCGAGCCTACCCTGAATAAGGGTGATTAGGCCTTAGTCGACCAAGCTGGCCCAGTGCAGGATGTGCAGGTGTCATCACGATGTTTTCCTTCACCGTGAAAGCAGCGAATAAACGTACATAATGAATTTAAAATTCGAAAACACATTGGTACGTGGTGGGGATCGAACCCGCGTCTCCCGGACGGGAGGCAGCGGCCCTAGCCACTAGACCACCGACGCTCATCGACGAGTCATGCTCTTACACAGAAATATTCACATAATGCTACTGTTACTTAACTTATTTTCTTCACAGGAAAAGATGTTGCTCTAATGTTAAGCATTACACATTTGCGTAAAAAATAATTCTAATTTTAGGGAAGTAGCTGAATCATTGGATGAGCTTTTATTTATTAAAAATAAAAAATCCTTGAAGTTCCGAGGTATATTACTACATCTTTTTATTGTAGTTCGCCAAAAATGTAACATCAAGTCATCGTTCTTAGAACTGAGCAACTAAAAGTTGAATCAACACACTATAAACTTAACAAAACATTTGCGTAACTACTCAAAATGTTCTACCAAAATCTTTCAAATATTTCCAATTTCCTTACCTGTCATTAACCCTAGCAACATTTGAGAAAATTAAAGTTTTTTTATGAAGCTAATAAAACTTGATCTCTAGAACACTTAGCAATGACGCAGAAGTCTGTGATCGTAAAATCGGTTCGAACTTCGAATATTTCAGTTTTAGTACACTATTGAACCGACGACGACGGCGGCGCGTAGCTTAGAAGGGCACATACCTAACTGTTTTAGTCCGGGTGTAGATAGGTACACATGATTTGAATTTGAACATATTATTTTCTTTGCTTTTTATTGTATTTGTGAATGAGTTATCGTTATATATTTATTTACATTTTCAAATACACAGCTGTTACAGGCTTGCACCCAATTAACTGTCCTTATAATTAACTTATACTATATTGGTATATTAAATTATTCAAGGTGTGTATAGATTTGGTCACTTAAAGCATAAAATACTGTATTTATGCTAACTCTTATTGAAATTTAACAAGACTTTTGTGACCGTAATTCGCTCTTACTACCAAAGATTATCATATGACGTCATAATTGCAGTTCGTTAAGGGAGTATAACCACCATGTTTTTTTTTGTAGGTGTAAGTCCATGTCCATGCAACTTTTAAACTAAAGCTCTGACATTTTTAATAATAAATGGGTCAAAATATGATGTAGTATTTTGTAGTCAATTTGGAGTTACGACATTTGTTCCGGAAGGATCGATATAAAAAAACTAAAGACCCGTCCCGACTTCGCACGTGTGTAATTTAGAAATTATTTATTGATTGATGTAGATTGTAGGTGTCTCTTATGGCTGGTTTACACGTATTAAGTTGTTTAGTAGTTAAATAAATTTTAACTTAATTTTAAGTAAATTAATGCGTGTAAACAGCGAATTTAGTAGTGAGTTGCAAGTTAAAATTTAGTGTGCAAGTAAACAAGTAGATTAGAACTTTTTCTATTTTTCGGGTAAGTTGGTGGGCGTGGCCTGTCACTTGACACGTTTGGAAAGGCGCGATTTAGTTAATTTTAAGTTAAATGCGAAGTGCAAAGTTAAGTGCGAGTGTTTTATGTTTATTTTTTGGAAATATTTTAATATATACTTATATTATTATATAGCTATATATAGAAGTATTAATGATTAATATATTATTAATACTAAATATTAATCATTAAAAATAATAATAATATAATATAAATATATATATATATATATAATATTAATAATATAAAAATAAATATTTTATTATACTTTATTATTTTATTTATGATATTTATAAAATATTTGAATTCGCTGTTTATCGTCCATCTTGGGCTAACTAAAGAGTTTAACTACTAAAATGACGTGTAAACACTTACTTAAAATTTAGTAGCTTAAAATTTAGTTGCTACTTGACAACTTAATACGTGTAAACCAGCCATTAGGGATTAGTCAGCGTAAGCCATGTTAGCGCCCAAATATAGATATTTTGACGACTTAATTGAAAAACATTAAATTTTTCTCTACTATATTAAAACTTATTTTGAATGTTATGTGCCTACTTACATTAAACCTTTATCTTGAATCACGTCGTTCATTGGTCGAAAACCGCATCAATATCCGTTGCGTGATTTAGGAGTTAGCGGATATAGAGACAGACAGACAGACAGACGTGGAAAGTGACTTTGTTTCATACTACTCGTATGTAGAGATGGAAGCTAATAAAGGTGGTCCTTAAGATGAACATTTCAGTTTTAGTCCCAATCTAGCCTGCTGTCAGACCAACCCTAATTATGTAGTATACATGGATAGGTATGACAAAACCGTAATATCTATTGACAAGACAGACAATGTACTTACATTACCGGTACCAATTACTGTGGGTGGACAGAAGCTTGATCGAGCGTTGGCCTCGAGTGACGAGAGTTGAGAGTTGAGAGCTGTCCGCGTCCATCAAATCGGCTTCATTGTGAAGCCACGAGGCAAATCCAGATTTTTTTTATAATCCGAATATGGTGTAGTTCATAGATTATTTTTTCCTTACTGGGTAAAACCAAGTAATTTTCTATGATATTTGTACCGAATTTCTTACTTGTACAAGTACATTTTATAAGTTGGTCTATCATTCGTTAACCTGTAAAGCCTACTTGATGTTGATAATTTTCCTTTTCAATTCATCATACTAAGTGCATATCATGCACTACTACCGTGAATTTTTTCACATTTCCAAATACAACGGTTTCGCTGGTAGGGACACTTGACTTTAACAAAAATGAGCACTTTAAAACGAAATATTTGTGAAACGTACATTATCAAAAAATGGTCTTAGCAAACCCTATTATTAAGAAAAACCTATTCAACTATACCTCGTACTGAAAGGTAGTCAAAAATTAAAAAAAATCCCCACGTCACATGTACCAGAGGAGAGAGAGAGAAAGAAACACCGCACGTACTGCTATCGAAGCTTAGTATCGAAGTCCCCGTTTAATTCTACCGGCTTCCTAAAAATGAGGTAGCCTTTCGCTGAAGTGGGCAACTCCTTTGTGTAACACTTGTTAAAATACTTGGAGTTACTTGTTTCAAAGGTAAAGGTGAGGCAAAGCGTTTCCTGTGAGGAACTTAAGTTGGATGTACCGTTGAGCTTAAATCTTGTATATTTTTTAATAAGTATTCACATTTCATATTGGTTTCTTTTCCTAACGGACCTAGATATATGGTGTGGTTGGTATTTCTGCCAATTCTGGTAATTCAGCGGGCCCGGACTTGTGGGCAGCAGAAGACTTACACCCTTCTTAGACCCCTAAAAATTTATGACAACGTATCTAGGGGCGCCCTCAGGCGGCCACGGACCCCGGCCCAGAACGTTGCCAGGGCGAAAAACGCGTTTGAGCGACCCAAATGATATCATCGTTCGGATCTGAAAGAGCGTGCATTTCGTCTTCATTGGTTTTTAACATAAAAGCTCGGTGCGTGCGCTGAGTAAACATCACACCATACAACGTTTAACGCTCTGTTTATTTTACAAATTTTTCGTGCATTTTTTACTTAGCTAGTATAGCCAGTGTGGACGACTAAGATCTGATCAATCTTAGTAGGCTCGAACACGTAAAGTCAAAGTCAAAGTCAAAATTATTTATTTCCATAGGATGTTATTACATCACTTAGATCCGTCATTACATTTTTTTGGGTGAGTTCACTAACACAATGGCGGAATGGCGTATGAGTTAATAACATTACATTCATGCATATTGCACCTAGACTTTCTATAATATTTTTGGATTTTCGTTTTACATGCTAAGCTGAGCACTCTGCATTCAATGGCATCATATTCTGTCTGATTTCCCAAGGGAATAGTATGTTGGAACACTAAAATGTAGGTATTGATTTATGTAAATACTAGATATCCAACCGCAGATTCGATGGCGGATATATTTCGGATTTTTCTAATAGAAGATTATGACAGAAGAATAGTAGGTAGTTAAGAAATAATGATAATTCATTTCAGGCAAAGATTTTAGGCAATATTTCACATGTTAAACTGCCAAAATACCGACATAGCCTAAAGAATTGTAAAACTTAAGTGGCAGTGCACACACACACACACATGCCTTTGCTTTTAGAACTGTTCTTGAGTAGCGATCACGCACAGAAAAATGCATCGTAAAGTAATGAGTAAGTCTAATGATCCGATAAAGATGTTGTGGAAATCCTTGGGGCAACTTTCTCGAGCAGTGGACTTCTTTCATCAACATTTCTAAGCGTAGGTACATCGTTTACGATCAGCTCATAAATGGCATATTTCGAGAAATTTGAGCTGACCTTTTGCAAAATCACAGAAATAATTGTAAACTAGCACACCTTGAACAGGACTTTAAAACTTGAAATTTAAAATATACATTTGAACATAAAGGCGACGTTTGAGCTGATCTACACTACATTAGACGACAAATACGTAAGCTGTAGCTAATTGAAACCATGTAATTACCTTGCTCAACATAGCTTAACCAATGAGCAGAAAATCGATGACCATGTGGCTTTTAATCGGACCTTCAGAAGTACGCACCAATCATCATAGTGCTGCGCATTACTATCGATATTATATCGAGTTCGTCACTAGTGCACTCAAGAGAGAAGCCGTCTGAATGCAAGAGCTACTTGATTGAACATGACGATATGCATGCACATGATTGAGTATTTGGGTATACGTAAACGCCACATGCATCGAAGGCATAACTGGAACGCGGCTTTTAATCGGAAGATCCTGAGTTTCATACTGAAAGGATACAAGTATTTGAAAAAATATATTATACGATTCATAAAGGAAAAAGTAGTGTAATCAAGACAGTAACACATGCAACAAAAAATTTATAATTAATGCACTTTCGATGCTATAAGAGAAAAAAAGTAAAACGTCATTGACGAAAAAGGAGGAGCTACGAAATCGACTAATCTTCTTGAAGCTGTGGATAGAAGATTACTTGAGATGGTTAATTATGTGATCTAGAAGTCCTTAATGTAAACACGCTTTCTTCAAGGTACAAAAAGAACACTATTTCTTGTCTAGGTACCAATCTTCCAATCAGCTGGGTCCACACTTATGAAAAAATGTCTTGTGAAGATGAAAACACCCAACCCAAGTGAACACTTGATAAAGATATACTACGTGTTAGTCCTTTACTAGAAGGACATAGCTGAAAACAATCTTCAGTTTCATTTCAAAGGACGACCTACAATCTCAGAAGCAGGAACCATACTAACACAAATTAAGGTAGTCAAGTTAACAGAAGCAAAAGTCCTTTCAGAAGTTAAACAAATTACGCTACAAGACATCGTAGACACAGACACAAATATAACTCATGCCATGCCTCTCAAAAGGATACCTTCACTAGCCACACAATAACAGTGAACTTCTGAGAAACTCTAACATAGTTACTTTATTAGTTAGTCGCTAACTATGTGACCACTAACTTGGCAAGACAGGTAGCCCTACTTTATATACCTATAGATACTATAGAATTGAGCAAAGTTTTGATTACATATTTGAGGTATGTATGTCTCATGTGGTGGAACTTTACAATGATCTTTGAAATAACTAAAGACCACTAAAGACAATATTATCATGATTAAGTTTTCTGAAGAGTCAAAAGTTTTTGACAAGATACAGGTATAAATGAATTACTTACTTAAGTTCAATAAGGTCTTTATTAACGTAGATCGTAGCTTAGAGATATGTAAAAAATAATAAAGTTTGTTAGCTTATTTATTGAAGATAGAACTTTTTTTATTAAAATAGTCAGTGAATAGTGATATTAAATAATACATATAAAAATTCTCTTATTCCTTGCCAACCCATCCTTATTTCTGTTTTAGCCAAGTAGAAGTAGGTATTTCCCCAATCAGACATTGAACAACAACTTTAAAAAATAGATAAGTAATTTCGTTATTCACTTGTCCAATGATTATCATCATCATCATCATCTCAGCCGGAAGACGTCCACTGCTGGACATAGGCCTCCCCCATAGGTTTCCACCGTGAACGGTCCTGCGCTACTTGCATCCACCGGCGCCCAGCAACTTTCACCAAGTCATCTGTCCACCTTGTGGAAGGCCGTCCAACACTACGCCTTCCGGTCCGCGGGCGCCATTCGAGAACCTTTCTTTCCCATCGGTTATCGGTTCGTCGAGCTATATGGCCCGCCCATTGCCACTTCAACTTACTTATCCTGAAAGCTATGTCAATGACATTGGTCTTTCTACGTATCTCCTCATTTCTGATTCGATCACGTAGTGAGACTCCGAGCATAGCTCTCTCCATCGCACGCTGAGCGACCTTGAGCTGAATTATTACTCATGAGACCAATAGTTAGCGACCACGTCTCAGTGCCATAGGTCATTACTGGCAATATACACTGGTTAAAACCCAAAGGGCGTTTGCGCCGTAAAAAAAACGGACGGTAAATTCACGTCTAGCGTTTGCGCACTCATCCGTATCCGATCCGGTTTTCATTCGTATTTGAGATGATATTGCATGACATGGTCGTCGTGATGTGCCGAGTCGAGCTGACTGACTGAGCTGATCTCGACCATAATGCTATAGAAGCAAGAAGCGTTCAAAGTCAAAGTGTTAACACTTTACCACTGACTGATGAGCAGTTGACTGTACTCAAGTATAGATTTCGGGTACTTATAGAATTCGAATACTAGGTTGATCTTTTTTAATTATATCTACTTATGTAATGTAGATCCCGCAATAAAGTCGCTCACGTTACTCGTATAGTTCGTTTCACGTAAATAGAATCCTGGAGTCTCTTGTCTCGAGTGTGCATTCGATTATTTTTGTAACGAGTACCAAAATACTTGTTTATCAAAAAATTTACAATTTGGCACATCACTAGCAGCGCGAGCTTTCCCCTCCCCGTACCTCACTCTTCATCCGTAAAAAAATCGTGTAGTGCGCAAGCGTACGTACAATTTGTATGGCGGTCACTTCGACTCGGTTTTGATCCGTAAAAATACCGATCCGGAGTGAGAATTTACGGATCGAAAACGAACCGGATACGTATGGGTGCGTAAGCGTCCATACAATTACTAGGATGGCCAAACCGGATCAGAAACGGATAAGAATCGAATGAGAATCGGACACGGATGAGTGCAAACGCCCTTAGTCTTCAAACACTGAGGTATTTTGGATGCAAAGAGATGCCGCAATTTCCCGAACGCTGCCCAGCCGAGTTGGATCCGTCTATTGACCTCTTTATTGAAGTTGGATCTACCTAACTGGATTACTTGTCCAAGGTAAATGTAGTGATCTATAGCTTCGATAGTAGCACTTCCAATACTGACCGGTTTAGGTGTAACATGAATTGATTACACATTAAATAAAATAAAAAACTGCTTCTATATTACATTAAAATTACACTAAAATTGTCGCAATTTGTAGTGAACAACCACGAAAATCTTAAAACTTGCTTCCATGTTCCTTTTTTATATAGATAACTTAATTCCAATATATTTTTTGGACTACATGATCATTTAAACGTAAAAGACAATGATAATGATAATGGTTGTATTATAATGGTCTAGTAAATTCTAGACAATACGGTACAATATCCTGCAAAAGAGATAACAGTTGAAAAATTTGAGTTTCGCTCCACTTAAGGAAGAATAAAAAGATATAAAAAGAGACAAATGAGATCGTAACTCAAAGATCCTACCTCCTGGTACCTGCGAGTTTTTGATCCTTTTAAATACATTGAAGTTTTTAATAGTATCTTGTAAGAGATATTTTCTTATTTTACAACTTTTTCCTTTTTTGGCCTAACAAGTTTCAAGCAAGATAAAGAAGAATTAGAGACAAATTAGTGAAATATATTCAATTTTTCTGTAACATCTTGTCTACGATGACACCAAAATGTTAGTCACTTTTCTTGGTGGAAGATATTCAATTCTATTAAAATACAACTATTCTTTTCTTTAATACACGTGCAAGGTTAAACGACTATTTACTCGTACTATTTACTCTGCGCTGATAGTCAAAACTCTATTGCGTTTTCATAAACTTTTGTGAAAATACCTATATTTCGTTTGTAGTTATTTAGTTTTAAATTATTGTTTATATTTTTATGTTTACTAGCGTATTGGTTCTGTCAGTCTGTGAATAAATGTTTCCAAAAACGGCTTACAAGCTTTTGTTTGTTGGAAAAATCTTAAGGCTCTACTACTCGAGGGATCAATAAATATTGTATGTGGCAGAAAACAATAATTGCAACGACCGGTGTGATGTCTACTGTCCACAAACCCAATAGGGAGTTGGGCGAGATTGAAAGCCACATTTATGATGTTGTATCATCAACAGCTCATATACGTCCCCACCTAGGGGCTCGAGCTCGTAATGTTGTATAATACAAATAAATTAAGTTTTACATTTTCTAATCTAATTCATTTTTTTATTTTTTTTATACAATTACTTTTATTTAGATACCTTACTTACATTGTAAATAAATAAATATTTTTTTTAACACCTGTATATCCACCAACAAATTAAGATTTACTAACAGATAATCTCAAACTTCGCACCCTATAAACTCTATGCTTCGCACTAACAAATAATAATAAAATAAAAAAAATGCACATTCTACTCCAAAAATAGAGCAAAAGGTCGACCACGGGAACCAGACACGTAAATAAATATTACCTGAACAAACAGTTCTGTACCACACGTACACGTGGTCGAAACGGAGCCGGATCCCCTAGTAAAACAGCTTAAGCGCTTGCACACGACGAACTATTGGAGGCCGACTTTAGGTTGCGGAAAATAAAAAACAAGGTCGGGTCGGTTCTACAAAAATTGGTGGTAGGCTTTACTTATTTTAATCGAAAATTAAACGTTCGATGTGTTCATTCTAAGTTGAATAAGACACACGCAGTCAAAAGACAGTTGGCTGCGAGCATCCTGTAAGGCAGTGCAAAATTTAACTAACAATAAATTAAACTAAACTGTTAGAAAAGAACTACCAATTTCAATCCGTAGTACCAATGTTTAACAAGCAAGAAGCAGGTGGGGGGAATTCATAGGCGATTCCAATCCGGAGTGTAAGTGTGGTGCGTTTCCACAGAAAATGGACCATCTCATATCGTGTCCTTCTTGTCCTTCCACCTGTACACGAGAGGATTTAATGAAGGCTACTTACAGTGCGTTCCGCGTAGCTTAATTCTGGGTCGAGACTATTTGAGTTATGCTGTCGACTCTTAAAGAAGAAGAATGCTTAACCCTTGCTATAACAGTTTTCAAGCCGTCTCGACTTAGCGACAAGTATTCATAAATGTTAACGATACGTAAGCGTCCAGAGTCAATGGATTAGGGTGCCCTCCAAATCATTTACCAGTTTGATTAAGACGTTGCGACTGAATTCACCTGATCGTAGAAAAGAGAGAAGATTCCGTGCTACGGAAAACGCTTTCAGTTGTTGGTCCCGGCTACTGTCTAGTCACACGAACCATTTCAGTAGCCTTTGACGGCTTTATAACATTGACGCCAGGGTATGTGAGGTCAAATGCCGATCTTAAACACGCACACAATGAAGAAGGAGATTCGGTCATAAAGTTGGTCCAACTATCGCACCAACCAATTAGTATGTCGTGTGCAAACGTGCGGCAGGTTACAAAAGTTTGAAATTTGTGCACTGGTTGTTAGTGGACCCTTGTATCAGTTTAAGGCGGGGCACGAAAATTGGCAGTGGTGTGGTGGGCGCCGATTGTTACAAATTGCTATAGACGCCTGAGTTCCTAGTTCCATATTTGACGCGGTTTAGCGCAGAGACGGACATTAAATGTCTCATGCCCTTTTTTAGTGAAGGATATCAAGTGCAAGTTGCAGGTTCGCGTCACGTCAAAATAACGCTCGATGGAGTCTCTTTGCTTGCAAAATAATTTAAGAAACAACAGATATAATACTGTTACTGTTTTAAGTTAAACATTTTACTCACATCTCCACTTCGTCCTAAGCGTTTCTTTTACGTGACAGGAACCGCATATCACTAGTTCTACAGTACATTATCATAAGGCATCTCAATATCATCATCATCATCATCATGGACAATCGTATTCATTCAACCTTTAATCTTATCATTGCTTTCCATCAGGCAGGTAAGAATAAGCTCAAACTTAAACCCATTTACGAGAAAAATTCGTACTCGGAGCAATAATAATATTATGTTTACCTAACATTTCAATTCCTAAATCCGTCTCTGGCACATCACACGCAGAATGTATCAGCAATAAATTTAGCACAGGCATCCGAGATCGTAAATCTTCCAGTTTCCATTCATCTCTGTGTTTTCATACATTTTTATCATCGAGTTTATTGGCCTTCTCTATTTTCTCAAGCAGTTTAGTTAGGGCAGTCGATCGCAAACCGCGATAAGGTATAATATTTATGTAGCTATATTAAGCGATATACTTACTAGTAAAATTGTATTATAAAGCACGAAAAATCTACAATTTGTCATTGCTAAAAAGTGTAAAAGATTTAAGGTACATTTTGTTAGTGTTGTACTTCAAAAATTGTCTCTCTGAGTGAGATCATCCTGTAATTGCTCTGTGCTAAATTATATATTCTTCTTCTTCGTCGTGCGGGTTGCAAGGTCAATGACCGATCTAACAAACCCTAGTGTCGGAGTTATTGAGCCGCCAAAGGCCTCTGAATTTTACTATATTATTTAAATACGAAAATATGCTTGATTAAAAAGGCGTCTATCATTTGTGTAAAATCAAGCTCATTCTATTAATCACAAGCAGCACACACTCACAAACACGAAAAAGAGACGATTTGGCTGCGATCTCACGGATTGAAACGTTTTCGCCTCTTGGTACCAACTGCTTGACTGCCGGCTGACATTTTGGCAAGAGATACGTTTATAAACTGCGAAATATCTTAATTTTCTGTCGGTGTAGTTAATTCTTTTATCACTTTTATCGTGTATCATATATCTATAGATACAGTATATACCAGTCCAGTATATCTTTCTTTGATTATATCGAGTTATTCTTTTGTTTTGTAAGTTCTTTTTTAAGACTAATATTTTTTACATTTCATACTGATATTAATAATTATAAAAAATGCAAAAGTATGTTTGTTAGTTTGCTCTTCTTTCACGCAACAAAGAAAATTGCTATTTGTGCGATAAGAGAGGAAAAGGTAATTTTTGAACACTTGCTCGGGCACGTGCCCTTTACGCTTGTCATGTAGCAGCCAAAATTAACGAAGCTTCGTCACGTGGAAGCTTGTATGCTAGCAACATTGATTGAAGAAACCCTAACTCAGTCTTTGCTCTGTACTGAATCTCAGCTCCGAACTAAGATCTATACAGAGTCCATTATTTTGTTCACGATTTTAAAATAATTTATGATATTATCCATATTTTTTTATATACGCTACTGTCATCATCATCATCATTGGTCTTGACGTCTATTGCAGACGTTTCAAACAGTGTGTAGACGCTACTTTACTTAAATAGTATTAAAACATAGTGTAGTCTAGTTATTGTAAAGCTCTTCATTGAACGTTTTTTTATGTTTCCACGAAGATTAAGATTGTATTCTCAATATAAAGTAAATTACACACTCACTTTCCCACGTGTTTTCTTCTTCATATATGTGAAATAAGTACAAAGGAATAACCCAATAAATACATACATACATATTATGATCACGCTCTTATCCCAGAAGGGGTGAGCAGAGCTTTAGTAGGCTTCTAAGAAACATACATCGATCTTCACGTTTAGTACAATAAATATATTTTTGAATTATTTATTATCATAAGTTCCGTAAAATTCTAGCCAACTTTATAAATTTTCATAAAACCTCTAGAATCATAAGAAGACAAATCTCGAGAAGAAATATCTACAAACGATATTTAAACTTGATAACAAAAAAACGTATTACGGTAACCAACCGTATGATGAATTTTGACTGCGTGTTAAAATGCTTCCTTGTATATCCTTTTTTATCCCAAATAAAAACCAAAAGAATTTCAGAAAAAAAAAAACACTTAAATATTGGGACCCGTTATTACTAGGTTAAAGTTTCCCCGACTAATCCCGATCCTTCAGCGGTATCTTTTGTCACGTTCCCTAGTTCTGACGTGATACATCCACAGTTTGGGAATTTTGGCCACAACGTGACTAGAAAGGGTCAGGCCTGCTCAACTTAGAGACCAAGAAGGGTTATTTGCAACGTGCATTGCTGTACGTACAACTTTAAATTCATTGTCCCGCCCCGCCAGGCTCCGTAGCCCAGGTGGTAGTGTATCTGCCTCCGACGCACAGGGTCGCAGGTTCAAATTCCGCCCAGGACAAACATTCGTGTGATGAGCACTTGTGTTTGCCTTGTTTTTGGTCGCCGTTTATCTATATAAGTATGTATTTATCTAGTAATGAATATCAGCTGTCTGGTACTCTGCTTAGTTTGGGATCCCAACATATTTATTATTTATTGTTTAAAAGAAAACTACAAAAATCTGTATGTTTTTTTACAAATCGACATGCTGATTTTTCCTAATGAACTTTTCTAATAAGTACTTGTGAGATAGATAGTTTTTGATTAATGTTAAAAAGTATTGGATAATTTCATTTTTCGGTTTCTTATCCTGCTTAAATTACATTCTTCAATATCTCTCGTTGGACTAGTATTTGTTAGTGAAAATGTCAATTTTGACAAAATAACTTTTATGCAGTTTTTCACTTTTTTACAGCCAATTTTATCAAAATCAATTTTGTAATATTTTTATTAACACATTGACTTGGCTATGAATTTTGTGTCGGTCTGGCCAATTCTTACTTGCAGTGTTTATAGAAGTTGATAAACAGCAGGCAGAAAATGCGTCTTATTAGAAAAAGGAAGTTTTTTTTCTCTCTTTGGTAAGTATTTTTATTTAATTTTCTTGGATATTTTAATACCAATTAACAGTAGGTCAATTTTAATTAAACGGCAGTGTATGCTGAAGTTGGTCTGTAGTTGTTGACTGTAGAGTTTCCAGAGTAAAGATTTGTCGAATTCTTGATTGACTCGGTCCCAAACCTATTCGGCTCAGACAATATCAATTTAGATCGAATTTGTCTTTGTTTGATTTGTCGTATTTGGCTTCAGGCAAATCGTTCTTTTGTTGGTATTTTACTATTCCTGTGTAAACTTACATGAATTCCCAAACATACATAAGTATTAACGTTTTAAAATAACAATAGGAAGCATGGTTCGTTAAAACAAATTACGATTATATGATGACACAAGTTAAGAGATTGTCTTGTAATGACTTATTTATTGTGTTGGTTGTAAGGTGTTACAGAGCCACCACTGATAATGGCTCGTGTATCGACTACTTCGATAGATAACAGCCCGGAACAATGACTTAACATGCCTTCTTCTTTTGGGACAATCAAATGATTCAGCCTGCAAAAATTAACTAAACTGGAGAAAATCTCACAAAGATATTTTCTGTGTGGCAATCCCTACCAGGATTCGAACCTGGGATTAGACTTAGCAAGTCATCGAGCCTCTCCGCACCTAGACACGGAGCACCTTTTTTCAGTTTACTATGTTTTATAAGAATTCAAAACTCTAATTAACAACATCTCCAATTAATACCGCATCTGGTAGATCAGATGTAATACGACACCGTGTTAATTTATGCTCTATTTAAAAGGTCCTAGAAGCGAACAGGTCTTGGTGCGCAGAAACCACGGTCCAGCGCATCCGAGGGCAGACCTCGCACTTGCATGGAACGAACGTGCTCTTCCATAATGTGACACTGTAAGGGGACTGTTCGTTTCGAGGACTTCGGGATGGATAAATACTAGAAAGCCAATTAATAAAAAAAAAGAAAACTATGTGTATGAAGACCAAAAACTTTGCAACAAAGCATTTAGTGCAATCAAACTAGGGAGGTTAAGTATATTTGTATTGTATTGTATTAAGGAGATGGTCTAGCCTAGGTTTACCAAGAAATGAGAAGATAAAGTCATTAATTCATTTGGTAATCTGATATTAATAAAAATAGAAATGCAGTGAACACAAATGTAGTAGATTTGAAATTATAGCCTAAAGCAGTGGACTTCTGCACAATTTAGTAATATTGATTATTATTGTTACATTGTTTCTGCTTTATAATTATTACAATTTAGTGGTGGCGGCTGGATGAGGAAAGCGGGTGATCGTGCGCTTTGGCGTGCCCTTGGGGAGGTCTACGTCCAGCCGTGGACTGCAATAGGCTGATTGATTGATTGAGTGGTATTGAGTATTTTTATTTTTATTTATTTTCGTTTTTTGAGATATGAAAGTATCTTAGTTTAATAAAATGAAAACACGGTGAATGGAAAAATAGTGTAAGTAAAAAAAACTGTAGATTCTGATACTGTTTTTTGATCTGTTGTTTCTGTTTTTTGTTTTCTGTTGATTTGTAACCCAACGATATATATAGATATTCACTGAGTAGGTAGAATATCTTCACACGGACAAAAAGTGCTACTCTCAGACCCAAAAATATTTTAAGACAACGAGCTTTGGGACCTAATTTGGGATGCCCTCGGGGTTCACAAAAAATAACGGGTTGTGACCTAGCAACAAGGTCCTTATTCCTAGGGTTATGACATGGGCTAGGCAAAGTGACAAACTACTTTCACAGCTTTAGCTCACGTTATGTTCTTGCTCTTGAGCGTCGGTAGTCTAGTGGCTAAGAACACTGCCTCCCGTCTGGGAGACGCGGGTTCAATCCCCACCACATAGCAATGTGTTTTCGAATTTCGAATTCATTATATTCCTTTATTCGACGCTCTTATGGTAAAGGAAATGTACACAAAATGAAACCTGTACACTCCTGCAAAGAAATTCAAAGACCCCGCACTGGGCCAGCTTGGTCGATTAAAGCCTAATCACCCTAATTCAGGATAGGCTCGAGTCCCTCGGTGGGGACAATCAATCAATCAGCCTATTGCAGTTGACTGCTGGACGTAGGCCTCCCCAAAGGCACGCCAAAGCGCACGATCACCCGCTTTCCTCATCCAACCACCACCAGCGACCTTCCTCAGGTCATCAGTCCACCTGGCAGGGGGTCGTCCCACACTACGTTTCCCAAGACGCGGTCTCCATTCGAGAACCCGTCTGCTCCAACGCTCGTCGGTTCTGCGACAGACGTGGCCAGCCCACTGCCACTTCAGCTTGCTACACTTGCAACCACCTTGGTCCTCTGCCGGATGATTTCGTTTCAGATTTTGTTCCGTAGCGAAATACTAAGCATAGATCTTTCCATAGCTCGCTGAATGACATGTAGGTGGTGGGCCAGCTTCACCGTCATGTTCCACGTCTCAGCTCCGTATGTCAAAACGGGTAGGACACACTGGTTATACACCCTGCTTTTCAGGCATTGCGGTAGTGGCGACGAGAAGATATAGTTTCCTAAATGCTGCCCAGCCCTTATAGTAGATTGTTATTATGACTTTATGTATATATGTATGTTATTTGTGATGTAGATTTAAAATGACGAAGACTTTGTTGTATGTAGAAGAAAATATAATAAAAGTAATCTTATAAAACAAGTAGTTTCTTAAAAAAAAAGTAAATATGATGCGTCTAATGAGATGGTCTATCGCGAAGTGCAGTGCCGCGGGTCACTGGCCCCCTCTCCTCGTCCCGTCCCTTCGTCTCTGTCGCCTTACAGTTGTAGACATCTTCCCCCCCCTCGAATAGTCCGGGATTCGAGCAGGAACCGTCAGAAGAGTCTGATGAAGGGAGCAATGGGCATAGCTTATTCATGACTCGCCGCACGATGCCCTTTGTGGTAGTGACATCGGCCACTCTAAAAACTCCGTCAGCTCCAGGGTAAAGCTTGTGAATGCGCCCCATGCGCCATTTGAGCGGATGCAGGTTCGCTTCTTTAATTATAACCATGTCTCCTTCTTGGGGTCCTCTTTGGTCCACTTTCCATTTGGTTCGTTGTTGCATCTCGCTCAAGTATTCATGACGCCACCGCTCCCAAAAATTCTGCCGCATCTGTTCAATGTGCAGGTATCTATTCAGTCTGCTAGTATTGACGTCCAGTAAGGCTGGAGATGGCAGTAAAGTGAGTGCTCTGCCGATGAGGAAGTGGCCCGGGGTAAGAGGACATAAGTCATTGGGATCTGGAGATAGAGGAGTCAAGGGTCTGGAATTGAGGATGGCCTCTATTTGGGTGAACAAAGTGGACAACTCCTCGAAAGTTAAATGCTGGTTCCCTAAAATCCTAACCATGTGGAACTTTGCAGACTTTACGCCTGCTTCCCAA
The DNA here is from genome assembly GCA_951230895.1 of Carpatolechia fugitivella. Classification (NCBI taxonomy): domain Eukaryota; kingdom Metazoa; phylum Arthropoda; class Insecta; order Lepidoptera; family Gelechiidae; genus Carpatolechia; species Carpatolechia fugitivella. The sequence continues at coordinate 5,201,404 of OX579649.1, forward strand.
AGCCCGCCGAAATGCGGGGCGTAAGCGGGTGAAAACTTAAAAATAATTCCTTCGTTAGCACCAAAACAAGTAATGTCATCACTGCATGATTTAAGAAAGGTTGTGATTTCGTTGTTTGCGCCTACAAAATTTGTGCCATTGTCGCAATATAGCTGGCTCGGCTTGCCTCTACGGGAAATAAATCGCCGCAAACAAAGTATGAAAACATCAGTCGACAAATCACTTGCTAGCTCCAAGTGTAAGGCTTTGGTTGCCATGCATACGAAAAGGCATAGGTAACATTTACTAATTCGACAGCCACGGCCCTTACGATCAGTGATATAAAAGGGACCGGCAAAGTCGACACCGCTCACTTGGAATGGAAGATTCGGTTGTACTCTAACAGAAGGTAAGTTTCCCATTATTGGGTTTATACTCTCAGCTTTTATGATTCTACATCGAATGCAATTGTTCACTACCTTCCTAGCTAAAATTCTGCCTCTTAAAGGCCAAAAACATTCTCTTATATTACTTAGAAATAACTGTGGTCCGCAATGTAAAAGATTTTTGTGTACGTACATGCATAAATAGTAACTTTGTAAAATTATTATTTGATTCCAGCAAGGCGGGGTGTTTCTTTGAGTAAACTTCAGAAGAATTTTGAATACGACCACCCACACGAACTATGCCAAATTTATCGATAAATGGACTGAGAGATAAAATATGAGATTTGTTAGGTAAGTTTTTGTTATTCGATAAAATTGAAATTTCATTTCGAAAACATTCTATTTGGTGTAAATAAATAACTTGTTTAATGACAAATCCATTTCTTCACAGGTAAATGGTCCAGTCCTTTTATTGTTTGGATGGCGCGAATTGAAGATGAAACGCATGATAAAAGCAAGGACTCGTTGCAAGGTAAGTAATTTGGAATAGTTTTCAAAATTGATTAGTTTATTTGTTTCTGTTGTAGTTTTTTTATTAGTGTTAGTTGAATTAGCTGTGTTGTAGTTGTAGTGTGTGTAGTAGTTTTAGTTTTAGAATAAGTTTTTCTTTCAGGTACATCACCAGCTGTGTAAACAATATTTTCTGGCCAATTATCAGGCTCAAGGAGTAAAAAACTAGGCCCGTTCCACCAAAGTGTGGCCTTTCGTAAGCCATTAGGGTCTAAACCTCTTGAAGCTAAATCTGCAGGATTTTCAAGACCTGGGACATGTCTCCATGAATTTACTGAAGTGAGATTTTGTATTTCACTTACACGGTTAGCTACAAATGTTTGTAGCTCACAAGGTTCAGATGATAACCAGGCTAATACAATTGAAGAATCAGTCCAGTGAATTTGTTTAGAAATATCACAACGAAGCGAACTTGTAACTTTTGAACATAAACGAGCAGCTAATTGAGCTGCGCAAAGTTCTAAGCGAGGAATTGATATAGATTTTAAAGGAGCTACCTTTGTTTTAGCACAAAGTAGTCTCACTAGAATGTTCCCAGATAAATCTTGTGATCTTATGTAAACACAAGCAGCGTACGCAGCTTGCGATGCATCTGAAAATGAATGAAGTTCTACTGTAACCGGTTCATGGATTATAACACATCTTGGTACTTGTATAGTAGAAAGTGTATTTAGGCTCGACACAAAATTATTCCACATTTTTTCTAGCTCTGGTTGGACAGGATCGTCCCAGTCTAATTTTGTCAGCCATAATTTTTGAAGAATAATTTTGGGAGTAATTGTGCATAAACCAAGCAATCCTAAAGGGTCAAACAATTTAGCTGAACTTGATAGGATTGATCTTTTTGTTACATGAACTGGAGCTTCAATTTTTATAGGGAAATCAAAAACATCTTGAGCTGGATTCCATTTTAAGCCTAATGCACTTGATTGAGAACATAAATCAAATTCTTTCGATGACAGTGTAGTTGCATTTGATTCAAAGATTGATGGAGTATTTGAACGAAATTTACGCAGAGGAAAACATGCAGAATTTAGTATATTAGTTACTGAAGATATAATGTGTTGCAGTTCCCTCTTAGTTTGTGCTCCAGATAGAAAATCATCTATGTAGAAATCTTCTTTTATTAATTGTGAAATGTTAGGATCAGAGCTATCTTTTGAAAGTTGAAGTAAGCATCTGGTACTGAGAAACGGTGCCGAAGCTGTCCCGTATGTTACAGTATTTAATTGGTAAATTTTTATGGGTGAATATTCATCGTCACGCCATAATATCATTTGTAAATTGCGTTGGTTTGGATCTATTAGTATCTGACGATACATTTTTTCGACGTCTGCTGATACCGCGTATCTATGCTGACGGAACCTTAGTAAAATTGAAAAAAGGTCGTCTTGTACGACTGGACCTACATATTGTATGTCATTAAAAGATTTACCAGAAGTCGTTTTCGCTGAAGCGTCGAAAACGACCCTTAACTTTGTTGTTTCACTTTGCTCTCTAATGACCGCATGATGCGGAAGATAACATCCTAATAATGGTTTAGGAACTTCACTTAGGTGCCCTTAAGCTTCATACTCGTTTACAAATTTATTATATTCTTGTCTAAGGAAAGGTTTGTTTCTCATTTTCCTTTCAATTTGAAATAGTCTCTTTTCTGCAATATCGTAAGAATCACCCAAAACGCTTGGACACTCACGAAGAGGAATCTGCACACAGAACCTACCGCTATCTGTACGACTGGTAGTTTCAGTAAACAATTTCTCGCAATAATCATTATCTTTTGATTCAAATTTAGTCGGAGGCAAATCATCTAATTCCCAAAATTTAGTTAATTGTTCTTTAATATCTTGACTAAAATGACATTGAATTCGTCTAGTTTTTGAGTGTACCCCCATATTCCCCCCTATGGGACCTGCTACTATCCAACCTAATTTGGATTCTTGTAAAATGGGTTCATTTAGTCCCAAGTTCAGCCTACCAGCACTAATCAAATCCCAGAAAATGTCAGCTCCTAATAATAAATCAATTTTAGATGGGTAATAAAACTGTGGATCAGCTAATTGAATGTCGCCTGGAATATTTAGTTTATGAATAGGTGCATGAGGTAAACTGTCAGTGATGATGATGGGTAAAATGAAACATTTGACTATAGTACTAAACGTACTGTTTAATGATTTTATTTTTAAATTACAATGCTCAGTAATGTTAATTGTATTGTTGTTGAGACAAGAGACATGTTGATTAATATTTTTTATTTTATGAATTCCAATTCTTTGTTGAGCGGCTTCGTTAATAAACGAGGACTGGCTCCCACTGTCCAGTAACGCACGTAAAATAAATGATTTGTCATTGTTTGTCACTTCGACTAATGCAGTAGAAAGAATTGTTTGATAAGAAGAGACAGCAGACATTGCAATGGAATTTAAGGAATCCGTTTTTATTTCATGTTTAATGTTGTTGATTGTTTGATTAGGATTTGCTGTAACGCACGATGTAGAAGCATTTTGTTGTTGTAATTGTCGTTGAGATTGTTGTTGTTGTAATTGTTGCTGTGGAGTTTTTTGTTGTTGTTGTACTTGATGTGATTGTAGCATATTTTGTTGTGGGACTTGTTGTTGTTGTAGTATATGTTGTTGTTGTTGTATATGTTGTTGTTGTTGTATATGTTGTTGTTGTTGTATATGTTGTTGTTGTTGTATATGTTGTTGTTGTTGTGGTTGTATATGTTGTTGTGGTTGTATATGTTGTTGTGGTTGTATATGTTGTTGTGGTTGTATATGTTGTTGTGGTTGTATATGTTGTTGTGGTTGTATATGTTGTTGTGGTTGTATATGTTGTTGTGGTTGTATATGTTGTTGTGGTTGTATATGTTGTTGTGGTTGTATATGTTGTTGTGGTTGTATATGTTGTTGTGGTTGTATATGTTGTTGTTGTTGTTGTTGTATATGTTGTTGTGGTTGTATATGTTGTTGTGGTTGTATATGTTGTTGTGGTTGTATATGTTGTTGTTGTTGTATATGTTGTTGTGGTTGTATATGTTATTGTGGTTGTATATGTTGTTGTGGTTGTATATGTTGTTGTGGTTGTATATGTTGTTGTGGTTGTATATGTTGTTGTGGTTGTATATGTTGTTGTGGTTGTATATGTTGTTGTGATTGTATATGTTGTTGTGGTTGTATATGTTGTTGTGGTTGTATATGTTGTTGTTGTATATGTTGTTGTGGTTGTATATGTTGTTGTTGTTGTTGTATATGTTGTTGTTGTTGTTGTTGTATATGTTGTTGTTGTGGTTGTATATGTTGTTGTTGTTGTATATGTTGTTGTTGTTGTATATGTTGTTGTGGTTGTATATGTTGTTCTTGTTGTAGAACTTGTTGTTGTTGTGAAAAATATTGTGATTGAGTATTTTGTCTGTGTAATAACGTATTCTGTTACAGATGTTACAGATGTAATAACGTTTCCTGTTACAGATCCTGCAGCCACTGAAAAGATTACAAGTAAAAGACATACAATGAAAGGAAAGGAAAGGAACATACATTGAAAGGATTGATGACCACTACGCAGGCAGTTACCACCACACAGTCTCCAATGGTAAACTTTTGAGCTACGTTCTTCTAACGGTAAAGATTTAAATTTGGAACATTCATGTAACTTGTGATTTTGTAAACAAAAAATGCAATTATTATTCTGATTAGCGGCGCTTCCGGTAGCAGCAATAAAGGATTTTGATTTGTTAAAACTTTGACGTCTTTCATTTTTATTGTTATTAGAAATTTAAGGATGAAGATAATTTACCTGCATTCAATGTTTCTAAAACATCTGCTCTTTGACGTAAAAAAGAATAAAATTCTTCTAAAGAAGGAGACCCTTCATTGCTCCGAAACTCTTCCCACTTCCTCAAGGTCACGGTGTCTAACTTTGATGAAGCTATATAAATGATAAGTGTATCCCAAGTTGAAGTACTTTCACCTAGATTTTCTAATGCCTTCAGGTTTTTAGATAATGTATCAATCAAGTTACGAATGCCTTTATCTGACTCCTTATTCAGTTGTTCAATTGAAAATAAACACTTTAAATGCTCGTTGATGAGTAGACGTTTGTTGTCATAACGTTCGCAGAGTAAAGACCAAGCGATGGCATAATTAGAGGCAGACACAGAAACAGAACTGATAACATGGCTTGCTGTACCCTCAAGGTATGATTTTAAATAATGAAATTTGTTAATGTTATCAATCTTATTACTGTTATGAATTAAAGCCATAAACATGTCACGAAATTCTAACCATTTCTCTGATTTACCATCGAATGGGGGTATTTTAATAGGAGGTAATTTTAAATTATTATCATGTGTATGACAATCCCCATTATTTGAATTAGAACCCTCATCCTTGTACAAACTTTCCCAGGATTCAAAAAGAACCTGCGCCTGAACAGATAAAGAAAATATAATATCTTCAGTTTTTTCTCTTTCCGAAATCTGTTCATCTTCATCTACTTCTTCTGATTTCTCAATCTCCGTTTGAATTTGCTCGAAATCAGAAATATCTTGCAATTTATTTATACGCATAGAAAGTTCCTTAAAAATGCGTTTATTTATCTGATCAGGCGGTAAGTCCAATAACGGTTTTAAATATTTTTCAAAAGAAGTTAAACGTTGACGCACTGAAGCCCTTTGTTTGACTAATTCTTTTAAAATAGCACTCATTTTGTAAACGCAAAAACTTAAAAATTAATTGTTACTATCGTTAAGAAAAATAGTCAAAAATAATATAAAAATTAAATCAAGCAATGATTACAAACCGACATTGATGACTAAGGCCGAAATCCATTCACAAGTGCAGCGGGAATCCGCGCGACAGCTGCCCGGTGCACGGTGTGACTCACCGTAATGAATGGCGGCAGCCGGTAAACCGCCCGCTCCGCTTATCACCAAGTTTTAGCCACTTACGCGGAATTACTGGAATTTTGCATAAATATTTTATGAAAAGCAAATTATATTATTTAACTTTTATTTTATTTAGGTTTAGGGAATACGTAATAAATATAATTTGAAGAAAATCAATTGTACTAATGGTGGGGTAGGTGATCGATCAAAACTATATTTTTGGTATAAATAACGTAAAATTACGTACAAAATCTTTTTGAAAATACGCAGTAAGCATGAATATGAGAAACTAATAATAAATTGACCGAAAATATGTTCAAAAAGCACCAAAAAGCACGACTTTTATTTTTAATATTTTTTGAAGAGGGTATGAATTAACACTTTGCAAAGAATTATCCACTCAATCCACGCAAATAAAGCTGCAAATGGAACAAAAAGGATAGAAAGGAATGGGCACACTTCCCTGGTTGGTGTTGCAGCGTTGTTAGATTGACCTGGCAATCGCATGAAAACACAATGTATCTCACAAGTAATACATTATTATATTAAATTTGATTGTTTAGTGCGATTGCCAAGTCAATCTATGTATTTATCGCATGAAAACATAATGTATCTCACAATTAATACATTATTATATTAAATTTGATTGTTTTGTGCGATTGCCAAGTCAATCTATGTATTTATCGCATGAAAACATAATGTATCTCACAAGTAATACATTATTATATTAAATTTGATTGTTTAGTGCGATTGCCAAGTCAATCTATGTATTTATTTAAAACATAAGAGATTTTTAATATTGATCTGGTCACTATAAGATGTTGTTAGGTGAGCTAATTACGTAATAACTTAAGACAGAAGGACTCTTAAGTAGGGACTAAATAAATTAACCGACTTGGTATTACATGGATCTCACAACTTTTTACGGTAGACTAAGTTGCGTGCGAGACTTGGTTTTTTTACAAGTTATGTTTTTGATGGCATCTCATTTTTTTTTGTAGATCGCATGAAAACACAATGTAAAAATGCACACCTACGCTCCACCGACCCTACACCTAACCTACACCTAACCTACACCTACCCTATACCTACCCTATACCTACCCTACACCTATCCAACACCTATCCAACACCTACCCTACACCTACCCTACACCTACCCTGCACCTCTTATTCAATTATATTCCATTATACAGGTACACTGATTCATTTACTGCAAATGTAACTTTGTAATCCTATATAATGCCCCAAGATTTATATGGGATTACAAAGTTATCTAGCAAATGATGTATCTAGAAAACTGGGCCGAAATTGCAAAATGTTTTAGTTTTTCCTTGGTTTATACACTAAACACTAATTCCATTCTAAATTTGAAGCTTCTATGTCTGCTAGAAGTGCCTTAGAGTTTTGATGATCGGTCAGTCAGTGAGTGACAAAATTAAGAAACTTTGACTAGTTATAATTCATAAACTACTGGTTCAAATTGATTGAAATTTGAAATATACCGTATTTATACAATGCCTGCTTGGTTACTGAAAACTCAGGCTTCTAGTTTTATCCACAACGAAGTTATAGGGGGGTCGAGAATGGCCTGAACTGCTTCGAGAAAAGTATGGTACGGCCGTGCCGCTTTTTTGCTCGACTTGGCGGGGGCACTGCCGTGCGCCCAGATAAAAGTAATCTTATAAAACAAGTAGTTTCTTAAAAAAAAAGTAAATATGATGCGTCTAATGAGATGGTCTATCGCGAAGTGCAGTGCCGCGGGTCACTGGCCCCCTCTCCTCGTCCCGTCCCTTCGTCTCTGTCGCCTTAGAGTTGTAGACAATATATGATTCTTTGTTTATTTAAAAATAAATAAAAATAAATTAAAACGTTTTTATTGCCTTCACAAAAACAGAACAATTACAAATACAATACTAGGTAGGATCAAGTTTGGCAAAAGGAACCAGCCTCAGCAAATGCTTGACATACAAGTATGCCTAGCGCTGGTTTTCAGACTGGCCCCACACGCAGATGGGTCGGTCACCTTTATGTTTGTAAAATTTAATAATCCTATACTACTTAGACGAAAACTTTAACTTTAAAAAAAAAGTACAAAAGATACGAATCCTGTGGAGTTTCTTCTGGCCGTTCTTCTCCACGGGCGTACACTGGTAGTGAACGGTGCCATCCATGATAGCTTTGACGTCGAAAAATGATTTGTAAAAATCTTAATTTGAAGAAAATGATTTTGATTTGATTTTGATTTCCCAACTGTACTCTTCTTGCGATTTCACGCTCGAAGTTGTCTCTACCCAACTGCAACGTCTGCCCGAGGTAGACATATTCTTGGACAACTTCCAGCACTTCGCCATTGATCGAGATTGGTTCCGGAATTATTAGTTCGTTGAACATGACCTTAGTCATGTCCAAGTTCATCCGGAGACCGACTGACAATGAGGCAGCATTAAGACTGTGCTGCATTTTTTGCAGATCCTGCCACGATTCAGCCATTATCACTATGTCGTCGGCAAAGCGGAGGTGACTGAGATATTCCCGATTAATGTTGATGCCCAATGGGGATATATATGACTTGATGATATTCTTGCTCTTTCAATTACTGACAGATCAACGCAGAGCCGAAACTACTAAGTTTAGAAGAAGGCCACTTCCCATGAATAGCCACTTACTATAAACGGCCATTTCTCTGAACGGCCACTTCCCATGAAAGGCCACTTCCCTGAACGGCTGAAACTTGGAATTTAGACAGGTGGACAAGCACTAAGAAGAGATTTTTGTAAACTTTATCCCTAACAGGGTGAAAGGGGGATGGGGGTTAAAGTTTGCATGTAATCCCGTGTCGGTTTTCGCAAACGGAATGCTAGTTAATCATATTCCTGGAATTTTAATTTCTCTTATTCTACCACGGATTGCACGCCAACCGCAATTTTACCGCAAAACGATAATTTGCCAAGTATTTAACGTCTAGTGTTGGTTAATAATTTCAAATAATGGTTTTCCCCTAACATTGGACAATCCACAACCGCAATGATTACCGTGGAACACGAGGTTAGCTGCTAGTAAGTAGAAAATACTGTGTTTGAGAAATGACGCTAAAGGTCATTGCACACATAATCAGTTCAATAATCAGGCTTCGGCGACCTGTCAGTGTCACTATTACTTCAGTCGTTCTTTTTTTATTTATTTATTTTTTCTTCTTTATGGCACTAGTAAATTTTGTGCCAGTGTCGAGTTTTCATTTTATTTACAAACAAAAGGTAAAGCAATAGGATTGAAAAATGGAAAGGAAAGTGTAAGTATTATAAAAAAATATATATAATAAACAAATATACAAATATACAAATATGAGTGCTAACTATTCTTTGTATATCAGTCAATGCTGCAAACACTAAGGAAGTCTACATACTATTCAACGCATAATCAGCTCGAGCCGAACAGAAAAGCTTTGACGATAACGATGACGAAAGGGTGATATTATCGCAACGTCTGATATTATCGCATATTATACATAAAATAACTGGCCAAGCACGTGTCGGACCACGCAAAGTGTAGGGTTCCGTAGTTGCCTAACAAAAGAATAGCTAAAGCCTAACCTATTATATAGGTTGTACCTATATTTAATTTTATCTACAATATTATGTAAGTACTACGAATAAAAATTGCTCCGCTGAGAACTAAGTTTTTGGAAATAAAAGTAGGCTAGACTAAATTGCTAAATAAAATTATAATAGTTTATGGAATATCTAACTGGAATTGAAAAAGAAATAGTATTGTAATTTCAAGTCTTTCATATGTTAGTATACTTAATTCTAACAAAAATAATCAAAAAAATTGAATATTCAAAGTGCTAATCATTGCAATCTAATAGGTAGGATTTCGAGGCACATCCGAACATCATCCAGTCGCTCGCGCTAATGAGCGCGCACTATGTTGATAGTTTTCCTCATAGTTTGAGGTCTACTTACTCGAAAATTCCATAAATTAGGCGAAAAAAATCTTTATGATGGCAACACTTGAATGCATGCAGTTCATTTTACCGGGAATCCCCAATCATAGCGAAACACATTGTCTACATTAGTTTTAACTAAAAAGTTGTATAAATAGTGTAAAAGAAGATATTTGTTTTTTTACGGATTATTTAATTAGGTAAAGGCTTTAAACGCGCTATTTTAACTGCGAAGGAATTGGCCGAAGAACTGGAAATTGAACCTGTTTAGAGCTACAACGAGGATTCGATGTGTTAAGCGTCAAGCTGGTGAAATTGCATGCGATGACCCCATAATTTCTCCAGAAAAAAAAAATTAGATTGAATTTTTCAACTGTTTTTGGACACTACATTAACTTCAGTCAATGAAAGGTTCGAACAATTAAATGAGTACTCGGAATATTGGTCTTTTTGTACAATAATAAACAGATTCCGGAAAAACGCGACCTTGTCAAGCTCTGTGGTGATCTCCAATTAAAATGAACTGTAGACTCTATATCAGACATAGATGGGCCGTATTCTGAATCAGACTTTCAGCGCTGTTAGCGATCAGAAAAGCAAAAAAACATACGAGTTTTGACAGCTGACAGTAATTTGGAACGCGATTACGGGTGCTTTAATCGATTTCAGCGCATCTCGGAACGCAGGGATGGTTGTGTATTGTGTGATGAATTCGTAAGTCTGAAATCCTATTTGCCTGATCAGAATGTGGTTACTCCTATTTTTGTTTTAAATTTTATCAAAGATCACAACTTACAAGAACTGTATTTAAATGTATGGATAGCATTGCCCTCCCTTTTTTGTATGGGTTTGAATTGCAGTTGGGGGGCGGCGCCGTAAAAATCTCGCCCAGGGCGCTGGTAGTGTTAAAACCGGCACTGGTTGTACTCTCAAACTATTTGCAGACGACTTAAGCGCCGAGCGGCGGACGACGTCTGCAGTCGATCGCTTCCAAGCCGTCGTCAACGTGTCGATCGTGTGTAAAAGCGTCTCTAAACTTGGCTAACAGCAGAGTCTATTTTGTATACATTGCTGCGTTTGGGTCGCACTTGGGACGGTAATTAGTACTACAACAGCAATGATCTATACAAGTATCACTCTTTTTTGGACAAAGTGTAAAGCGACTTAGGTACTACTAAAGAAAATCACGCGGAACAGACAGTTTAGTATGACCTATACGTTCAACTCAATATCGTAATATCGTGCACAGTATTGTGAATGCACATGTATGTTATACAGAAGTTTACGCATCAGTTCGTGTTTACTCTAAGAGGAGCGGATCAAGCAGTGGCCATGAAGGAGTAGGGTGACCATGACCACGCGTTCAAATAAATTAAGTATTGTGCATGAAAGAATCTTCTTCGTCCTAGCGTTTTCTTGGCTTAGTGCTGGGGTCCGCTTTCCTACTTAATCTTCTCCACTTTGCCCGGTCTTCGGCATCCTTAAGTGTGAGATTGTTCTCTTCCATATCCGCTTTCACGACGTCCAGCCAGCGCTTTTTAGGCCTACCACGTGATCTAGGGCCCTGGAGAGTGAGGTCGAGGCATCTTTTTCCTACATAGTCTGACGGTCTGCGGCTTATATGGCCATACCATCGGAGGCGATTTTCCTGAAGCTTATCCGGACTCCGAGACTGCCACGGATGTGTTCGTTACGAATTCGATCTAATCGCGTAACGCCACATATCCATCGCAACATCTTCATTTGTCAAGTGCATGAAAGAATACGAAAACATAAATATATCCAAAACCACGCGATTAAATAAATAAGTATTGTGCAGGAAAGTAAATACAGTTGTCTTAAGACAAAAGTCTTAAGACTTCTCTCTGTCTTATTTATTAACATAGGCTTAAGCATTTCTAACAAAAAAATATGGATTGAAAAGTCTGAAATAAAAATATATTTTTTTTATTTTCAAAAAGAGCTGATGTAATTTTATTATTATTATTATTGTGAACCAAACAGTTTGAAATAATTAACAATCTAAAGGAATTCGATAAATAATTTTAACTGATTTTGTTGAACCTTTGTTAAGTTTAATTTAGTTGCCAATTTGTTAACGTCGCCAGTTAAAAAAAGATTCATAAAATATTGCAGTAGTGTGATTTCCGTAATATTAAGTACTATTTTCAGGCATATTTACAAAACTGATTTTGTCGTTGTTGTGAAGTCCATTTTTGTTCATGTTTAACATATAGGTTAAGTTTAGTTTTAATAAGTAAGTTTATTCACATATTGTAATTATGTTCTAATTAAAACCCCTGCAGATATATCATTGTTTTTTTTATTTCTGTTTGTAAAGTCACAGTTTGACTGCACTTTTGATTATCTTGTCTATGGTAAGGGTGAATGTGTGGACACCCTGCTGAGAAATGTTTGCAGCAGCGCGTAGTGTTCAGAACGAGTCAATAGAAGGGCAGTGCAGCGATGCCAGACGTACGATAATTTATCGTACATTTACGATAATTTCGACACCGGTACGATGTACAATATCGTACGCAAAAGTACGATAATTTGCAACCCTTTGCCGGTAAGGTGAAAAGACTAGTAACCAATCAAAAGAATGCTGAAAAATGACGTCTCAAATGACTTCAGCAATCCTTTATTCAAAAACTGCTGGCTCTGCAGCAAATGTAAATAGTAAACAGTAACTCCGATAATCCTATTCGTTCGTAAAATAACTAAGTTACTTTTTTAATTTCATAGTTTTGGAAACTAGCTCAACGTTCCTCACGGCTCTGGCTGTTCTTGTACGATAATTTTTCATCTGGTACGATAATTCATACTTGACGTGTCAATGTACGCCTTATTATTGCTTCTGAGCCTAATTTTATTAGTTCCATTAAGGAAGGTTGCTGGTGTCTTAGCTCAGGGTAACCTTTTAAGACACTAGCAGATCAATTAAATATGTCAACTCACCAAAATTAAATCATAGTTCATAAGTTTTAATGACAAATTTACTGTAAAAATTTAAATAAATTATTTGTATTTGTATTGTATTTGTATTCACCCGTACTCGTCTGGCATCCCTGGGGCAGTGATGCGTGTTCCCTGTTGGTACCACGTCTCTGATTGATTCCGAGCCTGGCTCAGACTAGCTTACATAGAATAGTTCTCATAATTAATACTGTTTTTTTTTATTTGAATCTGTTCTTTTTTAACTCTTTTTAAATTGCGCTTATAAAATGGAATAAATTCACCTAATTACATCTTCATGTGTGAGTTCTCCATCAATCAGAATTGTAAACTGCCTTACAACTAAAAAATATCACGGCTGATCACTGTTTCCTAAGATACAGGATTTCTTTTCTTAGTTTAGGAAACAGGGTCGTCCCCTTTTTGTTCTGCACGTAGTTTTAATTAGTTTAATAATAATTATCTGTCACTCTTATGTACAATTTTGCAAAATAAAGAATTTGTTTATTTTATTTAGTTTTGAAATTTAATGAAAAATATACTATTTAGTTGGCACTTGCCAACACATAACCAAAGGGAAGAGCATCTGTTAGTAGCTAAGGTCACCATATCTCTTTTGAAAGATTAGGAGATTAGCAATTTAAACCCACAAACCATGCGTTTTGGAATTTGATTAAAAATTTGGTTTCTTCTATAGTCAACACGGACCAAGAGATAGACGCTCTCAGTTCACACTCCATGCCAATTCAGATCAAGGCTTCACGTCACCACTTTCGTGATATTTTAATCATTAAAAATACTTCTTACTAAACATTACTGTGCGTGCGACTCATTAAAGTTAGACAATTTCCATAATATGAGTAATAAGACGTATATAACTATCTAAATTCAATTATTCGTTCTATAATAAATTCAATTAATTCGCACAAACAGACAGCAGGTAATTACTTGGTTAATCGAGACTCACTCACGTGTTAATTCTACACGTATTTCAGCAACAATATGAGAATTGAGAGCTTATTATTTGATTAAATAGAAATAATCTCATTACAAACCATTAAGTTATTCAGTCATTTTTGTTAATTATGGCATTAGTAATAATATCTTATAATTATAATACCTAAAGTAGTTGGCCACGGACTTTATACCAGAACATGGTCGTCGACGGCGAGGTAGACCTCGTACACGTTGGCGGGACGACTTGGACGCTTACATTAAAGACTGGTGCATATTAGCTTGCGATCGAGATGCCTGCCGTGATAGAGGAGAGGCCTTTGCCCAACAGTGGGACACAAACTAGGCTCATAAAAAAAGTTGTTTTTATGTATGTGATTATAAATCTAATGCAATAATCTACAGATTTAGTTCTTCACATTTTTCTGAATATTTTTATTTGATTGATTTATAAGTTCACATATTGTATCATTTGCTTCCACTGAGGCTCAGAATACACCGGTATACAACGAACTGCAGAATACTTTTGACGTGGCGCAAAGATTCTTTAACTATATACTTACGGGTGTCATTATCATCATCATAATATATATTTCTGTATTTTTTTTTAACATTAATACTGTAACGAGGCATTCGTCCTCTTTCCTGTTTTATGACTGGCAGTTTTATCTTTCATTTTCAAATTTAGATTTCTTACGTTTCGGTTTTGTCTTTTTTCTGATAAATTCTTCACTTCATGTCCTGATCTCCAACAGTAAACTTAACCATGTTACTATTTCCTACATCAGTTATGTAATATATAGGTAGTAACTAATATATAAATACATAAATAAATACCTTCGGACTGAGCCTTGGTTATTTGACACGCTTAATTTTATCATCCTCTACAACACTCTTCGTGTGGTGCTCACTCAGCAGCTCCGTGGCGGCTGCTGGGTGACAATACAATGTAACAAGGTTAATATATAAGTACAGACCTATGACCTGTTTTGTATTCCGCCCGTTTAATTTATGACTTCACTGTATCACACCAGGTAAAGACTATTATACTAACATTATCACAAATATATAAAGAAGACTGTTATGTTTTTTCAGCACCCATTCAAGAATCAGTGTTCGCCAAATTTTGCGTGCTACAGTCATTCCATTTATAACTTTTTCTCTACATAATTACCACAACAATGTCATGAAAACATCTGCTCTAGACAGATCTATTTCGAACAACAGCAGCGTGGCAACTATAAACAAAGGGTTTTTGACCACCATTCGGAAAACGTCTCATTTCGAGTTGGCTTGGCGCCACAGCAAATCGTAGTGTTTGAAATGAATATGTTTGGTGTAGTTGCGGCTGTCATCTCAATTTAGATCAATTTGTTTAAAACTGTTAACGAACTTTTGGGAATTTTTAGGTTTAAAGATATGTGAAGAAGATTATATCTAAGACGACGTTATTAACTCATGGTGTTAATTATTATATCACTCGTTGTATAAGTTAAACGTTTTAATCAGGTTAATAAACAAAATATTAACAATTTATCTGTAAATATAAAGTTTTGATTTAAATTGTTATAAAGTCACAATCATATTTCTTTATATTTTCTTGCATTTATTTATTAAATAAAATTGAAGGAAAGTTATATAAGAAATTTACAAAAACACTAAGAACCGAGGTCTTTACAAGTATTTAGCTCTAGCGCAGAAGATAATAAATGTTGTTGTTGTATGTTTAATTGTGTTATATATATAAACTACAGTATTGATCGTCATGTCAACTGTTTGGTCGAATAGAAAATTCAGCTCAATTTTTTTTTAATACCTTAATTTTTCCTTAAGGTATTTCCAGAAACTCCTGATTGGCAGACCTCTGAAATGTAACTTTGATGTGACCTTATCTTATCGCGTCCGTGTTTTAATGAGCCGTCAATTAACTTTTTAGGCGACCATTTTAAATCTCGTCTACATCATGCCAGTAGATCATGAAAGTACAGTCTGACTGTCTTGTCTACTATCTACTGTCCTGGTCAATACCACAATTTTCATGTAGGTGACAAGCGACAGACTCTTTACAAAAATTACGTTGAAGCTTTGGTGAGTAGTGAATGTTATTTTCTTAATGGAAAATCGGATGTTCTTATTTTGATGATCCAATAACATCGTAAGGAAACCTACATACTCTTGCAAAACAAATCAATGGTGCTTATAAACTAGATCAATGCTCATCGGGCCGGTCCACCAAAGGACTCTACAGCACTGATCTATAAACTACCTATAGATCAATGAAAGGTGGGAGCTTCCGCGCGCAAATAAGATCGGTTGAAATTGGTCGAGTTGAAAGAGAGTTCAGTAAAGTCCAAAGTAGGCTTTAGCCCCTTAGCGTTATGTGAGCCGTCGGTCTTATACTTTCCCCACAATACATTACAATACAAATAAATAAATAATAAAGGAACAAGTGAGAAGATAATCCAAAACATGCGTGCCAGTATCGAAATCACTTAACTTTCCTGACTCACTGGCTTAGTGTAGACATGCCTTTAGGAGATGTTTTCAAATTCTTAAATTGAAACGTCAGTCGTCGTGAAAGCTTATTCTAAATCCAATTTCTTATCTATCACCACTCGAGAGCTCGCTTTGATAGCTTTGGGACAGGATTTAAATAGAAACTTATTACTTGTTGGTGTATTTACGTTTTTTACCCGCATATAGCACTCTATATGCGGACATTGACTAGTGTAGGTACTTTGAATCATTCTCAACAGAATGACATTAACTCCGCAGAATTTTGGTCCATTTTCCCGGCTGCTGTCTACATAGACGTTACACGAGCCATGTCAGTGGCTTTTGGCGGCTCTTTAACACAAACACCTGGGTATGTGAGGTCGGTTGTCGACCCTACAACCTACACGATGAAGAAAAAGAAAAAGTCACATCCTCTGATAGTTGTGCTTTTAAATGTATGTCCATATTGAGGATCGTCACCTCGTCGAATCTATCCTAATATGTACGATGAGGCATTAGTTCCTATTGAGGCATTGCGTACGAGTATTTCAGATTCACAACCATCAATTTCTTTTCTCACGTAAGTGCAGTTTCCTTATGTTATTTTCTTGTTTATCACATTAATTAAAAATTAGTAGGATTAGGGCCGGGTTGATGATGTTGAATTCATGACTAGTTAAAGAATATCATGAGTCACGTCATGTCGCTAAAATGTTGTTTCATGACATTGTTCGATTTCAGAATACGCAGTTACTACTTGGCCAAAGATATTAAATATTTTTACCTGAATCATATTTAAGAATATATATTTTTTTTTGTAATAGCTGTTCCAGGTTATTTTGTCTCCGTCATCTTGACTGAAATATTTATGACAGTCACTCATATCTTGACCCGGTCCCATTCACGTCTGGAACCTCGTTCATGAAAGAGTCGTGGTCTATTTATAATATGGCGGCTCGTATTTTTTTTTTGTTATAATTTTGTCCAAGTAAACTGAATAATGCACCGTTATATTATGCAAGCTTTTCAATTTCCTTTTTAACAAGAAAACAGTAAATAACTGAATAGGTTAAAATTCTGAGGCATTAATTTAGCTTGTGAAAATATCCTTCATCTTCAACCGCTCATATACGTCCCCACCGAGGGGCTCGAGTCAAGCCTACCTTGAACTACAGCGATTAGGCCTTAGTCGACCACGCTGGCCCAGTGCGGGTTGGTCGACTCTATACTCTATTTATTATATTAGAAAAAAAAACCTGTTTTTTAATTTGCACAAGTACATAATAACATTTGCCGTGTGGTGACGGCAGAGTAGAATACATTTTTCACCAACCCCTACTCTTCCCGTGGGTGTCGTAAGAGGCGACTTAGGCGACTTAGTGTAGTCCACACATTGAACAGGGAACGGGCAGCAGCGCTCTCTGATACAGTAACCTTTTAATCTGCGATCTCCAACCCGCCTGCCAAGCGTGGAGATTATGGCAAAACCCTCCACTTAAGTGGAGGAGGCTCATAGTCCAGCAGTGGACTGTAACGGGCCGTTGATGTTGATGTTGACATAATAACAGACATCTATAGATACCCACGTCTAAGCTGGCGTCAATAAAAAATATTACTAAAACTACACATACATAAACACATAACAAACATTTTACGGCCATTTCATTGCAAATATAAAGTAAAGATATAAATAAGATAAAAAACGAACGGAAGTTCGTTCGGCGGATGACGTCTTTTGTATTATTGACCCTTTTAAAAGGTCACTAGAGATTTGGATCTTTAAACGAGTAGATAGTCTAAATTCTGTAGCACGCAAGAAATAGATCAATGCGTTCTTAAATGACGTAACTTCCTATACACTGTAGCAACTCTGTGTGCGTTCATTGTAATTTAAAACTTACATTGTTTAAGATTTATCTCGTAATAAAGAAATTTTTTTCACTGGAAAATATGCTTCATGTCACTCTCTGGTTCATAAATCTTTTTTTAAATGAGTTTTTCTTATTCTTTTTCACAGTGCGAGAACGCATTTTTTAATTTATTTATTTTATTTATTAATAATCAAAAGGTACATGCTTAATTTATATAATAGTATCTCGCCAAACTCTCACCCAGTTTTTTGGCAAAAATATATTAGGATGTTTGTTCCAGCTTCACACTTTAAAGTACTCAGCGGATATGAATGACATTTAAAGACTTTAAAGACCTCATTTTCAAAGAAGAATAAATAATATCAGTACAGATTCAACAAAACGAAACAATCTTTAAATTAAATAAACAAACAAACTTGAAAGCTTCAACATATTTAGCACACAGAACTCGTACTGGATTGGATACAAACAAACTAAATTACTTCATTTTAACTTTCCTCTGCAATTGAACGATGAGACGTCTCGACTAACGAACAACTTTGAAAAAAATCTATATAACTTTTGCAGAAAATTGTTAAGTATTAGTTTAGAAACTTCAGGTTATACGAGTTTAGAAGATGAATGACTCCGATATTTCTACAGGGATTCGTGGAAATATCATAAACGCGGGGAAAGAGATTTTCGGATTTCCGAAAATACCCATAATTAGAACAATCGACCCAGCACACCTGGGACTCCTACATAACAGGTTGCACTAACTAATGAAGCTGTACCTTTTTGTTTTTTAACCGAGAGAGCGTGAAGTGCGAGCGAAGCGTGTCTCCGTTTCAGCTTGGGCAAAGAAGCTTTCGTATGTCCGGAGGATATCCGAAAGTTGTCTGGCGGATGTCCGGCTGTTCTTTCTCCTCTATAGGTCGCATTTCTCAACCGATTCTCATGAAATTTTGTGAGTAGGTTCTATAATTATAATAGAAGTATTTTATTTATTTTTTCGATTCAGTTCTTGGATATGGCGGGGGGAGTCAAAATAATATTTCAGCTATTTAGAAAGATTAAAAAATCACTATCTATACAATGTGTACAGCTCACAAAGCTACTAGTTTTATCTTCTTTTTTACAAGCTTTTATTTAGTTTGCCGTGTTAGTATTGGGTCAAGCAAATATTTCTTTGTGAGACTTTCACAGTTTTGGTTAGGACATTGCAGGCTGAATCAACTGATTGTCCGAAAAAAAAGATGACTCCGTGCTTCGGAAGGCACGTTATGCCGTTGTTCCCGGCTACTATCTAGTCGTAACAAGTCAGTTGTCAACCTAGTAACATAACACGATGATGATGATGATAAGGATTCTTTAATTAAAACTTAATTTAATCTACGGTAAATATAGCTAAACCAGTAAAAATATACATTCAAAGTAATAAAAAAAAGCTTATTACTTATTACAAAACACCGAGAGAAAATTTACTGTTTGGTTTCGATTTTACTCTGAATCAAAACGATCCAATAATGGCAAGCTTTATTTATTCTCAATTTCTGAAATAAACCAGCACAAACTCGATGTTGTATTTTTACGTTCAGCTGGGTTCTTCTCCATTATTTTCCGACGGATTCCACCTGAGCGAAGCAGCAGAAAAAGTAAATCCAATTGCACGTCCGTTCATTTTCTATTTTTTTCCGAAGCTTTGTGTTGAAGAGCACCAAAGCACAAATGAAACGAACCATATTTTTTCAACGAAATGGATTATGCTGGGATGAAAATGTAAGAGAAAAATATACTCATTTCGCCTCATTGTAATGTGAATATAATACGGTATTGTAATAATGTTGTGTGTTAGTAATATAGTAACAAATTCTTACTGGGGAAATACTTAGGTGTTCACTTTCTGATACGATTTTTATTAAATCTATCTAAATAAAATGTATCGCAGAAATATATGTATGTGCACAATTTCCGAACGATTGGGCCAAATTGGATAATTCTTTTTTTGTTGTGTACGTTATTGTCCGGACAAGGTATGTAAGTTTTAAGGAAATCTATGGGCAGAAAAAAACAACGCCGAATATTTAATCTGTATATGATTTTGATTGCGTACGCGCAAGGCATTATTAATTATTAAACTGTATAAGTTTTCACATGGCTACGTGTCTTATTATCATCTACAGCTGTGTCTGCATGACGAATTTTCGATATTCGTTTAGGTGTAGTAGACCTAGTAACATAAAAGATTTACATTTGTGCGAGTAAATGTAACGTAGAGTAACTTACATATCATATATTAGATAGTTTCGTTTGTGACAATAGTAATACACGTTTTTTTTTGACAGACTCATTTAGACCGCTTATTTTAGACCCATGTATATGTAGTTTCATAGAGCTCAAATCTGGAACACGCAAGTTATATCTGCGTTTACTTATAGAGACGCGTTTATCGCAATTCCCACGACGCCATTTTTAAAAAACATAAATAATTTACCTCCTCATGACTACATTTAATTTATCTGATGGCTCTTGCGTTAGTATGATAAGTCAATTTTATTGGAAAAGGAAGAGTCATTGCTTTGCGAAACATTGCGCGTGAGAGAGATAGTATAGTCAGCTAGAGAAGTTTTGACAGGTTACACTGAAAAAAATCTGTTTGAAGGTGTGCATGAGTCTGGC
The DNA here is from genome assembly GCA_951230895.1 of Carpatolechia fugitivella. NCBI lineage: Eukaryota > Metazoa > Arthropoda > Insecta > Lepidoptera > Gelechiidae > Carpatolechia > Carpatolechia fugitivella. Next base: position 5,222,102 of record OX579649.1, read on the forward strand.
AACAACGTATTATTTGTATTTTTACTTATCAAGGTGAACTACCATTCCGTATAAAAATTATTCGCTTTACTGATATTGCGTCATGTGTCAGCTTATACTGGAAAAGGGAAACTGCTGACATTGACTATACATTCTCGTCAGTTTTGACCACAAAGGCGTAACGAACGCTGTCAACGTTTGTTCGTAATAATAATTATGTCTCATTAGTGTTCAAAATACCGACTTGAAATATCATTAATCTTTTCATTTGATTCATCTTTTCAGCTGAAAATCAGTATTGTGGTGTGCAATTAATTATCACTATAACACAACTTAATGCTGAGCTTGTTGCTTTTTTGCCACACACATAATAAAATAATTAAGTTTGAGCAGTAGTGTACAACAATGTTCTCGACTATTGTGTAGACTCCTTAACCGTCAGGTTTGCAACTGCGTTGCAACCGATGGTCGGCACAATATAATTGTTTTCTTTTGTGTATACCCTCGAATTTATATGTCACATGGTTTTGTTTTTTGTATGTGCTATAAATAAAGATTTTTCTATTCAATTATATTCATTTCAGGCGGTAAATTTTTCTGCACACCACCGTCTGTCTAATAAAATTAAAAACAAACGGTGTCAAAAAAAAACAATAATGACTTCGTAATCGAACCAACACTATTACAAATAAGTACCAGTTTTGATTGAGGTACACGATTTTCCGAAACTTTACTGCAGTTTAATGTAGTTTTACCTATTTAAGAGTATAATATGCTATATTTAAAATTAAAAATTTTATTAGAATTTTTTCTTGCCTGTACGTATTATATATTATTAAGAGACTTCTAATAAATAAATGTTTTATTAAATCTAATGTAAAACAGTTCTAAGTCTGCGGCTCAATCATACAACTTTAGAACATTTAAACCTTTTAAATATATTATGCTTATTTTATATTAGAATAGTATTTGTGTAAGTTTTGGACGAACCATGAAGAGCGTAGACAGGCGAAGCTGGCCTTGCAACCCCCAGTGCCAGGCTCGCTAAGACCCTGTTTCGGCTAAGTAAACCACGCTTGCGTTTGGTGACTGCAGCAATAACTGGTCATGGTTCTTTTAACAAACATCTATATGTCCTAGGTGTTACTGACAGCCCCCTTTGCAGAGCCTGCTTGGAGGCAGAAGAAACGGCTACTCACGTCCTCATGGAGTGCACGGGAGTGGCGGACTACAGGGCTAAATACCTCGGTCAAACGAGGGACCTTCCAGGGATAACCGGTAATGTATAGGGCTTACTGGGTTTCCTGGAAGAGTTGGGTTGGCTCGAATGACACCGCATTCCCACCCACACGCAAAATAGGCGCATTAGACGTCGAGTTGCGGAAACCAGCCCGTAATGACTAATATGACTAATGAAAAGTTTTGAAGACGTATCAGTTTCTATTCTATATCTATCTAATTCATTAAATTTTCTATCTCAAAAGATAATATTATCTTTCTACTCAGTATTTAGGTTTGACAAAAGATCTCATAACAAAATAGATGATTACTTGCAGAAGCATTTCTATTTAATATTCAATATCTTTCTGTCAATATTACCTTCGTATTGATACGTTGATACCATTCAAAAAGGATTATGGTAATACTCTCAAAAGACGGATTTACAAATAAAGCTATATTGGATAATTCTAATATTTCCCTTATGAGAGGCTTATTACCAACTTTACTGAGGATTCCATCTGATTATTATTTTATCTCTACAATAATACTGCTTACACGTATCGCTTTACAATATTTCCAATCAATTTTCTTTTCTTTTGTAAATATTTCATATTACATAAATTGATATAACGTCAAATAACTCTTTCAAGACATTTTATAGAATAAACCATGTATTTCAATCCTTAGCGTTTTTTCTAAAGCAAGTAAATAATTGTTTTCTTTGCCTAAAATTACGCAGTATTGTTACATAAAAAATAGCAAACTTTTTATTGTGGTATCCACATTTTTCTGTGCACTAAATAGCACAAAGCCCTGAGTCAACTAACCAACTGCAGTAACTTTTAAGTGCAGTTCGAACAGGTTTGTTGAAATTTCTAACGAATTCAGTCAATCTTGCTTTTACTGCATCCAGGTGCACTTACGAAATACAGGTTTAACCTTACTAAAGATGAATTGGACCACAAATCTAGCCCGGAACGCTTTTGAACGAAAACCGATGAGAGTACCATTGATAAGTGGATGATTAAATGGAGTACTCACATTAAGGAAAGGGAAGGGAAGACTGAACACTCATATCTAAAAGGAATAGGTACCTTGGGTACAATCCTAAACCCAACTCTCTAACATAGAATTCAATTACTTCGTTTAATTTTTCAAAAAAAGAATAAAATGGGGAGATTACCTGGGCTGATTGATAACTGGCCGAAACGACGAACTTAAAAAAATGATACGCAAAAAAAATATTACATTATATTTTGGCATCTTTTTGAAAATAGAACGCCAAATTTGAATTTAATCGAACTGGTGGAATTTGTTTGATAGGACGTAGAACTTTCTCTGTCGTAAATTTTCTTAACAATGGAAAGAAACGAAATTCGTGCGGTGATAAAGTTTTACGTTTTAAAACAGAAAACAGCAACCCAGATTAAAACCAAGCTAGACAGTGTTTTAAGTAATTCTGCTCCTGCATTGAGTACAATTCACACCTGGGTAACTGATTTTAAACGTGGAAGACAGAGCTGCGAAGACGCCCACAGGTCTGGCCGTCCAAATGAAGTCACGAATCCAGACATGATCAAAAAAATTCACAAAATTGTATTGAATGATCGGCGCTTGAAGTTGCGAGAGATAGCAGAGATGGTGAGCATTTCATCTGAACGCGTTTTTAATATTTTGCACCAACATTTGGGAATGAAAAAGCTTTGCGCGCGATGGGTGCCGCGTTTGCTCACTGTTGACCAAAAGCAACGTCGAGTGGACGATTCATCGGAGTGTTTGGCGCTGTTTAACCGAGATCCTAACGAGTTTTCGCGGCGTTATGTAACAGTCGATGAAATCTGGATACATCATTATACTCCCGAGACAAAAGAACAATCTAAGCAGTGGACTGAGAGCGGAAGACCTGCGCCGAAGAAAGCAAAAACGGTTTTGTCGGCCGGCAAAGTGATGGCGACTGTTTTTTGGGATGCTCGAGGGATTATTTTAGTGGATTATCTGCAAAAATGAAAAACAATAAACGGAGAGTACTACGCAAGCTTGCTGCAAAAATTAAGTGAAGAAATCCAGAAAAAACGACCACATTTGGCCAAGAAAAAAGTTTTGTTCCACCATGACAACGCACCTGCACACACGTCAATGGTTACAGTCGCCAAACTCCATGAATTGCGGTTCGAATTGCTACCGCATCTACCCTATTCCCCGGATCTGGCCCCGTGTGACTTCCACTTATTCCCAAACCTGAAGAAATGGTTAGGTGGCCAGAGATTTTCATCAAATGAAGAAGTCATTGTTGCCGTGGACGAGTATTTTGAGGGGTTGGAGAAAACATTTTATCAAACTGGTGTAACGGCATTGGAGAAGCGCTGGACTAAATGCATCGAGGTAGAAGGAAACTACGTTGAGAAATAAATTTATTTTAAATAGATTTTTAAAGTTTTTCTGTGTCGTTTCGGAAACTTATCAATCAGCCCTCGTATGTTTAAAAATAATTTCATCTGTTTGTTTCTTTTTGGCGTCGCATCGCGCGTCGGTTTGTTTTGCAAATTGGCTACGAGGTAGCTACGGCGTAGCAATCGTAGAACTGTGCTACAGAGATGCTACATTACCCACGTTACAAAAATAAGGTCGCGAGTTTCGAAAGTACCTGTCCCTCATACTCTTTTTTTCAGTGGAGGATATTAAATTGGATCAATGAGTTATTATTGACAAATTTTCTAACGTTTTTCCTATATACATATTATATAATTCATCATCATCATTATATAATTAATTGAATTTACCGGTTATTGTAAGATAATTTAAAAATAATGGCACACTGTTCATTGCTAATATTACTATTATTATAATTTTTTGTAAAAAAAAAGAGCTTATTGGTTAATTTATCAGTAACTCAGTAGATTAAGAAAATAAAAAAAAATTAAGTATATATAGGAATGTGGTAAGCACAATCGAAAAAGTCTACGACTTTATCTTTATAGTCGGGCCATTGATTCTGCCAGCCTACAATGACCCTATAAACTTTATCGGATACAAAACAGACATGACGTTTGATTAACTTAAGCATTACTCATTACACATTCGTGCCACGATCTTTGCCTACGTCTGTCATTTTAGCGCAAGTCTAATTAGGCTCTTTACGACATATTAACTTCAGCCTACGAGCGCCGATAGCGTAATTGAAGGACGCAGGCTTTCGAATGTGAGGTCCTAAATTATAAATAGTATTGAGTATGGGAAATCTATAGTATACTTCGTTATTGATCTTCTTTGTTTGTTGGTTCTAAATTTAAGTTCAGGTTTCGGGTTCTCTTCCCTGTCAGCTCGCGGTGTTTGACGCATTCATGTTTCGAGCTTGTTGCTGAGTGCACTCAGCGGGCTTGTTGCTGAGTGCACTCAGCGGGCTTGTACTGTCTTTTCCTGAGGAGCACTAAGTCTAATTACGCTCCTTCCTCTTAGTAGTAGAATGTGTCATGTGTTAATTTATAAACCCAATCAAGATTTATCTTTGATATTCTTATTTGTAGCAGCGGGATTTCTCCTGCTACAGTATTGACCACATACCAATATGTTTAAGAATTTCGAAATAAAGGAGAACTTATTGTGAAAGTTCCTACAAAGATTAAAATTCAGAGTTTATGTATGCTCGTAGTAGATCAACCCATGGAACATAGGCATTAATTTTAAGAGTTATTGTGTATATAATGAAATATTAATTATTCCGTATTTCAAAACGTACGTTAATCTCAAAACAGAAGCTATTTGGCAGTTTGAAAACTGACAACGGGTGTAGCTGGCCACGGAGAATATGATTTTGGAATCATATAGTTTCCTATTTACCTAAGGTATATCTCCAGATACACCTGCTCTTTCAATAGACATTTTTAAAATGAACAAATCCATGTCTGTTGTATACACAGTAATTAGTTATATTATTTGCTGCACACCCGTGTGTGCAGCGTGACGTTGATGGGTTAAGAAAAAAAATAAGATGAAGGTAAGACATTTATTGAAAATCAACCTTATCCCGAAAAACCTTAACAAACTACAAGACTTGTAGATAGAAATAAACCTTTTCACGCAGTAGGTACTTATTTTGATCAACATAACGTTAGTGTACCCTAAGGTAGCCCTTTAAGTAACTTACTGAGTAATTCAAGTGAATGGTTAAGTAACCATGACAGTAAGACTCGACCAATCTTTGATTCTTGGTCGTTTTAGGCTAAAACCAGGCACTTTACTACTTTACGACGTATTCAATCTAGCCTAGATCTTGAAAGACTTACTTAATAGGGATTACAGTATCAATAGAAAATTTATATGCTGTCTGTCACATACCTACCGAAGGAGACCTATACCTCAGAGGAATAAAAGACGGTCGCTTCGCCTAGCGCGAGGCGACGCGACGTGCGTCAGAAATCTTGCGCTGCTTTACCTAATTTATGCATATAATTATTCCATTATAATTTATGCGAATGTCTGTGTGTCTGCATGGCTAATTAGCAGAACCAATTTTGATGTTTGTTAAAAAACAGTTTATTATTTAGGCTAGTATATCGATCAAAAAAGCGACAAGAAAGCATCTGTCTGTTAAAAGCGCACTGATAGAAGTAAAACCCAGTATTTTTGTTAAGTAGAACACTGAAGAAGATGATAAATCCATACAGAAACCATACCCGCCTATACTATATATAAGTAGTTATATAGCTAATAAAATAAAACTCCTCGACTCCAACCGATTCTCTTCATTTTCTCTCTGGAGGCGTGAAATAAAAATAGCATCGATTTCCGCACCCTTTTCTCGATTTCCTCAGACAGTTCTGTAGCCTGGAAACCATGCCCTCCTGTTTGCTTTTCTAAGCAAATAACCTAAACAGAAATCGTGTGACCATGGCTTACATCGTACATTTGTTTGACCAAACTAATTATAAGACTTTATCGAGTACTGACCGCGCGTTTTGAATGCGTTTGTGGCTATGGTAGTCACATACATCAGAGCGGCATTCAGCGCGAGTAGACTGTTAACTAGGTACTCCGACGCAGCAGATATTATATATAACGTTATAAAACATTGTGTAACACAATAACATTATTTAAGCTCAATACATGAAATCTTAAAGAATGTTTATGTGTATCACAACGTTATATAACGTTATATACTACTTAACTGCAGTGTAGGAGCACCTGTAGATCAATTATTGGTAATTATGTTGTTATTTGCTTTATACCCTGATAAAATAAAGACATTTCTGCAACAGCAGTGCCTGTTATCTATTTTTTGTTCTCTTTTATAAGCACGCGAACCAAGTGCAAATTGCAGAAATTCAGAATTTCTTCGTAGGTGAATTAGACTGATTTTGAGGTAAATTTATTTATAGCAAAATTTAACAAACACGTACATACACATACGCATATGAAGTCGAACTTTGAAAACACATTTATGTGTTACTAGTACGAACATTTATTCCTCAATGATGTAACATCGTGGTCACCCTACGTTCAGCATGTCAGATTATCGCGTCCCAGTGAGCTTGTATGGCTGAGGAACCCCGATTATCCTTATTTACAATTTGCCATTCACTTTGTACCAAAAAAACTCATTTCGCTCCAATTTTCTACATCTCGGTTTGATTAAAAACGACAATTTGATGCTCGAACAGTGAAAGCTTGGGTATTAATTGACGAAAATTAGTTTTTTTTTTTACGTACAAGTTATTTTTTTTTTTCAATTATGTGGTAATGAGTTAAATTGCGTTCTAAAAATAAATTTAAGTTATCAGCAGGCACCTCATTTGAAAGTTACTCACCTTTTTAAAATAATTTGTTTTTAACAACGGAGAGTAAAATTTTTAATGAAAACTAGCTAACTCTTATAAGTTTTAATAAGCACTTAAAAAATAACTAATCATTACTTTCTTTGATAGTTCTTTTTCTTTGTTTGTTTAACTAAAATAATAAAAACATGCACCAAGTTAAAAATGCTTTTCAATGTAAAGAGTGTCCTCTATCTATTGAGTGAATAGGTATGTTAGTGAATGAATGAGCGAGTGAATGACTTGTGCGTGGAATGAAGCCAGAAAATGAGCCGCGCTCTTCCGGTTTCATTCATGGTTATAAATAGCTCTTAGCTTGAACGTTTTTAGATCACAGACTGCTAGATGAACTATGACAATTCTCTTCTTCATCGTGTGGGTTGTTAAGTCGACAACCGACCTCACAAACCCTAGTGTCACTGTTATAGAGCCGCCAAAGGCAAAGATAGTAGCCGAGACAAACGGCTTTACGTGCCTTCCGAAGCACGGAATCATCTTTCTTTTCGGACAATCAGGTGATTCAGCCTGCAATGTCCTAACCAAACTGGGGAAAGTCTGACAAAGAGATTTTTGCTTGACAGTGTCCCCACCGGGAATCGAACCCGGAACCTGAGCTGCGAAATCTTGACCACTCCGCCACGGACGGTATTATGACACTTGCACTATTACCATACCAACTTACTTTAAAAGGTCACAGGTCAATTTACCGGGCTATATTTATATATTTTAACCCTGACTAAGTTTTCAGCTTTTTAATGTTATATCATGGAGTCCATGCTACTGATGAGAGAATTTTGGCTACAACGACAGGTTATTTCTATCATTGTATGCTCGCGCAATACATTACATTGTCAACTGAGCACGTATACAAAATTTCAAGCTCGTACTAAGTTGAGAGGAAGTACCTAGGTCAAAGGGTTACAAGATTAACTTTTTAAACTGCATCCTTGGAAATATTTATCTCCTTAATTTTATTTTGTAGCTAACTGCCAGATCTTTATTATACGTTTATTTCATAAGCTGCGATGGTTGAGTGTTGTTAAGAATGACATGCAGAGTTGCGACCTCATTGAGCAAGATGTCCTGGATAGGGCGAAGTGGAGAAGAAAGAGCAGGAAAGCGGACCCCATCGCAAGACGGGACAAACGCTAGGAAGAAGAAGAAGAAGACACTAGCACAACTAACCACAACAATAACATTAAGATCGGTCAGTATGGGAAAGTCTGAAACTATAAGACATACGAAGATCTGTTCTTAGGAACCATGTCATCGATTTTAGTAACAAGAAAAACTGCATCATATTATTATGTTATCAAATCATCCTACGACATAAATATAGTAACATTTATAACTGTTGGTTTAAAAAACGATAGCCGAACTATTTGAACTTACTAGGTTTGAAATTAAACCTGCGCCTAAGACGCTGAATTAAGAATTCAATTGCTATTTGAATATTCTACTAAGCAAATGGAGCAATTACCACCTAATGGTAAGTGGTCATCGCCCTTAGATTCCAATTACCATTCCAATCTACCCTAATAGAGTCTACACAGAAGAATGCGTTTTAACCGCATCCTTAGTGCAAAATGACCGGTCAATGTAGCCAGGGTGAGTTCTTAAAACTATATCGCAATCGTAATCGACTTAAAAAATGGCTAATTCGAGAAAAAATAAAACATTTTTTTCTATTATATTTTTGTATGAACTTAGGACAGAGCAGCCTGTTGGGTAATATTCTTGATAATAATGTTTATTAGAAAATTGTATGTCAGTAGTTTGTAAATGTACCGACAGATGGAGCTGTAATGCATTGCGAGCATTAAAGTAAAAAGCAGTACTGAGCTTGGTGGCATTGGCAATGTGCCTGTTTCTGGCTCGGATAACCAAGGAGATGCAGGTTCGAGTCCTGTCCAAGATCAACAAAATTTTTAATTTTCTGCTAATTTTATTATCTAATTAGATATTTCGTTAACAGACGTAATCTGTAACAATAATTATCTATAATATTCTTGACAATTAGAAGAGTCACAAGGAAAGCAATATGCCTGAACGGAATTAAATTAAGGCCGTATTTAAATAACTGTAGTGTTATTACGTACTTATTCGGATCCATGTCGCAAAATATTGAATTCAGTCGATAAGAGGACAGATTGTATTATACCAGGTGTTACAAAACTACAAATAAAGCCGAAAGGGTGTGAATCTGCTCGTAAAACTGAACAACTTTCCCCAAAGAACATAGGTCGAAAAACTATTTAAAAAAATCGCATTCCCATACAAAATGTAGATGGTCTCCATACAAAATTTACTCGTCTTTTTGTAACACCGTGTATATCATACACGTCTCCACCGATACCGATACATACCTACACTTATAGGTACTTTTCATGTGCTGACACCGACCGCAAAGAAATTGCTGGCCCCTAATTTGTTTCAAATTTAGTTTTTGTTAGTTAATTTCATGTTTAATATAAATTAAATCCCACTAATATTATAAATGTGAAAATATATTTGGATGTTTAGATGTTTGGTTGTTTGTATAAATATATTTTCACATTTATAATATTAGTGTGATTCCTGATGTCAGTAGAGCCGAAAGCAATAATAACCCGGTGTTGATGCCGAAAGGGATTAAGTTAAGCTTGTTGATGGATACCGGTTAATTTTCATTAGTGTTCCGAAAACACAGTCATTTCCCTGCGGCGCGGGCGGTACCTAAATAACTGTGTAACTGCGTTTCATTTCGCAAATTGAACTCGGTCCCTTTAATAATATTCTCTAGATAACAGTCTCTAAAAGTTGCCTGAAGTAAATTGCTATGTAGCAATAAGGCCGCCTAACTTTACACTTTTTCTTGTTCTTATTTTTTTTGTATGTATTTTTCCAGTGTGTGTTATAAAGTAAGTATTTTTTATTTTATTTTATTTATTCGGCAAATCATCAGCTAATGTTAATTAGCTGTTGATAAAGTACTTAAAATAGAACATGTATCAGATAGCTAATAATAGATTTGCACATATTAGCATGGTTGCTAATATGTGCAAATCTATTATTATTACATAGAAAAAAACGAGCATAAATTATTCTTATTTACGAACACTACAGCAGTAAGAAAATATAACGAGACAAACAGCGCTCATAGTTAGATTAAAAATATATATATTATATATATATACATATAATGTTAGCACTCAATACACAATATTATGCTTCATTGAAAAAATTCTCGCTCATAAGCTTTGTCGCCTGTGCAACACTACCTATAGTATTAAACAGGTCGATATTTACTAAACTTTACTATATTAAATAAATAAACTAAAATAAATTCATTCATAATATGTTTGTTTATCATTAACCGAAATATTGACGTTGAATAAAATTAACGTAGATACCTAGCTTTCTTACTGCCAAAATTACTTTGCGATTAGGCCTTAGTCGACCACGCTGGCCCAGTGCGAGTTGGTCGACTTCACGAAACGAAAACACATTGGTACGTGGTGGGGATCGAACCCGCGTCTCCCGGACGGGAGGCAGCGGCCCTAACCACCGACGCTCATATACTTTAAAATATTTGCTTTACAAAAATTCAAAATTCACCTGTAACGGCTACCACGTCTAACCTCACCACATAAGCTTTACACATTAACCTCCTTTTTCAAAAAATTCTTCCCATATAAATCTGTATTAAGCGAGATAATAAATCGCAAACGCGTGAGTCCGAACCAGTAGAAACACAAATCATGGAAATGACCCAAGGTCGACCCCGAGTTATTAACGACCCACCTTTTGTTTCTCGACCTTCTTCATTCGACCATCTTTTGTTGCTATAAACTGCTGGAACATGAGGCTGTCTGTAAGCTGTAGACCTCGCGAGATTTATTTTTCGAAATGGCAGATTTGTTTTACGTTTTCAACCCCCATACTTAACTCTGCCATTTTGAAAATTTTCGATAAATAAAAGCTATAAAAATATAGAACTTGCTCACAAAATTTTATGAGAATTGGTTGAGAATGCGATCTGATGAGAACAGTCGGACATCCGGACATACTAAAGCATGGGCAAACACAATCTGAAACGGAGATGCTTCGCTCGTATTTGTGCTTGCACGGTCAAAAATCGAAGTGGTGAAAGAAAAAGAAAGAAAAAGATATCGAACGGTAAAGAAAGAAAGAGAGGTTTGCATGTTGTTTTGTTCCAAGCACAAGTTTGTACCTACAGCCAAGTTCACAGGCAGCAGCAGCACCCCCCACGAAAAGCCGAACAGGACGACGAAGTTAAAATTTGGTTAAAATTGTCATCTTCACGAATCAGGGCCAGTTTATGAGATTTGTGCCAATGTCGTAAAAAGTGTATCCCTCTCTCGTCTAACTTTTCAATTATAGTTTAATAGGGAAAAACATTTAAGAAAATTCGAGGTAGGACTCAAAATTACACAATTTTTTACTCTTAAATTGTCACCTATGCCTATATTGGTCACATAATTCCATGTTTTGTCTTTACCATTTAAATCTATGTTCATTTAAATCTATGTTCTGGAATTAAATAATTTAAAATATATATATATTTGTGTACTTAACTAATTTTGTCTCATAAAAAGAAACCTTGCCGACAACAACTAAATATTAATAATTTTATTTATGATTTGGTTGTCCATGTTTTACGTAAGATGCCCAAACACGCGTTAGGGTTCGAACGGGCGCCTATCGGATGCGAGTCAGCGGTTTTAGCCGTTGCAACACCACCGGTTTTGCATACGCAATATTCACATTATAATACCTTGAGTTATGATCAATCCAACCCTCAACATTGAAAACGATGACGTTTCACATTCTTTGAAACGTTTTATCGGATCTTTCTTTTTTTAGCTCTATTTACGAGTATAATGGGCTAATGGGCTGTTTCATCGAAAGTGAAATATTTATTTTCAAACAAACATAGACATGCTATTACCGTAAAGATTGAATGATTGAATGAATGAAATTAGTAGAGTTTTAGTTAGCTCACGTGAAACGCAATGCGCGTGTTCCCACGCACTAAAATCAGTTAGGTATGTTTAACCCCGTTAAGCAAAATTGTTGGGTTCATTCTAAAATGACCCGAGACACCCACTCTACGGGCTCTCCCCCGCCGCAGGTCGGTTGCGAAGCCGCAAAAGCTTCCTGCGATCTACGCAGCCTACCGATGAAAACCCTACTGACGTGAGGTGCAGGCTTTGGGCAAGCGAGTATCCACATTCACTGTACCCCCCCCAAAGAAAATCTGCCTCTAGGCTTTAATGGACCTTGGCCAACCTGGAGAAATCTAAAGTCAAAGTCAAAGTCAAAGTCAAAATAATTTATTTCCATAGGATGTTATTACATCACTTAGATCCGTCATTACATTTTTTTGGGTGAGTTCACTAACACAATGGCGGAATCTGCTGAGGCTGCTCACTAAATAGGCTGAGGACCCAGGTTGGTCGAAGCAAAGATAACCTGTAACTGTCCCGCGTGCCCGACCACCTGCTCGCGTGAGGACTTACTTGTCAGTAACCAGAGGGCTACCACGGTAGCCACATTCTGGACAAGTAAGATTTAGCCCGTGTTCTTGCCGACACGAAAGAAGAAGATTCTAAAATCAATTAATTGCTAAGATCCAGAAATTTGTCCTTCTTAGGATTGGTTTACCGATAAGTGGCTGAATACAGAACATCATATCTAGAATAGGGCATTTTACAAAGAGGTCGCCAATTCAATCAACTAAGCCCATGAAATCAAAGTCAACTAACTAACCTAACCTAACCCATGGCGTTTCTTCATTCCTTGGTTTATTGTACGACACAGGAAGATATTATCATCAACAGCTCACATATTTTTAAATTCATTAATAGAAATATTTCAAGTTCCAGCCAGATAAACACACAAAAAATAATTTTCCAAATATCTAGAAATATTTAGAAACAAAGTTATAAGGCTTCAAAGTTGATGGTTAGACAGAGAGATCCAACGACACATGTGACGTCATATGTGTCGCGGGCCATACATCCGCCATAGAAAATTTTGTTTTCGTAGAGAGGGACAGATATATTTGTTTAATAATATTGTGACTAGTTTGTTTTTCGATCAATTTCGGCACTAAAAATTTTAAATGAAGTTACGAGAGACATTGATTTATTTAATTGCACGCTGACTAAATTCACAGAAATCACATATACATGCTTATATAGAGATAATAAAAAATGACCAAAGTAGTATAAGTTATATATTAGACATATTAAATAACTAGAAATATATATTACACATAGACATTGGTATTTATATGACATAGTTGTAGGCTAATTACTAAAGCTTAGTACTTGCTCTTAGCTTAGGTTACTTATATAGGTATTTTTTGGTATTGACATTTTAATTTTATTGATTATTGACTTTTATATTTATATTATTTTACATTGTAATTAATTGTGAAACATAGTTATTTGGGGTAAACCTGTGACGGCTATGTATTGACTGTGTATAGTTGAATAAATTGAATTGAATTGAATTTCGATTCTGTTTTGACTGTCAGTATTCTATTTTTGTATACTTTCAGATGAACTATGAATAAAACGAATTTTTTTTTATGCATGTTCCCTAGTGCGGCTTGGTCGACTTCACACACAACTTTTGAATTTCTTTGTAGGAGTGTATAGGTTTCATCACGATGTTTCCTTCACCGTAAGAGCGTCGAAAAAAAGTGCTTATGAATTTGAAATTCGTAAACATATTGGTACGTGGCGGGGATCGAACCCGCGTCTTCCAAACGGAAGACAGCGGTCCTAGCCACTAGACCACCGACGACCGACCAGAAAGATACGCGATGGCCCAATTCTTGTGACCCCACATTTAAGTGTATTTTTTTACTTGCATGCCTACTTGCAGAATCTAAACTAAGTTCATTTAAAGGTTCCAGAACTCCGTGAAAGGTGGCCCACCAGATTAAGACCGATGACGTATCGGTTTCGAGCCAGCATTGGCCCACAAGCCACGCTGATAGCCATGCAATTACACTCCTACGAAGATTGATGATATCACGAAGCCTTTAGATTTAGACGAAGCGACTGTGTTATAAAAAAAAAACTGTTTTCTAAAAGGGCTGTGTTTCATTAAAAAAAGTAACTGTTGTAAGAAGTTTTGTGTCGCAAAATGCCTTGTGATTTATTTTTCGAATAGAGAACCGGAGTTAGTCACTAGCTTATCATTTTATGAGTAAAAGATTCTTGAAATGGGATATTTAACTGTTCCCGAATTTATCGTATTTTATGAATTAATACAAAATTATAGGTTAGTAGCGAAGAAAAAACAGAATCGGTTGAAATACGAATTTACATTGAGTCAGCACAAAAATTATTTTACTGCTCTCTAGCAGAAACTAACGAGTTTGGATTTATAAAACAAAGAAATTAGTCTACCCTAACGCAATAATAAAAAAAAAATACCATTATAGGGTGGAAGAACAGATAGATATCATAATATTTAATGTTAGAGTATTTGACCAATCGCATAATCTCAGAGTAACCTATTAACGAACCAATTTAGTAAATACATACTTATTTTTTTTTCACAAAATTCCTTCGAAGAGAAATAGACAAGGATTCAAAATTAAAAAATAGTAACACTCACTCAATTTCTTCAACATGCTGTGGTTAGCTTTTATTATATCATGGGCAGGCAAGGGGGGGGCAGATTCAAAAAGAATTCAAAACAACGAAAGTCCTAAATTCACTTGCTTAGCCGATCATTCCCGCACGTCGAAACTAGAATGAATTCACCAATTTTTACAATCTGATGAAACAATAGATGACACTCGCACTACGATTATAAAGTTTCTCTTGATTGTACCTTTCACACTAAAATAGGTACCTATTATTAATGTGAGCTGTGTAAATTTTTGACATCGTGTTCTAATTTCAAAATGTATCGTGTTAGCTCTTGAATACAGTCAGAGAACAGGCATTTATTATTGATTTTAATTTTAACACTTATTTAAATAAACTTTTACTTTACGGCTTATCTACTATACCTATATAATATAATATTATGTCAGTCAAAACTGTACTTAATGTGACTATCAAAGAACACCGACACCGTTTTACCGGCAGGTTGGGGTTTTAGCGGCTTTCAAAAATACTAGAACCTACTAATTACGTAATTAAATAATTATTTATCGTAAAAAATAAAAAAAAACGTTGGTACGTAACTATAACTAGCAGAAAAAAAATTGTTTAAATAACAAAATTGGTAAGTAAATTAGTATAAAGTTAGTTGTTTACAAATTCCGGAATATTTCCTTAAATACGAGTACAGAAGTAGGATCTGATGGATGACGCAAGAGAGCCCTTGACCGTAAGTGTAAACCTTATATTACAACGAGTAAACATTAATAAAGATTACTCCTTATACTTATAAAAACCATATTAAAATATTGTCGTAAGTATTTACTAGTTTAGTTCATCATCAATAGCTCATATACGTCCCCACCGAGGAGCTCGAGCCTACCCTGAATTAGGGCGATTAGGCCTTAGTCGACCACAATGGCCCAGTGCGGGTTGGTCGACTTCACACACAACTTTTGAATTTCTTCGCAAGAGTGTGCAGGTTTCATCACGATGTTTTCCTTCACCGTAAGAGCGTCGTCGAATAAACGTACATATGAATTTAAAATTCGAAAACACATTGGTACATGGCGGGATCGAACCCGCGTCTCCCGGACTTATCCACCGACTAGTTTAGTTCGTTATAACTTAATCACAGTAAATTGAAATAAAACGTTAAAATTCACTCACCTCCTTGTCGTTTTACATCCGTCCGTAAACCAGTTAATTTTAATTCAGTAAACCACGAAAATAGTAAAATAAGTTTCTGGCTGGCACAAAAACAAAAAAGTGAGTTAAAATACTGTCAACTTTAACTATCGTCTTAAAAAAATAAATCATCCACAAAATGAGAATGAATAACTTTTTAAACGAGGAACGCTAACTTTTTAAATTAAGTACGAAATGTGTTTCGCAAACCGCGAGCGGGGTGATTTTCGCGAGATACCTACGCAACCGCGCTGTACCGCATCTCTTGGGAAACTGGCGGGAACTCTCGAATAAGCGCGCGAAAATCTCGCGGTGCGTGGCGTCTGGATGCTGTGCATGTTCTGATGTAAGTATCTGCACGATGTTTTTGCTGTTTTCAAGGCCTAGGTCGTTTTGTAAGTCTTGGGTAAACTATCGTAGTAGGTAAACCACGACTGCTAATTCAAGTGCAGATTTTATTTTAAAATAAAAGAGAAAGCGATGGAAATACTGTGGGAAATGCAACTCAATTTAAAAATGGAAACGGTACCTTAAAAATTGGAAATTCGATTTAAGAAAGTATTTAGCAAATTATAAATACAGAACAGACCAACGACAACCTGTGCTACACACTCTTTTGTTGGGTTAATTATTATTACTACCTACTTCTCTGTCGTTCTTAGCTGTAGATTGACTAAAAATCTTTATTACTTACCCCACTTACGTTGTTGTTTTTCGAGATTTGTATATATGTCACCGTAAGATTGTGAACGCCGTTAGTTTATAATCTTACTCGCGATATTATAAACTTACGGAAAATTGTGAACTGAAACCATTTACAATTTTACGTATTATTTCTCGTTAGTTTATAATCTTACGACGTCAAACCGTCAAATTGTGAACTTATTAAAAATTGGCATGCGACGGAACGCACCTTTCACGCTGATTGGTTAAACGTTTGACGTGTCCAGCGCGGCTATTCTTAGCTGTCATTCTGTCTACTGCCAAAACCGACCAATCAGGAACACGGTTCACAATTTTACGGGTGATAAAACCTGACAGATTATGAACTCTGCACCTTTGTTTACAATTTGACGGTTTGACATCGTAAGATTATAAACTAACGAGAAATAATACGTAAAATTATAAATGGTTGGTTTCAGTTCACAATTTTCCGTAAGTTTATAATATCGCGAGTAAGATTATAAACTAACGGCGTTCACAATCTTACGGTGACATATGCAAAACAAGCGTTTTTATTTTTATTATAAATAAGTACTTTTTTATTTATTTTTTAATAAAGAAAAAAAAAGTACTACAGAAAGTGAGTGACAGATCGTCGTGATTCTGAATCATATTCTACTCTGATTTCTGGAAAAATACTTTTTGACAATTACTACTCTACTCGAAGAAAACTAGTAATAAAATCTTATCAAGCAAAGCAATAAAATTGTGGACAAGACATTAAGTTTGTAAAGTCACGTTCTCTGTAGGTTTATCTTTTTCAGTCTGTGATCCTATTACAAAGAGCTTGCAAAGAGCTTCGAATACTATTGGCAACGCGATCTATCCAATCAATGCACAGTTTAGTCGGATATCAGTCGGTTCTTTTCCTCAGTGCAGTGCGGTGAAAGCTATTTAAAATCAGTTCAGAATTAGTTCAAGTTTTATACTAGAAATTTAATTTCAAACGGATCTGCTTTATATGTTCCAGCTGGGACTAGTCTATACCCTCAATATAAAACCTACCACCTGCCGAGAGTAAAAGGAAAGATAAAAAGCTCTGAAAAAGATTGCCTTGATTCTAATCTAGGTATGGTAGAGTATTACTGGTATAACCTTTTTAAATCAGTACGCGTAAATTGAAGTATAGTTTTACCTTTCGTGTACTTAATACACCTGACTAAATTCATTGACCATTATTTACAAAGAAAACCAAAGAACAAGAGTCGAAAGAACTTCAACTTATAGACTTAAAAAGAAACCACATTCTATAGAAAATGGTGCGAATTCGTGCGCTTTCGTATGAAAACTCGAATGTTTTGGTCGTCTTTCGACCCACATGTAATCCTCAAAGAAAGTTGTTGTAAATGAAAGTCTATGCTTACTGATTAAATGATGGTTTATACCTTATGATGCTGGTGATGATGAACGGCGTCTTCAAGTTCGCGCCCGCTATGTTACCACTTTGGTAAAAATAGGGATACATCAACAGCTCATATACGTCCCCACCGAGGTGCTCGAGCCTACCCTGAATTAGGGCGATTAGGCCTTATTCGACCACGCTGGCCCAGTGCGGGTTGGTGGACTTCACACACAACCTTTGAATTCCGCAGGAGTGTGCAGGTTACATATATCACGATGTTTTCCTTCACCGTAAGAGCGTCGAATAAACGTATGAATTCGAAATTCGAAAACAAATTGATACGTGGTGGGGATCGAACCCGCGTCTCCCAAACCTAGCCACTAGACCACCGACGCTCTCTATAAAATAGTGGTTAGGACCGTCAAAAAAGAACGAACGGTCTAGTTTCACTGATGGTATAGTTAAAATCAATGAGGTAAAGGTTAAAATCGATAATTTGCGACAGACAGAAAAAAAAATTGTTTGACGTAACCCTACCGTGATTCGAACCCGAAACCTCCGTAAAGAGAGTCGAACGCTTGTCCACTTACCTATGTGATTCCATGTATGTATATACCTACTAGTTGTAAAATTAATCAAGAGGCGAACAGAATATTGAGTCTCCATCACGGAACTAGCCGAGACCATTTGGTTTAAAATTTCCGGCGGCGGCGGAGGCGGCGGCGGCGGCGGCTCGAATCGTACTTATAACTTAAAACTGAAATGAATATCAGAAGAAATATCAATCAAACTAAGCAATAAAGCTTCAAAAATAGATTACATTTTAAAACCAAAATGGACTTTTGTAAGTCTAAGCAGTCGGAGGCATCAAAATATTCATAATTCATAAAAACGCTATATAATAATATTGTGAATATTTGATGCCTCCGACTGCTATTGTGAACACTATCAAATCAACCACGATCATTCAAAACAAAACAAAAAACTTGTTTGCATCTTTTCAGTTAATTTATTAATTAAGTTTGAAAGTTTAAAATTTTCACGCAGTCGGGTTCTTTGTTTTTTTAGTATTTTTTTTTATTATTTCTTAAAGGGCTGTCCGAAAATCCCCAATTCTCAGTGCCCATTCTGCTCGGTTTGAAAGATGTCTGAAATATTGAAATACCTCAACAAGGAACAAGAGACGATCGCATCGATGCGCGAGGCGACGCGCGAATCTTTGTGAAATACATCATAATTTGCGCAACAAAAAATTGTTTAGTTTTATGGACTGGGCTGCCACTCGGGGAGTTGTTTGATAGATAAACAAAGTACGAATTAATATATTTAAAATGCTTAATTTCCTTAATTTAAGTTAGTCCGTCCTTTTTACCTTTTAAAGATTGAAAAGGGACAGGAGATGGCCATCCTAATATTAGAGCTGTCAAACATCGAATTTGAACCTTATGGCCGTGTCGATTGCACAATTTTAGAGAGCACTTAAAACATGCGACTTTAAAATCTCTTAAACTGACAGCTATGCCCTTATTTTAAGTTATCATTAGTTCAAATTAATATCATTCGTTCATCACCTCTCTGTCATTGGTCATAAAAACGAAAAGGATAGCTGGATTTTAAAATTAGAATTAGAGCATGACATCCCGAATCGAGGCCAGTGTCTTGTTTCAGAATTTGAAGGTGGAAAATGGATTGAAACTGATCACTGACACAGACAGTTTTATTATAAATTTATTTTTTGTGAAGAATATAATTTAATCCCTAGACACTTGTGATCAGGGGCGTGCACTTCATAGAGGCAGAAAAGCACTGCCTACCCTGTCATTTTCAGATAAATACCTTCACAATTATATACATTAATTAACTACACTACACTATCATACTAACTACCATAACACCCATATTAATTTTACACATCCTTATCTTAAACAAATTCCACTCGTCTTTTGTTCACGTTCGCCAAAAGCACTGCCTATTCCAACTGACGTTTACTTACATGTAGTGAGAGAAAATATATGACTGTGTGCTATAAAGGCCCTATGTGCGAACACAAAACTTGTCAATGCGTTAGTGTGCGTGATTTCGCTCCATACAAATCCGAAAAGCCCAGCTTTTTCGACTTGGACTTATACAAGGCGAATCGTCGTCGAAGGAACATCGGTGGCGTAAATAGATCTTAGTACAAGTCATTCCCTTATAACGCACCGATGTAAAGCGTTCCCGAGTTCCAAAAATTGCGCGCCGCGCGAGGCGCATGTCAGCCAGTGCGCAGGCGCGAAGTTGGCGACAGAAATACGACGACCAATCACAACTCTCAGCCACCTCAGAGCCGCGACGCTTCGCGAGCTCGCGAGCGGTGGGGGCGTCGGTCGCTTTAAAGCTTTAATAGTCTCAAGACGCATTATGAATAAAGCGCGCAATGCTGAATTGGGTAAAAACAATATTTTAATCACTTTTTTCATTGCGGAATTTGGAATCGCCATATTGTTTACCTTTCTTGTTGTGACGCGCAGTGATTTTTTAAGTTTTTGTGTTTTTCTTTGGTTTTTTGAGCAATTAGTGCTTTTTGTGTTAGTAAATTACTTTAATAACAATGAGTAATCGCTGTGAACTTTGGGTCGACGGGCCGTGTTTGTTTAAACTGAAAAAAGGTGGATTTGCAACGTGTAATTTTGAAGCTAAGGCGAATATCGTTCATAGAGGAAGGTGTGTACTCGAGTTGCATTTAACTCAAAGGAAGGGTAATGCAACTCGTCATTTTCAAATTAAATCTTACGAGACTTTCAACTGGCTAACAGGTTGTGTACACACCAATAGTTTGTTTTGTTTTCCGTGTACTTTATTCTGCACTTCTTTGAACGTTTGGAACGACGCCGGCTATGTCGATTTGAATAACTTTACTAACGCGGCCAAAAAGCACGAAAAGTCGAAAACCACCAGGGGCAACAAAGACTCGCAGCTCTTTCTATGATTTCTATTGAAAAACAGCTCCTAATTGATGTAAAACGATCACCTGCGTTTTACGATGACGTATTGCAAAAATATTTGCTCAAAGATAGGCGCGTAGATTTAATTTATAAATAGAAACAAAGTTGTAGTATCATACCGTTAATTTATTTTGTCAATTGTGCGTTATAACAAAAAAGTTAATAACAAAAAAAACTAAGGCCTTTTTCAAGGCCATTTCGGGTATCTTCTAGTGTGACTTGTTCAAAATATTCAATCACCTGGTTAGATACTTGAGGTGGCCAAACTTACATTACATCACTTTGCATGGAAACACCACACCACCGGTCGCCGGTCAACACAATACAGTAATAACCTAATTCATGAAATTTTTTGGTAAGTGCTTTTTTATCCTTATTATACCTGCCTGCCTACTAGTGCCTACCCTAGCCCTAAACCCTGTGCACGCCCCTGCTTGTGATGTGTACAATTATCCTTTTGGCGGCGGTTGAGTGACTTCACTAACCGCTCAAATTATTTATAGTCAAAACAAACCCTTTTTCTTGTTCCTAGAAACAAACGCCCGAGAGAGAGGTTACGAAAAGAAAATTCACAAAATTATTAAAACTGCGGTTTATTTTAGAACTTATCATTATTTTATGGTAATTACATTATCTATTTTATATAATACAAAACCCTAGCTTATAAGATCTCACTGGTAGGAAAGGGCCCCCCTCGACTTTTTCCACGGTTCTCTGTCCTGTGCGAGCAAAAAAAAAGTAAAAAAAGAGATATATAGGATTTAAACTAAGTTGACCCTTGTATCAAACTATTGTTTGATAGATTTTAGAAGGCCCATCTTAATAGTAGTAACAAATATTTGTTACTCCTTAAAGGGACTAAATTTTAGGTAAAAACTTACTTATAACATATTATTATTATGTTAGTATAGTGCAGAAAACAACTATCTACTGTAAAATACTAGTTTAACATTTTCTTCAGTCAGTCTCCAGTCAATAAATAACGTCATTTAAATGACTTAATATTTTTTTCCTTAGGGCAGGTACAGCTTGCCAAAAAAGAGTTTGGCGCGGTGACAGCTGGAACTAAATATTTAGTTTGCTGCCATTCATGCTGGGTTGCTTTTTATTATCCCATTGGTATGCCATGTTGATTGTTATTCGTTAATTTTACAATGTTCTATATATTAAGTCATTTTCCCTTTCCTATTTGACTACGAGGTGGCCACAAGTGCGATAGAAGCGCCCTCATTTTTTTCAAACTCTTTTTTGCCAAGCTGTATAGTATAACGTAGTAGGCCCCTCCCTTTAGTGAGTTAAAGTGGAATTAAATAATCCTACTTTCAATAGAATCTGTCAATCTAGTGAACAAATGTGGCCCAAGCCCAAACTGTATGGACATAGTTCGACAAATACCTATTTAAAATTAAAATTAACGACTTCAGTCCACTAACATTATGTCGAAATTATTATAAAAACAATGGTGGGTTCAGTGAAAATGCACATTCTAACCTGTAATCCTGATTATTAGGGGCCTATTCAGTTAAACTTACAATTTACAATTCGAAGTTCATTGCGTAGCCAATCAGTCTAAATTATAAACCATTATCTTCTTGGTATATCGGCTACGTAATGTAGAATGAATTGGTATTGTAATAAGCCTCAGAATTAACATTCAAAATGTTGTGTAACAAAAAAAGATTTGGTCTTAAGGTCTTACCTAAGGTAACCTACCTACCTAAGGTAACCGGACCATAAAATTCCAAAAAAAAAGACTCCGTAGTCAATGAAGGATTTCTAACAGCTTGTAAACAAAAAAATGTTCCAACCAAGACGATAGATGGCGCTAGAAATTATAGTTTTTTTTCGAAGAAATCAGAGCTATCAAGAACTACGAAGATTTTAATTTGACATAACCACAAAGAAATTTTATTGTTTTTTCATTTGTCACGAGTTTTTGCAAAATCTTCAGATCTACTTAGTAACACTACCATAGATTCAATAGTAGACTACTCTTTGTCCATAATTTGTCAATTTGTTTAATTCTGTCAGAAAAGTCATTGTATTCGTTAGTAATTAACCGAGCGAGCGAAGCGTCTCTGTTTCAGCTTGGCCAAATTTGCTTTTGTATGTCCATCTGTTTGTTTGTTTCACTCTACAGGTCGCGTTTCTCAACCGATTCTCGTGAAATTTTGTGAGCAGGTTCGATAAATTAATCGAATTTTTTTATCGAGTCAGTTTTTGGAAATTTTAAAAAATGACGGAGTTATGGGGGTTGCCAGCTTACATGGTCTACCGCCGAGGCTGTTTTCCTCTACAGGTCACATTTCTTAACCAATAAAATAAAATAAGATAAAATAACATAAAATAAAATAAAGTTTAAAAAAAAACAAGGGGTCGGGGATGTATGTCGAGAAAAATAAAAATAAGGTTGAAAAGATATATACAGACTCGCGAGGTCTACAGCTCACAGAGTCACTAGTAGTAATTTTGTTTGTTTACTAGATTTTCAGCTCACAATGAAAGCAACTTTACATTCATTGTAGTTCTCCGCAATTAGCGACGACAACTTTGCCGGAGACAGTCCCCGACTTGCTGCCGTATCGCTCCATTTTCTTGAGCACGTCGAGGCCGGAGATCACGTGGCCGAACACCACATGTTTGTTGTCTAGCCAGTCGGTCCTGAAACCAGGTGGAAGAATAGTTATGATTAGCTCTCCTCCCGCACAAAAAAAAATATATAGGTGCACTTTATTGCACAAAATACACCAAAACATAAATACAAGATAAAAAAGTTGAAATCAAGAAGGTCAACAGATAGTCTTATTGCTAGAGTAGCAATCTCACGATATACGAAACAAAACACAACTGAGATTTTCTTATTAGGTAAGAAAATAACCTTTTCTCCGACACGCTCGAAAATATTGCGATCATTACTGTAAAAAAACAGTACGCGAAGTGACTCATTTTTGGACGGAAACATTGCCCCATACAAAACAGCGGCCGGCAATGTGCCCTCAACGGCCTAGGCCGGCAAAGTAACTTTCGTTCAGAAATTTCAATGTTTTTGAGTCTTTTATATAGCATAATCTTCATAAGTTTTAATGTTCTAAATTCAAATTTTATATGAATTGTAAACGACTCGTAGTAATTTGAGTTGGCTGTATGCTCTGTATGACACTGGCACAAAACAAAAAGAAAAGAAAAGTGCACAAATTGCACAATATGGCGGTTTGTAATTTTCGCCGCTTTTATTTTTGTCGTACTACATATGTATTTATTTTGTTACTTATTTTTCATGATGGAGTTAACTAATCATTGAATTGGGGAAATATTATAACAATGAATGGTTCAAGAAATCAAAGTAGAAAGTGATAAAGATTAAAAATTATAAGTTTAGTGTGATACAAGTAGACATCTAAATTCAAGGTACCACAATATTTTTAGTAATTTGGTAATTTCCTCGCATATTTCAGAGAAAAGTACTATACAAGCCTCGGCCGCAATATATCTTGCTGGACTCGTACACAATAAAAGTTTAAACGTGTCCTCGTCCAGCAATAACTAATTTTGCGGCTGCGGCAGTAATGTACTATTTCTCAATGAGATTTTTTTAAACCAACATTCTGGTAAGTAATAGTTCAAGGAAGCGGCTGGATGCGAGTAACGCGGAACTGGTCCTTGTCTAGCAGTGGACGTCTTTCGGCGATTTAGTATATCACTAGTTTACAAATTAGTACCTAATTCCTTACTGAATTAGTACGCGGTATTAATCGAATTAATTCAGTAAGGCCCAATCTGGGTAATTCTTCTCCAACGCTTTTTTCGCCCTGGCAACGTGCTGGGCCGAGGTCCGTGCCCATCTGAGGGCGTCCCCAGATACGTTGTCATAGATTTTTAGGGGTACCAGCCTTCTGCTCCACCGCAAGTCCGTGCCCACTATATTACCTCTGGTAGAAATAGCGATTAACCCGTCAAAAAAAGTTTTTCGGCAGTACAGATCATGAAAAGTGCACCTAGTGACAAATAGGGAATATGCATAAAAAAATATTAGTCATAGTTCATCTGAAAGTATACAAAAATAGAATACTGACAGTCAAAACAGAATCGAAATTGATCGAAAAATACAAATCTGTCAAAATAAAATTTTCTATGGCGGATGCATGACCCGCGTGACCAATAACGTCACAGGTCACGTCAGATCTCTCTGTCTAACCATCAACTTTGAAGCCTTATAACTTTGTTTCTAAGCAAAACATTTGAAAATTAATTTTTTGTGTTTATTTTTTGGAACTTGAAAAATTTTGATTAATGAATTTTAAAAAATATGCATATTCCCTATTGCCATCTTAAACAGCTTATCACCTATATGACACTAAATACAAATCTGTAGTTACCTAGTGTAATACCCACAAAAAAATAACGAATTGCTCTATTCATAGGCCGAGAACCATACGGTATGCTGTGCTATGCTATGTGGAAAATTGAAAGGACAGATAGAAAGTGTCTTACTTGGCTGTGCAAAGGAAGAACTGAGATCCATTAGTGTTGGGACCGGAATTCGCCATACTCAGTATTCCAGGCCCAGTGTGCTTTAAAGTGAAGTTTTCATCCTCGAACTTGCGACCATATATAGATTTCCCTCCTGTTCCATTGTGGTTCGTGAAATCACCACCTTGACACATCTGAGAAAACACTACTTAAGGAAATTGGTGATATAACTTGGGTAAAAATTTAAATGCAAACAATGCATTACACTTACAGTGATGCTTTATTGGAGTTTTCTGTTTCGTAATAATAATTCAATTCCATATTAGATAGGATGTAAAATCGTTTCCAATTCCAGGAAAATCCAGATAAATTAAAAGAACAAAAAAAAAAGGATTAATTTTATATTTCATCACAGATAAGTTACCAATTTGTTAGACAGAAAGACATCAATTAATTAACATTGATTAGCTTAAAGACATATTCACACTATATTTTAGTTTTATCATTTTATCACCACCTTCGAGTATGAAGCATATTATAAGAGTAATTGATCATGCTTGATTAATGTTTAGTAAGAGGCTTTATACTTACAAGAAAGACTCACTTATTAATAAATATTCAATATATCTACACACAAATTAATTTAAAAAGGATACAAAATCTGGTATAATCCTATGAAAACAGCTGCCCTGGTAGCCGAACCCTTTCTCATGGGTGCACAGTGCTTTGAAGTTCTCTGCGGTTTTAGGAACAATGTCTGCCCGAAGCAACATTATCACTCGGCCAATCTCTTGCTTGTTAACACTAATGTCGAAGTAAACCTGTGGGTTGCGTTTTTCAGCTGGTTTTGCTGGTAACGTCTGGAAGTCAGAAATTTTAACAAGTGAGTTTAATAGATATTAGTATCTATTAAACTATTAGTAGTTTCAAAATTTTGAGCAGTCCAAAACTCAAAAGAATGCTTACTAAACTACTCTGAGGAAATTAGAACTCTCAGAAAATAGCTCATCAACAAAGTAATTATTATAAATTTTTCTTTTTTTTCTCGGTTTGCACCGGTTTACTGATATGTACGGGCCTAAGCCAAGTACGTATCAGGCCTAAAGTTTAAGGAAGACTGTGTAGATGGTGATGGGGCTTTTTGATCAGTTATTATTATTATTATAATTACACAAAATTTTAAAGTAGACATAATATGCTATACTAATTTGAAGACAGGTACTATACCTTGATTTTTAATTCCGTGGAATTCTGACAGATGGAGTGTTGTCAGGCAGAAAACAGGTTACCAAAATTACAGGTATCACATTTTGATGAATAAAAATAACACAGTGAATTATTTTAAAGTCATACTTTATGCAGCCTTCATTATATTTCATCTTTTCAAGTTACTACATTCAATGTGGGAGAATATTTATTAAGGCCGGGTATCACTTTCAAATAACCACAGGTACATCTCATCTATAAAGGGTCGATGATAAATTATATGGATAAATAACTTGTCTAAAACTATGAGGCTGGCATAGTCGCCAAGTGCGATTAAAGCCTCGTCAAAAATTAGATATAAAAAAAAAAAACCACTGGTTGCAAACAGTTGGTTAATATTTCTATTTCTAATGCAAAAAGGCTTTTAAAAATGCATGGAACCAAAAAAAATAAAGGTGTTCTTAATCTAACATATTAGCAATGCTATTAAAATAACAATTCTTCTATGCAAACTTCACTTTAATTTCGTATTGTATGGCCACAGATAAAAAAGCACAGCGTAAACCATACAAGATTCAAAAAGAGTTTGCACAAGCCACTGGAGTAGTTATTTTAATTGCATTGTACGTAAATTATGATTTGCCTGTCTTGTTATAATAGTGATAACAGCAATGTACATGTGAAAAAAGGTTTGTGACAAGCGACCTGAGAACTGTCAGAATTCCACGGAATTAAAAATCAAGGTATACAATAAACATTGCATTCAAGTTTGTTGTAATTCTTAGCCACTCTCTACTTACTGTAGCACTGGCCTCAGTCTTTTCTTTACCATCCTCTTCACCGTCTTTACTTATAGACAATGTTTCTCCTGCATGTTTCTGTAACCAGTTATCATCGGACCACACCGGCCGAGTGGAACCCTCTTTGATACGCTGTGGCGCTGCTATGTTTACCCTTATGGTACGACCGAAGAGCTCTGAATCATTCTGTAATCATTTTAAAAAGTTGGATATAAGTTACCTGTAGGTAGGTTTTTTAATTATTCTTTTATTCATAAGTAAGTAGTACATAAAGGTTTGGAACCATGACATCGCTAAACTACAAAGTATAGTTCGTCACCGCTGCGTTAAATTGCAGTTGATATTAAGTAACACAACCTTAATAGTTAAAGTATTCTACACATACCTACAACTTAATGAT
Source organism: Carpatolechia fugitivella (assembly GCA_951230895.1). NCBI lineage: Eukaryota > Metazoa > Arthropoda > Insecta > Lepidoptera > Gelechiidae > Carpatolechia > Carpatolechia fugitivella. The sequence goes on from OX579649.1 coordinate 5,249,856, forward strand.
TAAGCTGCTGTGACACAAAGTAAGACTACAATAATGTATAATCTATACTTTCTTTGCAGAGTCTTGTCATCACGCTGCTAGTAATTGACGAAAAACTACGCCTCTAGTAACAAAATACAATCAAAACATAACCTCAAACTTGAACTTACCATATTATCGATAGCCGCTGCTGCGTCCTCGGCATTCTCAAACTCGATGAAAGCGAAGCCCCTGTGCTTCTCAGTCTCGTAATCTAGAGGTATTTGGACGTCTACAAGGTCTCCGAAAGGCACAAACGCGGCGTTAAGGACTTTCTCATCTACTTCCTCTGCTAAACCTCCTACGTATATCGTCCGCTTAGAATTTGGTTTGCTCGACATTTTGATGCACTTTTACTGAAATATTTATTAATTTTTTCAAGAGAATTTGTTTAAATTAATTTGTTTATAATAATAACCTATTATAACCGCGAAGCCGTGTGTCAAACGTCACTTTGACATTACTAGTGTAGTAACGTAACGATAGTGCTGTTATAACGCAATGGATTATTCTCGGGCGGGAAGCTCTCGGAAAAGAAGGCGCGATAATTTATTGGAATTTTTGAAAAATACTTTATCCTGTTTAAAGTGTATATTTTTATGTAAATAGTGTTATTTCTTATTGTGTACACAACAACGAAGGTCGGTATATAGTTTTTTTGTTGATGGGGCGACGGAAAAAGCGGGCCCGGCCAACCAGCCAGGGCCCCGAAGAATCTGATCCTTTGGATCCAATGGAGGGAAACGAGACTGATTCTTCGGAGGATACCATAGATCCCGTAGACAAGTACACGACATATACGGTACAAAGTTATTCCAGGAGGTATCCTGAAAATTCGAATAAATCCGAATTCATTGTTTTCTTGTCACACAAGGATGAAAATAAGTCATTCTCCGATCACGATCGTATGGCTCTCTCTCAGGGAATAAAGAAGCACTGTGTTGCAGGTGTTCTGCATTTGCGACCGTTCAACAAATTCAAAGTGGGAATAACTTTTGATCTAGCGAATAATGCGAACGTCTTCTTGCAGAATAAAAAGTTCTTAGATGAATTGTTTTTAAAAGCCACAATCCCAGCAACAGACACTGAGGTCACGGGTGTAGTAACATCTGTTCCGACAGGTATATCGAACAAACAAATATTTTCGTCAATTAGCAGCTCTAGAAACGTCATTCAAGTTCGTCGCTTCATGCGAAAAGTTCACTTAGAAGGCGGCTCGCCTACGTTTCAACCAACTCAGACTGTAGCAATTACTTTCGCCTCCACACAGTTGCCGGAGTATATCTATCTGGACTCCTGGCGACACGAGGTAAGAATGTATGTGCCTCCAGTAAAGCAATGTTTAAAGTGTCTTCGTTTTGGTCACATTGTAAAGTTTTGCAAAAATGATGAAGTTTGTTCAATTTGCACACAAAAACACAGCTTCAAACAGTGCATTGTTAATAGAACTGATGCTAAATGTGCTGATTGTGGAGGTAATCATATCGCTATTTCCATATCTTGTCCAGTTAAAAAGCAGAAGGTCGAAGAAAATAAAGTTAAATCGCGTTCCGCCAGGTACGCTGATTTGTTTAATTCGTCTGAATTTCCGCATCTTGCAGCGAAAACTTTTGATGTTCAGATAAGTAATTTATTCAAATCCGATAAATTCGTAAAACTTTTAATTGAAGCGGTAATGAAAGTAGTCACCAATAATAAAAATAATATCCCTATTAATTCCGAGTCCGTACAAAGTATTCTTAAAGAGACATTTACGAAGAAATCTCCTCCTTAATTTTCAATGGATCCAATAAATATCTTACAATGGAATGCACAAAGTATTATAAGTAATAAACATGTTTTAACAAAATTTCTATATGACAACAATATTCACATAGCTATTATAAGTGAAACTTGGTTAAAATCTGAAAACAAGTTTAATATAAAAGGTTGCAAGATAGAAAGAAATGATACGGGAAACAAGCACAATGGCGTAGCTATTTTGATTCATAACAATATTTTTCATTCTAAAATAAATACATTTTTCGATGACAGCTTGCAAAACATATGTGTTCGGGTCGTTATTGGTAAACAAGAAATAAGCATTGTTAGTTTCTATTGTCCCTCGAATAGCAATCCAGTTTTCAATAAAAACAACTTTGATGCGCTGGTTAAGTCTGTACCGAGTCCCATGATATTTGCTGGTGACTTTAATGCCCATCATTTGTCATGGGGTTCTCACTCAAATAATCAGCGTGGCAGAGATGTACTTGAGGTTTTTGAAGACAATAATTTAGTTATGCTTAATAATGGTCAGTTAACGACAGTGGGTTCCTTATCCTGGAGGCCCAATGTTTTAGATTTGACTTTTGTCTCGCCATCTTTGTCTTTATCTTGTGATTGGTCCGTTATTGATCTTCCACTTGGTGGTTATCACCTCCCTGTGATGATTAAATTGGTCGTTAATAGTAGTAGTAGTAGTAATAATGTCAATAATAATAATCAAACAAACAGTAAAATACATTTCCCCATCTACCCCAATTATAGGTGTGTAGATTGGGTAATGTATGAAAAAAATGTAGAGCAGTTGTTGTCCAGTATTTGTTTCGATGCTTTGTCTCCTTTAGAATCCTATGAAATATTTATCACAAAGTTACATGAAGCTGTTAATATGTCAATTTCGAAATCATTTAACAATTCGTCGTTTCGCTCTCGTTCTTCTTTCAATACACAAAATAGACTTAAATTATCATGGTGGAATAAAAAATGTTCTGATGCAGTGCATAATTCAAGGCAGGCTTACATCAGTTTTAAATCGAATCCTACTCAGGAGAATTACATTGAATTTAAAAGGTTACAAGCTTTAAAAAAACTTATAATTAATGAAGAGCGTCGAAGTAGTTGGGCTTCTCTATGTAGTACTTTTAATCGCTACACTCCGTTAAGTATAATCTGGAAATTTATGCGTAAATTTAATAAAACCTATTCTCCTAGCCAAGATAGCGATGATAGTTGGATCCTAGATTTTTTACAAAAATTTACACCTGGTTTTGTTCCAAATTTAAACAATTGTAGTGTAAATCCAAATGAAAGTACTAATTTTAATTTTTTAACTGATCCTTTTACGTTCAGAGAATTGCAGTCAGCAATATCTTCCCGTAGGGATACTGCTTTCGGTTTTGATGGAATTCCATACATGATGTTAAAAAAAATGAACAACAAATCTAAAAAAGTATTTCTGTGTATTTTGAACATTTTGTGGGCTTGTAATGATATTCCTTCAGATTGGAAAAATATAGATATAATTGTGCCAATTCTTAAACCCGATAAAGCTAGGTCTGATCCAGATTGTTATCGCCCAATTGCTTTAACATCTTGTGTCGGCAAAGTATTTGAACAGCTTTTAAAACAGCGCCTTGAATACTTTGTTGAGAAAAATAACATTTTACCAAATAATCAGTTCGGTTTTAGAAAAGGTCGATCTGCTCGAGAAAGTTTTGCCCAGTTGCACATTGACATACAAAATTCCTTGTCATGTGGGGATAAATTATTGTCTGTTTTTTTTTTATATATCTGGAGCATTTAATAGCGTTAATATAGATATTTTGTATTCTGAGCTTTCTGCTATTAGTATACCTAAAAAGCTTGTGAAATGGATATATAGCTTTTTGTTAGGAAGAAAAGTATTTGTTAAATACAATGGTAAACTCTACGGGCCTAGATTGTCTTCTGTTGGGGTTTGCCAGGGTGGTATCTTGTCACCTTTAATTTTTATATTGTATATACGTCGTTTAAATTTAATTTTGGGACCAAACGTTAAGAACTTGCAATTCGCTGATGATTTAGTTGTTTATCTATCAGGCACAAATTTAAATCAAACAGCTTTAGCCATTAATTCAGCTTTAAAACAATTACAACAATATTTTAACTTTTTGAATCTTGAGGTAAATCCAATCAAATCTAAAGTGGTCATATTTGGTCGTAATAAATCCTGTCTACCTCTTGTTTATTTCTGTAATTCTGCTTTACCTATTTCTTACGATACCAGATTTCTTGGTATAACATTTACTTACAATCTTTCCTGGAAAAATTACATTGATCGTATTTCAATCAGAGCTAATAAGGTTTTAAATGTGATTAGGTCCTTAGCTGGAACATACTGGGGCGCAGACCCTAAAATTCTACTACTTCTTTATAAATCCCTTGTAAGAAGCCATTTTGAATACGGTTTCCTTTGCTATGCGTCAGATAAAAAAAAAAGTTGGTAGAAGTTTTGAATAAAATACAGAATAAATGTCTTCGTGTGATAACCGGTGCATTTAGAACAACACGTCCAATTAATGCAATGCAAGTAGAGTGTAACACACCTCCTATTCAGTTACGACTTGATTATCTAAGAGAACGATTTATTTTGAAACTTTTTTGTTTCCGAAGCAACTCTCTTCTTCGTATTTTATGCTGTAGTGACTTTAATCCTTCTAAACCTCTTTATATTCTTGAAGGCTTTTCGCAGTTTCATTTGTTTTTGAAAAATTATAATATTTATCGAAGTAATTCTGGTTTTCCGTGCTTTGAAGGTCTATATACAAGTAAATACATTAATTTGAACATTGTTATAAGGCATGATATCAAAATCAAGGAAGAAGTGAATGAACTGCTAGCTACTTGGAACAATCATACATTTCTTTATACTGATGGCTCTAAAAACAATTCGAGTGTCTCTTTTGCCGTTTATAACAGCGCGTCTAAATTGGGTTTAGGCTACAAATTAGATAAAAATGCAAGCATATTCACCGCTGAAGCGGTGGGTATTCTGGTTGCCCTAAAACATGTAAGAAACCGTAACCAAGGTTGTAAGAAATGGGTCATAGTTAGTGATAGCATGAGTGTTCTTAAAGCTTTAGACAATAATAGAACTAATGCTAACACTAATTACCTCATCTAGTCTATTAAATCGTTGTGTGTAGATATTTTAGAGAAAGGTATTGAAGTTGTATTTGTATGGGTTCCATCCCACATAGGAGTTTTAGGCAATGAGAAAGCTGACTTTTTGGCTAAAGCTATCGCTAATTCTGATTCAAACCCAGCTCTTGCCGTTGTAAGCAATAGCACCATTGACATTAATAGTAATGGTTTTAATGTTGCTCTTCCATTCACCGACGTGATTCCACTCTTAAAAAACAGAATGTACGAAAAGTGGAATTCCCATTAGAACCATTGTGTGCAAGTCCAAAACAAAGGCTCTTGTTTGCTGCCTTAGATGTAAAAATCAATAATTCCCCTTGGTTTTGTAGGAGTAGTATTTTCTTGAATAGGAAATTTTATTCGTTTATTTGTAGGCTTAGGTTTGGTCATGGTCGTATAAATTACCATCTTCATCAGAAAAACATTATTAATGATCCTCAATGTGATCATTGTCAAAATGGCGAAGAAACCTTTGACCATTTATTTTTTGAATGTCCCTCTTTTGGCATACAGCGCCTTCTGCTGATGGATGGACTTATAGAAATATACAAAGATGCTAGTGTCATCCCGCACATTGTACAGGATTTATTAAAAAATCAATGTACATACCATTTACTGTATAAATTTATTGTAAATACTGTAAATGAAATTTAATAATAAGTATCATAATACATTACGAATTAGTTTTAAAATTGTACATATAGTAAATAACAAGATAAATTCACACACTTGAATGAGAAAAACTATAATATGTAAACTTATGACGTTTTTTACCGGCTTTGACATGCAAATTATAAAACTGAAGACGCTACTTTAAAAATCTGGATATGAGAATATAAATACTGAAGACGTTTATTTATCAATTTGGACAAGAAAAAAATATTTGACTGAATACGATTATTTCTTCAACTGGATAATGGGAAAAAAATACTAAAGACGATGGCTGCATGGCATTTGCCTTTGCCTGCTCAAAAAGGAGCGAAACGAAAAAAAAAAAGGATTATTCCCGTTATCCCCCAAATTGTTGTACACGAGACGTTTTTCGGGAATAAATCTACCTAACTCTAAGTTAGTACCTATTACGAAGAATGGTACCTAGAGCTAGCTCACTTTATTTTTAAGATCAATTGTATAAAATACAATTGGTACAAAAATTATTTTTTTACACCAAAAACATAAAACATACTTAGGTACATAAACAATGAAGGTCAACATGCTTATTGCTAGGGTAACAATATCTTCCAGGCAATCTTAAGATGCAAGAAAACAATAAGTATTTTTAAAGTAAGAGCGAAGCGGGTTGGTGGCAATTTGAAAAATGGATCAGTGCGTAAAACTGAACAACTTTGAAACAAAAATATGCATAAATTATTCTATATAAAATAGATTAACTTTCATTACACTACACGCTTTCACGGCCTAACTACTGAATCGGTTTTGATGACCCAGGCATCTCACCGCTGCTGCCACTGTAACATTATTAGAAACTAACTGAAACCGTCATCTGTCGTTGTCACTCGAAATGATAAATGTATCTCTTTTCGCTTCATAGATGGCGCTGTTATTTTTAAAAACTGGGAAAATAAGGGTAGCCACGAGCGGATAGTTAGTATTACCTCATCATCATCATCATCATCATCACCGTCACAGCCTTTGGTTTAGTGCCGGCGTGTTTCTTGATACGTCGTCGTTCACCTAACGTTCTAATGGGTGACCTTGACTTCTTGGTCTCCATTGAAGCTCTCTTTTCGTCCAATCTCTCGGCGCTTTCATGCGACCTACCTATGTATCCTGTCCTGCCTACTTTTGTAGATAAAATATCACAAAAACCAATGTAAAAACATTATAATCATGACGTAACTATTTTAAAAAACTTTAAATTAAGGGGGTCAATGGAATTGCTAACAAACAGACAGCAAATTGTTAAAATCGATGAAAACTTAAGTAACCTATATCATTTGGCGTCCCTCAAGGTTAAATTTTAGGCCTACTATTATTTTTGATCTACGTAAATAATATCATTGACTTGAGACTTCACGGACATATAACCTTGTACGTAGACGACACGTGTCTATTTTATTTCGGATCAACTATTGATGATATTACGGATTCAGCGCAAAAAGATTTAAATGTTCTATTTGACTGGCTACAATCAAATCTTCTCAAAATCAACATTTCAAAAACATCCTTTATAATATTTAAAGCGAAAAACAAACCTGTACAAATACACAAACCTCTTACAATCAACAACATTCCCATCCATGAAAAATCCACCGAAAAATACTTGGGATTACGAAGAGACAATCGACTTACCTGGAATATTCATATAGAACACAGGGTGCACTACAAGGCGTGGTACGGTGTGTTCCTCGACGAGTACGCATGACTATATACAATTCACTTGTAAAATCGCATTTGCTGCATCAAATAGAAATTTGGGGTAACGGGTCAAAAACGAAACTGGCTGAATTACAGAGAACCCAAAACCTGTTGATCAAAATGCTTTTCCACTATCCGTACCGTACACCAACTTCTAAAGTATATGCAGAAACCAATTTTATGAACATTGCACAATTATATCGGTATCAAATATGCATACTTATTCGGAAAGTACTCAACAAAAACATACTATCTTCAATCACTCTCACACAAAAAAGCATACATCTAAACGCTCCACCAGACGTGCAAGCTACTTAGTCCTACCAAAAACCAGAACTAACTACGGCAAACAAATGATTACTTACGATGGAGCAAACATTGACAATAGACTACCCTCTGCAATCAAAAATATTAAATCCTTTAACGTGTTTCAGTACAAACTATCCGAGCACATTTTGAAAACGTAAAGAGTTTAAATTAAATACTTACAGGTGGTTCATGAGTTTAAATTGGGTGAGCATTGTATGTTACGTTGAATATTACAAAGTTGAACGTTCTATCGATATTGTAACCTACCTACATTGATATAATAATGATAATGTAAATTGTAAAATGTGAACGGCAATTCGAACTAAAAAATATTATTTAAGTTCTTTTCTCATGTAAGTGACCGTAGGTCTTTAGTGAGAATAAAGCTTCTTTAAACCTAGCTATGTTCTACTTTGTTCTAACTAAACCTAACTGATCTTCTATTGAATATTAATATCTACCCGAGTAAATTATTTGTACGCAATGTAAGTACTGCGGCATTTAGCATGTCGGTCTGAGATATCGAGTTCTGATAGTAGTGACGGCGATAGAAGTCTTGTAATACTAGTACAAGACTACAGGAAGCTTGATTACGTCTAGATGTCGTCGCGTCGGGAGTCGGGGCCCGGTGATGGCAGCATTTTACTTCAATTTAATACGGAAGACTTCAAGATGACTGGGTATCATCGGCAGCGCTAGTAATAATAAATAGTTCAATATCGGCAGCAATCATTTTATTGAAATCACAGCCTGCTGTTTGAGCTTTTATTATAATCCCACCCTGAAAGCTCTAATGAATTTATATCACGATCATTATACCTGCAGCGGTCCAAGGCATAACAAAAACAAGTAAGAAAAACCATTTTTGGCCGTTTCCACGGTTCAAACATCTCGTTGGGTTACTAGTCAGTCGTAGGTTCACAGGTTTGAATCCCACTGTAGAACGCTTTAGATTTTTTTTTTTGTTAGTTAACCAAACCACAGATATTTCAAGTGACTGATAGACAAGCCACAACAAACAATACATCCGATATTTAGAACAATAGATATTTAGAAACAACTTTCTTGTAGAAACTACACAACAAAAACGTTTAAGCTTTTTATAATGTTAACAGAACTTAAATTTAAGATAGGTAAGGTAAGGTACTTTCTTTTTTTAATACCAGTAATAGTAATAGGTACATACTTTTCCTCTCAACTATCCCAGCCAGTTTCCAAAGGCAGAGCATCCCCGTTAACAAATACATTATGCATTGACTCGTTATCTGTCCCTATCAATTATCAGTTGCACTTGCACCGGTTATTCCTGGCCTATCTGGCTCGACATCTTTACAAAAAGATACGTACGTACGCCTGCACTGCACCTAGGAATGTTGTACTCACGGGAAACCTGTGTTTATCCAAGCCAATTTTTTCTTCTTTCAAAAGACCGCATTTGTTAAATGTTTTTGACGCTTGCACCCACCACCGCTGGACATTTTGCAACTAAATCCTTTCAACCAATATCCATTATGCACTTCACAATAATTAAGTAATCATCTGCAGTTTGCAAGGGCTCGTCAGGCCTTAGTCGACCTCGCTGACCAAACCTGGGCATACCTTATTAAAATCTTTTAATTTGTTTGCAGGAGTGTGCAGGTTTCCTCATGATGATTCTCTTCGCCGAGCATCGAATGAACTTAACTATGAATTCAAAATTCAAAAGTGGTATGTCGAAGTAGTTAGCCCACCATGACACCATTTTGGACTGGAGGCTACAGCCCTAGCCACTATTCCATATATTTGAGGGAGACAATTTGATAATAATTTCAAAAATGTTTCAATGGTTTGACGGCTCCGTAGCCCAGGTGGTAGTGTATCTGGCTCCGACGCACAGTGTCGCGGGTTCGAATCCCGTCCAGGGCAAACAAACGTGTGATGAGCACTTGTGTTTGCCTTGTGTCTGGTTGTTATTTATCTATATAAGTATGTATTTATCTATTTATATAATGTATATCAGCTGTGTGGTTAGTTTGGGATCAGATGGCCGTGTGTGAAGATGTCCCCACATATTTATTATTAAGTACCTAGTATTTATTATTTGAAATTATTATTGTTAATGGTTAAACAAATGTCAGATCATAAAATTCATAGCTTAGAACATACTGAATCGTAGACTTTTGAGTTAGTCAGACAAACAATGAGTACAGTCGATTCTGGCTAACGAAATACTAGCTAAGCTGGTTCCCTCAAAGGGTGTATTCCGAATCAGATTTCACGGCTCAAAGAACTGACAGCGATTACTCGCGTACCGATTCAGAAATCGCGATAATACGGCTCGTGAGCGAAATCAAAACGGAACGGCGTTTGAGCGCGCTGAAACTGCTTATAACTCAGTCTTGCCAGATGTTGATTACCGTACCAAAACTGGCAAAATTCTAAATTATTATACGTATTTAAAAAGTATCGTACAGTTGTGAAAACAGCACTTTTCGCATGGCTAGTACCCAAAATAAGAAAAGATATGCGAATTTTTAAAAAATGAAGATGTAAATAGCCACATGAAATTAAAAAAATACAAAAAAGATTGTTTGATATTTATATTTATATTTTATCAGATTGCCTATGATATTATCTTATGTATGTATGTGCCTGAGTCAAAACTATCGTAATATATACATAACCTACTCGATACTTTTACTATCGAACATCTGGCAACCCTAACCTACAAAACTGATTGATTTAAAATATTTCAGTAATTTATCGCCATTTCATAATTGAATAACGTGTTTTTAATTTTGTTCAACCAAATAAATATAAGACACGTTAATTTTACATTTAAACATTAAAGATTTAACTTTAAAAAATAAATAAACAATATGTCAAAGTCGAATTTGACATGACGCTTACGTGAATTTCGCTCTGGAGCATGGGCACCGTGGCGGCGGTCATGACGCAATCCGTGACGTCACAATGGCTGCCGTAATCCCAATGACAGTGATTCGGTACGCGGTTTTGGGTACTTAAAGTGATGTCAGCGCAAATCGGAACGCGGCCAAAGTTAGTCTCAAAGATCGTTACCCTGCCCTGATCTGATGCAAGCGTTGATTTTCCACGATTACCGACTGACCTCCGACACTGGCCACTATTTACAGCGGCCATTACTGCACTCATTACATTACACCTTTTATAGATTCGCGATGTCGTCGGTAGAATTGCGGGTATGCTAATAGCCCTTGTGGCCCGTTATTTTTATACGTGTAGTTCCTGTGTATGGCAGGTACTTGTAGTAGTCGGCATCGGCAAACATAATAGAGCTGGAGTATTACGTGCAAAAATAAAAATTTCCTGCGTTTTTAAACCTTAGGTACCTACCTACTTACCACCTCCCTCTTCCCTCTGGTGGCCTCTTCTTCTTGTTGCGTGGGTTGTAAAGTTGATGACCAACCTCATAAACCCAGACGGCGGACCATCCGCCAAGGCCCCGTTTCACGAAGCAACAAGTTTCAATTTGATATACATTGCGTAGCCAATTCACCTAAACTGTAAGCCCTTATCGTTTTATCTAATCGTCTACGCAATCTACGTCAAATTCTACTTGTAACTTGTAGCTTCGTGAAACGGCCCCCAGGACTGTGACGAACAACTATTTCCATCGAATATAACCAGGATCAAGGGCTTAGCGTGTCCACGAATGCAATGGACTCATCTTACTTTTCGGACAATCTGGTGCCCAATAATGGTACTTATAAATGTAAATTTATTTACAGTATTTTCTTTAAGAAGTTTTTCCATTGGAATTCCAACTCTGAATCTCCGATGTAAGATAAAATTGAGAAAACAGAAACGATAAGTAGTAAAATTTTTAAGGAAATATAGTACTAAATCACTCCAATCCAAGAAGAATCATTACGGAAAGAAAGGACATCAAAGAATCACACTCTGGGTGAGTAAAAATACGAGTAGGTATGTCATTTTGTACCTCCTACGTGCCTTTAATAGGTCTAGAGTATAAATCAATCTGCTATGAATGTAAATTAGAATTAGCATCAAATAATTGCAGATTATAGTACGCACTACTTTCATAAGGAAGTAAATTCTAGGTTATTTTGTTGAGCAACCAGGAGCAGCAGTACTAATTCATCATCATCATCATCATCATCAGCTTTATTACCCACTGCAGGGCATAAGCCTGCTCTTGATCGTGCCAAGAGTGCCAACCTTTTACATATTGTTAATGTAATGACAACTTGGACGAATAACTCGTCCAAGAACGACAATGAATAAATGTCTTCTTATTCCTATTCTTTGCCATCCTGTGCAAATCTGTCAAGTCTTTCCAGCGACCCACTCGATATCAAAGTCAAAGTCAAAGTCAAAATCATTTATTTCCATAGGATGTTATTACATCACTTAGATCCGTCATTACATTTTTTTTGGGTGAGTTCACTAACACAATGGCGGAATCTATGGAGGAGAGCTCACCGAAGAAACTCCACAGTCGTCGCATCTTTTGTGTTTCCTTTTTAAAATAAAATATTGTCAATTACAAAATTAATGCTTATTACTTATCGAAAAAGCCTGCTACTAAAACAATCTATTCCCATGGACACCTGTCTTCTAAGTAATCAGATATCGTATAGTAACCTTTTTTATACAATTTCTGTTTTATAATTATTTTAAACTTGTCTAAAGGCAAGTTTTTAATATCAGTAGGGACCTTATTGTAATAGCGTATAAAAGAATTACTAATTTTATGTAGTCGGCTGACATAAGCAACCAACTTGTCTTTATTTCTAGTATTAAAATTGTGTATATCACTGTGCTTCTGAAAATTACTTATATTTCGTTTTATATACACAAGATTGTCATAAATATATTGAGACACAAATGTCAGAATATTGATTTCTTTAAACTTTTCCCTCAGTGACACTCTAGGCCCTAATCTATAAATTGCACGAACAGCCCGTTTCTGCAAAATAAATATACTACTAGCATTCGCAGCGTGACCCCACAATAAAATACCATAGGTCATTAGACTATGAAAGTAACTGAAGTAGACTAGTCTAGCGGTGTCTACATCGGTAAGGGCTCTAATTTTTTTAACTGCGAACGCTGCTGAACTCAGTCGGTTCGACAATTTTTTTATATGAGAATCCCATTGTAGTTTGGCATCTAAAGTAATGCCCAAAAAGACAGTCGAATCTACAAGGTCCAATTTCTGTCCTTTTATAAATATATCTTGTAGCGAGTGGTTCAAAGCTACCACCTCGCTTGAACAGGGGTACTTTGCCGGTTCGCTATCGCTCACCGGTGTAAACACTCAAAAGTAGTGACAACCGTGAACACGCATGTTCAACTCTGATTGGCCAATGAAGGCCGACTCCCCATTGGTCGCCCCGCGAGTTTTCGTTCAGTCACGGCGGGCGGTAACGAGACGGGAACCATATCTTTTAACTTTATAGAAATAAACCAGATTCTCTTTGTAACTGACAATAATAAATACACGTGAAGACCTAAACTGTTGTTCGCCATTAAACTACGTAAACCCTAGGGACACACCCCTAAAATCTGTAGTTACCGGTTTCACATTGGGTAATACGAATTTAATACATTTAGTTTTCTTTTCATTAAGTAATAAATTATTAACAGTAAAGCAATTCACTATACTAGAGATAGCATTGTTTACGTCGTCATAGTTTGATTGTTTAACTTTAAATATCAAAGAAGTATTGTTGCTTGGATTAGGGTTCACAATAGCTAACACTGCAGGACTTGAATGAAAGAATCGTGTGGCCAGCTAGACGGTTTATTTGCGACTGGTTTATAGACTGTCTTCATTGCTATTACATAAAATTGCTAAATTCATCTAACAAGTATCATCGGCAAACAATACTAACCCATGTTTTGATTTAACAAGATAAGATAAATCATTAATATATACTAAAAACAAGAAAGGCCCAAGAATTGAACCCTGCGGGACGCCCATACTTATTGAAGATCCGGGTGATCTTTTCCCATTAACATCGACCATCTGAACCCTATCTGTTAGATATGACTCTAGAAGGCCAAGAGCCTGATCTTTTACACCACAATGGCGTAGCTTCCTGACAAGAGTGTCATGATGGACACAATCAAAAGCCTTGGATAGATCGCAGAATACACCTATTGCATCCATTGCGTCTTCCCAGGCACCAAAAATACTGTCAATTAGTTCAACACCAGCGTCGGCTGTTGAACGACCCCTTGTGAAACCAAACTGAGCAACATGAATTAAATTATTGACATAAAAATTACTCTGCAATTGATTAAGTATGAGTTTTTCAAATATTTTGCTAAGAGTTGGTAGTATCGATATAGGTCTAAAATTTGTGGGGTCTGATGTACTAACGGCTTTGAATAAAGGTATCACTTTACTTAGTTTCATCAAGTCAGGAAACATACCATTATCTATACATTGATTAAATATGCAACAAAGGTGAGGTGCGATACAATCTATAATGGAACTTATAATTTTTACAGATAGACCATAGACGTCAGCCGTCTTTTTTATTTCCAGGGATTTAAACGCTTTTACAATGTCCTCATTATTTACGTGCCTAAATTTAAAATCTGTTTTACATTCCTCAAAGTTCTGCTTAAGTATAGATTCAGCAGCAGCGGGAGATGAATTTAAAGACTTGGTTGTTGAAACTGGAATGTCCGTAAAGTTTTCAAAAGCTTTTGCTACTTCTAGGTCTGTACTTAACAATTGATTATCTATTTTAAGCTTGAAGTTATTATGTGTAGCTTTCCAGTCTCGCTATTTATAATTTTCCATGTCATTTTCATTACATTGCTACTAGATTCAATTTTGTTTTTAATGAAATTGGATTTAGCTACGGCACAAACGCGTTTAAACATTAACGCGAATAACTACGAACATAATCTAGAAATGCCGTACTTATGTTATATGATTTCTCTTCATAGAGTTCATATAATTTTCGTCTGCTCCTGTGAATTCCCGCTGTCGCCCAATCACTAAACAAAGCGTTATTAACTTTTATAGTTTTTTATTTAAATACCGTATCATATTCATTTTTGACAAAGTTAAATACTGAGTTATACAATAAATTTGGATCGTCACTGTATGGTATTTCCGTCGTGGTATTATCGTCGCGTCGACCCACTTACCGGGTCGTCTTTTCCCCTGCCTTGGCCTCTATTCTTTTAGGGACAAATCAAATCAAAATCAAATCAAATCAAAAATATTTTATTCGAATTAAGATTTTTACAAATAATTTTTTGACGTCAAAGCTATAATGGATGGATGGCACGTTCACTACCAGTGTACGCTCACTGTGGAGAAAAACGGCCAGAAGAAACTCCACAGGAATAGTATCTTTTGTACTTTTCTTTTAAATATATAAAGAATCAAATTACAAACCACTCCGCTAATTTGAAACAACACTTGACCAGACGTTTTTATCATCTACAAGTAAGTAATCATTTATCGTATAGTAGGCCTTAGAACATAAAATATTTTTATTAGTTTTAAATTGTATATCGGACAGATTTACAATATCATCTGGTATTTTATTATAAAAGCGAATACAGTTCCCCATGAATGAATTGTCAACCTTACACAGTCTAAATTTTGGGTGCGCAATTTTATTGACCGAGCGAGCGAAGCGTTTCTGTTTCAGCCTGGCCAAATTTGCTTTTGTATGTCCATTTGTTTGTTTGTTTGTTTGTTTCACTCTACAGGTCGCGTTTCTCAACCGATTCTCGTAAAATTTTGTGAGCAGGTTCGATAAATTAATCGATTTTTTTTGTCGAGTCAGTATTTGGAAATTTTTAAAAATAACGGAGTTATGGGGGTTGCCAGCTTACAAGGTCTACCGCTGAGGCTGTTTTCCTCTACAGGTCACATTTCTTAAAATAAAATAAAATAAAATAAAATAAAACAAAATAAAATAAAACAAAACAAAACAAAGTAAAATAAACTTTAAAAATTAAAAAAAACAAGGGGTTGGGGATGTTTGTCGAGAAAAAAAAATTGAAAAGATATAAGTATACAGACTCGCGAGGTCTACAGCTCACAGAGCCACTAGTTGTATTGTTATGCATAATAACAGATTTCTTAGGAAATAGCGTTTTGTTCTTCCGGACATACAAGATGTTTTCAAATATTTTCTGTGAGGATACCGTGAGGATATCAATTTCTTTAAACAATTCTCTCAGGGAATCGCGACCACGCAATTCATATATTAAGTATTTGGAACGTATCGCCCTGTCCTGTAACACAAAGATGCTATACATATATGTTAGCAGCTATGAAAATAACTGAAATATAAAAGTCTGGCAGTAGCAACGTCAGTCAGTTGACGAATCTTTCTGACTGCGTATGCCGCCGAGCTGAGCCTTGCAGATAACTCTTTTAAATGAGGGTCCCATTGAAAACCTTGCGTCGATAGTGATCCCTAAGAAAACTGTCTCATTTACATATTCCAAATTTCTAACTTACTCCACCTGCCATCTCTAAATCTAGCCACATGACCTGCCCTCTGCCACTTGTCAGTAATTTTTCTCTGACCACCTTAGATCAAATATGTAGGTAGATAACCACTAACTTTCTTTATTAGGCATAACGAGGGCTGCTATTTATGTATCCGGAATAACAAAAAATAACAAACATCGGTGCGTCCTCTGCTTGTGGGCGACAGCTGAAAATCAGCGTTGTGTAATGGTGTGCAATTAATTGTCACTATAGCACAACTTAATGCTGAGCTTGTTGCCTTTTTGCAGCGCACATAATAAAATAACTAAGTTTGAGCAGTAGTGTGCCAAATATTGTTCTAGACAAATGTGTAGACTCCTTAACCGCCAGGTTTGCAACTGCGTTGCAACCGATGATGGCCGGTATAATATAATTGTTTGTGTACCCTCGAATTTGTATGTTACATTGTTTTGTGTTTTGTGTTTTTTGTGTGTGCTGTAAATAAAGATCTTTCTATTCTATTCTTTCTATTCTATTCTAACATCTATAACCAAATATACTTTTATTGCTTTTCAAAATATTCCCCGTGATGATCGATGCATTTTTTCATACGTTGAAACCATCTTTCGTAGCATTTTTTCCATTCTGTATCGGGTATCTCCAAAACGTGCATTTTGAAAGCATCAACGGCTTCTTCCCGGGTCGAAAATCGGTGTCCACGTAATTTGTTCTTCACGCTTGGGAATAAATAAAAGTCGTTGGGTGCCAAGTCGGGACTGTACGGCGGATGACCCGTCAATTCGATCATTTGACTATTTAAATACTCCGTTGTTGCGGCCGAGGTGTGACAGCTGGCGTTATCGTGGTGAAGGATTATTCTTCGTTGTCGATTGTTCTTGCGTCTTTCTCCAAAGACTTCTGGCAAGCAAATGGTGGTGTACCATTCAGAATTAACCGTTTTACGATTCTCTAGTGGTACTGTAGCCACATGTCCACTAATACCAAAACAGCAGGCAACCATTTGCTTCAAAGTGCTTTTTGCACGAACAACTTTAGTTGGGTTTGGCTCATTTTGGAACACCCAAACCGTTGACTGCTGTTTAGTTTCGGGATCATACGCATATATCCAAGATTCGTCTCCTGTGTAGATATTATGAACAGCTTTTGATGTACCACATTTGTATTTTTCTATCATTTTTTTGCACCAATCAACACGAGCCTGTTTTTGTTCAACTGTTAAGTTGTGCGGGATCCAACGAGAACAAATTTTTTTTACAGCCTAATGTTCGTGTAATATTTTATAAATACTCGTCATACTAATGCCCAGAAATGCCTCTATCTCGCGATATGTAACATGACGGTCTTGCATTATTAGTTCGCGCACAGCATCAATATTTTGTGGTACAACAGCCGATTTAGGGCGACCTTCTTTAAAATCGTCCGCAAGCATACGACGACCACGATTAAACTCACTGAACCAGTGATACACAGTAGTTTTCGATGGGGATTCCTCCCCAAAAGTCGACAAAAGTTGATCCATGCACTGTTTTTGAGTTAATCCACGCCAAAAGTCGTAATAAATCATAGCACGAAAATTTTCACGAGTCAAATCCATGGTGATGATAGACAATGAATTTTAAAAATGGCGCCACAATGTAAAAACAATTGACAGATAAATGAAACAAACTTTATTTTACAGCCAAAGAGTTCTATTTTTAAATTTTATAATTTCTTTTTAAATATTGTTTATGTAAGTGGCCAGTTCCGGATACATAAATAGCAGCCCTTGTACAACTTACTTACGATCTTCTTGTTTTCGAGTCGAATTTATTAGCTCAATATAGGCAGCCACCCGACGAGAATTGTCAGTCGGAAACGTCGGAAGCGTTGGTTGTCATGCAGTTGTCAGGACTCGAGAGATAGGTTGGCAAGTGGGTCATTGTTTTTAAGCATTGGTCACAGTCACAGACGCTGTAACACTGTAACGAGGCATTCGTCCTCTTTCCTGTTTTATAACTGGCAACCTTTCTTGCTGGCAGTTTTATCTTTCATTTTAAATTCATTTTCAAATTTAGATTTCTTACGTTTCGATTTTGTCTTTTTTCTGCCAAATTCTTCACTTCATGTCCTGATCTCCGTCAGTAAACTTATCCTTGTAATTATTTCCATGTTAGTAACATAATACATAATATATAAATACATAAATTCCTTTTCTTCGGACTGAATCCTGGTTTTTTGCCACACCTTATATTATTAACCCCTACAACATTCTTCGTGTGGTGCCCAGCAGCTTCGTGGCAGCTGCTGAGCCACAACCTTAACCAACCCTAACGATAGAGGTTACGAATTCATGCATCAACGACTTAGGTATTTGTTGCATGTCCCCGCGTTTTTCGTTTCAAATCTTACTATTAGTATTTTCATGATAAGCATCTCTTTTGAAAAAAAAAAAGCAATCAAAATTATTTTATTTTGTTATTATATATTATAAATTATGTAAAATCAGATTTAGCGCCCGCTCTTTTACCACTTCTTCAAAATAATATTACTCTTAAATCACACTTCACACTAATATTATAAATGTGAAAACATATTTGAATGTTTGTTCCACCTTCACGCTTAAAGTACTTACTCAGCGGATTTGGATGGAATTTGGAACTAATTTGAAGATAATTTGTAACCTGGATTAAAACATAGGATAATTTTTACGGAGAAAAGTCTTATTCTTACGGGAAAATCTTACATAACGCGAGCGTAGCCGCGGGCAGGCCACTAGTTCAAAGTAATAATAATAATAAATTTATTTATTTTTCTCCACACAATTTAAGGTATACAAAGTAATATGTCGCCTTATTCTAAAAGTTACAAAAAATTGTGGAGACTGGTGCCTAAACTAGACGAATCTGTATTTCAGGACACCAGTACCGTCCTCTCTGGACCGTCAAGTACATACTCATACGGGGTTATTTTTTAGTCAGTGCACAAACTTTAATATGTCGTTCAGACCATGAAACTAAACAACTTTCCCGAAAAAAATAGGTCCGGAAATGAAAAAAAAAATTCAATCTCCCATACAAACTGCCGCAGCCAACTCAGTAATTAGTATGGGTATTAGCATGGTCTGAACGACATATTAAAGTTTGTGCACTGACTAAAAAATAACCCCGTATATCTACTCATATTATGTGGAAACGCAGTAAACATGGACATAATATAAAATACATCTATACATATATATCAATATATATACTAAACATACATACATATATACAGGAGGCAGCTGGCAATAAAAATATACAAAATTAAAATATATTATGCATGCGACAATGACCGTTTATTTTAACATTATAAAATTAAAGACTTGTCGTGTGTGCGTTCATAATGTTCTTGTTTTTCGTTATTTGCATTGCTGGTAATTGCCTGAGTGTTATACAAGTAGGTTCCTTTAGTTCCAGTCCTTTGACCAACCAATCATCCTTAGTTCTTCAGCTGTTTTGGCTGAAATAAAATAAAAAAACATTGTAGATTATTATACAGATTACGTCTGTTAACGAAATAAAATAGCGAAAAATGAAAAACAAAATGAAAATGAAAAAAAAATAATGAAATGAATGATGATTTTTCATTATCCGTTTTATAATTATTAAAAATACATTATCATAAAATTTAACCCACATTCCTGGTTTGCGCCTGTCTCAAGTAAATTTTTAATTATATTTGGTATCGAAATGGTGATTAATAAAATCCCATTTGTAAAATAAATCTTCAAATCAAATTAGTAAATGATTTGCCATTAATTTCCATTCAGAGATCTTATTCATGCATAATATTAGAAGACGTTATTTTAAAAAAAGTCATATGTTCATACGAGTAATAATTAGTGTAGCGTATTAGGTAAATGATAAACAAAACATCCATGATAGCTTTGACGGCGAAAAATGATTTGTAAAAATCTTAATTCGATTTTTATATATAATATGTCACCGTAAGATTGTGAACGCCGTTAGTTTACAATCTTACTCGCGATATTATAAACTTACGGAAAATTGTGAACTGAAACCAACCATTTACAATTTAACGTATTATTTCTCGTTAGTTTATACGATGTCAAACCGTCAAATTGTGAACTGATTAAAAATTGGAATGCGACAGAATGCACCTTGCACGCTGATTGGTTAAACGTTTGACGTGTCCAGCGCGGCTATTCTGTAGGTAGCTACTGCCAAAACCGACCAATCAGGAACACGGTTCACATTTTTACGGGTAAACATCGTAAGATTATAAATTAACGAAGTTAAATTGTAAATGGTTGGTTTCAGTTCACGATTTTCCGTAAGTTTATAATATCGCAAGTAAGATTATAAACTAACGGCGTTCACAATCTTATGGTGCCATATATATATATATATATGAACGTTATATTTTACTCTACTCGTATTAAGAATTATATTTTTACAAGACTGACCAAGATAAAGTGTAATATTTTCAGGGTTCATACAACAATGTATGTGAGTATCTTCAAGCAACCATAAATTCTAAAAGCGTGAACAGATTTGGATGTATCTTTACACTATCCCGAGTGACATGGCTATATATTTGGATGTATCTTTACACTATCCCGAGTGACATGGCTATATATTTGGATGTATCTTTACACTATCCCGAGTGACATGGCTATATATTTGGATGTATCTTT
Organism: Carpatolechia fugitivella; assembly: GCA_951230895.1. Lineage (NCBI taxonomy): Eukaryota > Metazoa > Arthropoda > Insecta > Lepidoptera > Gelechiidae > Carpatolechia > Carpatolechia fugitivella. The sequence goes on from OX579649.1 coordinate 5,270,660, forward strand.
ACACTATCCCGAGTGACATGGCTATATATTTGGATGTATCTTTACACTATCCCGAGTGACATGGCTATATATTTGGATGTATCTTTACACTATCCCGAGTGACATGGCTATATATTTGGATGTATCTTTACACTATCCCGAGTGACATGGCTATATATTTGGATGTATCTTTACACTATCCCGAGTGACATGGCTATATATTTGGATGTATCTTTACACTATCCCGAGTGACATGGCTATATATTTTGTTTTTATGCAGGGCAGAGTGTTTTTATGTTTTTGACCGAGCAACGAAGCGTGTTCGTTTCTACAAGTCGCATTTCTCAACCGTTTACCGTGAAATTTTGTGAGCGAGTTTTGCAATATTTTTCATTATGGCGGAGACATGGGGATATAAATAAATAAGTAAATATAAATATGTGGGGACATCTTCACACACGGCCATCTGATCCCAAACTAAGCAGAGCTTGTACTATGGGTACCAGACAGCTGATATACATTACATAAATATATAAATACATACTTAAATAGATAAACAACAACCAGACACAAGGCAAACACAAGTGTTCGTCACACGAATGTTTTCCCTGGGCGGGATTCGAACCCGCAACCATGTGCGTCGGAGGCAGATACACTACCACCTGGGCTACGGAGCCGTCGTCGCTGCTGGATATAAAACGTTAAAATAACATATATCAGCCATTTAAAAAAAACACTCGCGAGGTCTACAGCTTACAGAGCCACTAGTTATTATTTTGTAACTATTGTTGAAATTATACATACAGTACATACTTACCAGGTTCAAGAGAGCGCCCAATTATTGCTGCTACTGAGACAACCATTATAGCTAATATCTGTAAACAGGACAAAGCTTAGTACGGGAAAGTGACAAAAAATATTATCGAAAAAAATAAATATTTGTGTAACTTTAGAGAAATCTGTCCTAAGATTTAAGTGTTTTAAGAGATACGTACAAAAAACATAAATGAAACTACTGACTTCATCTTGCAGGTTCCTTCTTACTCTGTTACTTCACACTGACTAATAATTTATCATTGAAAGTGATATAAATTACATTACATATTAACATGACAATACCACAGACAACACATTCAGATACAGGGTGGATGGCCGTAGTTAAAATAACAGATTTTTAACAATTTAAACTTTTTATCTCATAACTAACCCAAGAAAAATTGTAGAATCTGTTATTTCTTAATATTTCTAGTTAATTCTTTGCTCGTGTTAATTTAGAGGATATCCCAAGTGATTATTAAAATGTTTCTTAGAAATTAATTAAGTCATTTTTAATTTACGGCAATGCAAAATCAACTCCTGAACTTGATTTTTTCAATGTTTTTTAAAAAAATGCTTTACCAGAGAGTGCTGATATGGCAACATGTTATATACATTGAACTATTATTTCTAGGTTATATATATTTGTAATTTACTCAAGACGCACTTTCATTTCATTTGATACCCCACATGGTATGCATTTTTTTATGGCGGCCATCTTGGATTTCAGGCACAAGGAGTAAAATGTCGAAGTGCTAATAGGGATTTTTAGATTCAGCGATGTGCTTGTTACATCATTTGCTTCTCACAGTCACAATTCTGAATTGTATCTCAGTCTTATGCGCACGGCCAAGAAGTGAAATTCTTTGCCTGCTTCTGTTTTTCCGAGTGCTTGTAGTAACCCATGTGTTTTCAAAGTTAGAGTGAACTAGTAATAGTAATACTGTTTAGTGTTTAGTGATTAGAAGTCTGTTTAGTAATATGCGGTGTTTAGTTCAGTTCATTTAAAATTTTTATCACCAAACAACAGAAGAAACGAACACACACGAGGTACTAAACACTCACTAAACACTAAACAGTCCTGTCCGAACGTGTTTTTTACTAAACACCAAACCACTAATCAAAGTGTAGGTATACCAACCAGCCATGAGCTCATCAATTAATAAAAATATAAAAAAATACCTTTCTCGTTAAGGGAGCAAAACGAATGAAAATTCACGCCGTTCAACTAATAAAATTTACGAAGAAAGGCGAGTGGACTGAAACTTACAATGCGTCAATTGTAAGGTGGCTACTGTGAAACGCGCTCTTCCCTTAAACGTCGCATTTTATAAAATTAGGATTAGTTTTTGTATTCAATTATATTTTTGTTTCAATGTTAAATTAAATTAAATATTTAAATACTAAACTACTACGGTGGCATAGCGACCCAAAAAGGTCTCACAAACTGAGAATTCTTTCATGAATAATTAAAACAAAAGATCGTAACATGAACACCCTGTATACATAGTTATTATATTTTTGGGAATAAAATGAAATTAAAATTTTATCAAGAACACTATACTATTCATTTTAAAACAATAGGATAAATTAAATGCACTGTTTGTTGTAAGCACAGCGGTAACTACGTCTTCCATTTAATTTTAGTTACGAAGGACAAGTGGTTTCAATAAGCAAGGCCTCTTGTCGCAAACAAATTGTATGAAATTATAGTTCATGTTTATGGCTGGTGACTTCTGTCGAATATTGAAACCATCTGTTTATTTGTTCGGGTGAAATTTTACAAAAAACCTTAACATGATTTTATAACAGACAAAAAAGTGTTGAATAAAATTATTTTGCTTGTGAATTTATGAAAGATTCTTGTAAGATTTGTTACAAAAAACGTTGGTTCAGCAATTTACGAATAAAGCTTGTAGAGGAATAGCTAGGTGACCTTGAAAAAACTTGCATAAAACAGTGCATATTTTTGGTTTAGTGACTTATTCATACTGTTGCATGGCCTTACGTTTTTCGTTTCATATCTTACAACTATTTTCATTGGCATAGGCATCTAAAAAACAATTAAAATTATTTTGTTTTATTTTGTTAAATTATGTATGTTGAATTATGTAAGATCAGATACCGCCCCTTTCTCGTATTTTTTTTTTATAATACTACTCATAAAATATATAAATATAAGTATATTCATGCGACAATGATTGGTTTTTTAATCGTTATAAAATAAAATTAAACTTGTGTCGTGTGTAGGTTCATAATGTTGCTGTTTATCGTTGTTTGATTGCCTGAAGTATTACAGATCCGTCTAGTTCCATTCGTTTAACCAACCAATCTTCCTTAGTTCTTCAACTGTTGTGGCTGAAATATAAAAATTATTAGAATAAAATTTATAAATTCAAATTCAAACATTCTACTGCTTTGTATAGTATATAATATACAATTAGGTTTTAAAGTAAGTATCCAGTACATTTTATGGACCCTGGTAGGGCATTGCAATTTACGGCAAGCACATTCATTTAACATTATAATTGTATCAATCGGAGCTGGAGCAGGGTTCCTAAAACACAAATTGTTGTGTACATTATTGTGGATAATTGGAACGCACCCATAAGAGGAAATCTGCGGCCATGTTGATTCTTTATGATTGTGAATTTGTGGAATACTTTGGATTTGATCTTAGCTGTCATGTTATCATTTTGTAAAAATAGAAATAAAACAATCACTACATACAGTAATACGCATTTATTATATAATACCAAACATAACACAAATAAATAATAATAATAACAATTTAGGAAATAATTTAAGTAGGTTTGTTTTGTTACAAGTTTTTACCGCTTCCAACATAATCGCTCTCAACATTGCAATCATATGAATAATTAAATATTAGTTTTCGTGTCATTATAAAATTCGTCTAGGTTATAGAAGTATTTTTCCTAGTGTTTTCAATATTAGTTTTCGTGTCATTATAAAATTCATCTAGGTTATAGAAGCATTTTTCCTAGTGTTTTCAATATTAGTTTTCGTGTCATTATAAAATTCGTCTAGGTTATAGAAGCATTTTTCCTAGTGTTTTCAATATTAGTTTTCGTGTCATTATAAAATTCATCTAGGTTATAGAAGCATTTTTCCTAGTGTTTTCAATATTAGTGTTTTCAATATTAGTTTTCGTGTCATTATAAAATTCGTCTAGGTTATAGAAGCATTTTTCCTAGTGTTTTCAATATTACCCTGCGTTCCGAATCGCGCTGACAGCACTTTGAGTACCCAAAGTTGAGTTTTATTGATTAATTAAGCTGTCAAATCCTTGAGATGTTTCCAAATCCTTGTGTTTTAAAATAAACTGTCAAATCCTTATGATGTTTCTAAATCCTTGTGTTTTTTAATTGTTAATTCGTCTTATCTATATATTTTCCATTATAAGCATATTGTGCTCTATGTTGTTGGGCTGCGTCGTGCGCGCATTCATACCCTTTCTGTCTGAAATCCTTTTTTTTTTAAACCTTCTTGGTACCAAACATTCTCACGGAGGAACGCAGTTCGCACTATGATCGAATAGAGTGGCTGACTCTCATTTCTGAGGTACTTTTTTTTTTAAACCAAATCTTCATACCAAACTTAGTTATTTTCCTAGTTGGTCTTCAATACCTTATTAATGGTATCTATAGGTAGGTATGTATCCTGCTACCTTTTATTATTTTTCAAGTTTCGCAACACATCCGGTTGCTACTTCGAATGCAAGCGTAAGTTGCTGATTCGGCGTAAACTTCATGTCGCGCGTGTCGTGTAACGCGGTCAATAAACTGCCATGCGCGGCGTAATGGTCAATACCACCGCGTGGTCTTGGGTTCGAGTCTTCGTAACCCGTACAAATTATCTTGATTTTCTACTACTTTCGGTTGATCAGACCTTAATCTTCAGAATTTCTTCTATTTGTATAATAAAATTTTCAGTTTCATGAATTCCAACTCCATATCTGCAGTATGATGCTGTTGTCCTTTGATGCTGCTTTATTTTATTTTATTTATTTCTCTAACTTGTATTATTTTGTCAGTATTTATTATCGAGTTTCATTCACTCGTGTTCTACTTTTCATAAATTACACTATTCCATTGCACAAGTCGTGTCGATAACCGACAATTTGCTGACGCGGTGACGTCGTCGTCGCCGTCTCGTCGAGCCGTGCATTCTTGTCACTTTTTATGCGTTATTATTTCGCTAAATATTTCCATCTTTTAGTTTTTTCATACTTATATTTATCCATCATTCTGATGCAATTTGATTCTTTGCTTACTTGTCTTTGTAATTCCTTTTGTTACATGTTTTATTCACTGTTTCCGCTTCTTTCGGCCTTACAGTACCTTTTCTTGTCTCTTTATTCTCTTTTTTTATATTATTTTTTGAAATGGAAATTATTCCGTATACAATTTGTCAACCAATTCCACCCATTATTTTACGTAACGATCAACTCGTCGACTTCGTCGTGCATTGCTGCGTTATCAATGGGGAGCTTTACTACGAAGCGGGTCCGTGGATGGCCTTCTCGGGCTTCCGAAATCCGGTGTTCCTTGTGGAGTACCTGTCCACGACTCGGGACTACGGCTTCCTAATCAACTTCGGGCCCGGAGGCATCGCCATGGACCTGACGCTGGAAGGACTTCACCACGCACACGTATGTCACGAGTTGCTTGTGGCCTTGGACTTTGACGTTCCGGACGACGCTGCTGCTGCTCCTGCTGGGTAACTGGCGTCGTCGGCGTGGGGTCGGTGTTTTTTTTTTTTAAATATATTACATATTTTTATTACTGTCTTTATTTTCTCTCACATCCTTAACACTCCTCTGTATATTCACTTATAGTTTTTATTTATTTAAAACTCATTGTTTTTTATTTTCTTCACGAATCACTGTTTTATAAAGTCTATGTGTTGTGGCATTATTTTTAGTCCATTTATTTTCACTTTTTATTTGGTTCGTTGTCTAGGTACACGGAGATTTATTTAATTTTTTAATTAACTCAATTTACTTTTTGCTATTAAATCTCCATGCCACCCAGCACTGCCATAAGGCAGCACTGGCAAGGGTCGCCATGCAATATTTTAGCAGAGGGTGCCCAGGAGTAATGAAAGAAACGTACACAAGTTGATAGTTAGAAGTATAATGTTAGACTGAACGGTACAGAGAGAGAGCTATGCTAACTTATGTAATTGCTTAAATACTAACTTATTGCTAACATAAGCAATACGCTTCAAGTGGTGGGTGCGCGTGCGTCACACCACTACAACCGCGTACCGAATCACTGTCATTGGGATTACGGCAGCCATTGTGACGTCACGGATTGCGTCATGACCGCCGCCATCTTTCGCTAACGGCGCCCATGCTCCAGAGCGAAATTCACGTAAGCGTAATGTCAAATTCGACTTTGACATATTGTGCATTTATTTTTAAAAGTTAAATGTTTAATGTTTAAATGTAAAACTAACGTGTCTTATATTTTTTGGTTGAACAAAATTAAAAACACGTTATTCAATTATGAAATGGAGATAAATTACTGAAATATTTTAAATCAATCAGTTTTGTAGGTTAGGGTTGCCAGATGTTCGATAGTAAAAGTATCGAGTAGGTTATGTATATATTACGATAGTTTTGACTCAGGCACATATATACATAAGATAATATCATAGGCAATCTGATAAAATATAAATATAAATATCAAACATTCTTTTTTGTATTTTTTTAATTTCATGTGCCTATTTACATCTCCATTTTTAAAAATTCGCATACCTTTTCTTATTTTGGGTACTAGCCATGCGAAAAGTGCTGTTTTCACAGCTGTACGATACTTTTTTAATACGTATAATAATTTAGAATTTTGCCAGTTTTGGTACGGTAATCAATATCTGGCAAGACTGAGTTATAAGCAGTTTCAGCGCGCTCAAACGCCGTTCCGTTTTGATTTCGCTCATGAGCCGTATTATCGCGATTTCTGAATCGGTACGCGAGTAATCGCTGTCAGTACTTTGAGCCGTGAAATCTGATTCGGAATACAGCCTTAGTGTTCGTGTCATTATAAAACTCGTCTATATAGGTTATAGAAGCATTTTTCTTAGTGTTTTCATAACATGCCGCCGCGTCAGTCTCCGCTCTCCCTAGGGGACATCGATTTGTATTATAATGGTTTTGGGAAATTATGATAATTTACTAAAGATTCAGTTTGAAAACGTAAATCACGTGCAAAGTAAATTAATCTGAAAGATGATGAATCCCACCGAAAAGAACCATGTGAATGGGTGCCAAGTTCAAGTAAGGGCTTCGCCAATAAAAGCTGCAGAAGTTCCGTAATAAATCATTGCTACAGGAAAGCTCAACTTTCTTAAATTGCTTAAAATTATTTGTGTTATATTTCTTACTACTACTAAGTACCTATTAGACCTACACAATTGAATTAGGGCTCAAATTTTCAGGAATTTTGTACACTTTAAAAAGGTAGTAGTGACCTTTGTCGTCAGAGCCTTCCAATGTCGTTTTTGGTGGTTTTCAGCAACTACAGAGCGCGCGATATTTTCAGACTGCTGCAAATCTGGATAAATACTATCTAGGTGGACCCATACAACATACCAAAAGAGCAAGTTTACCGCAATTATGTCTACTTCGAATGTAACATATGACTGGCCTACTAGGGATGTGCGAGGAAATTCAGTGGTGCGAGGATTTGTAGCGGAGTTGTGAAACGGTGTAGGCGTTTCCACCAGAGATGTGCGAGGAAAATGAGCGGTGCGAGGATGAAAATGAGCAGTGCCAGGATGCGTAACGAAACTGTTCAGGTCGATATGGAGGCGTCCCTCGCACGCAAACACACATTTATCGCTTGTTTTGTATGTAGAAAGACTTCGCTTTTTCCACCAAAGAGCTGAGCTCGGCTAGGAAATCGAACGGCGGCGGCGGCGGCGGCGCTGGGCGATAAAAATAATCTAGGATCTAGGAGCTGACACATCAATCGATCTCCTAGTTCAAAAGGTGGTATAGTGCACAAATCATAAAAATAAAATTGACCTGTAATTTGTCTGATTAATATGTTTATAAAAATTGGGTATGACACTGACGAGCGTTTTAGTTGATCATATTCACATTTCAAGGAACCAAACATTCTTCTTACAACCATTTCGCCCCCTATTAATTTCTTTATAATAGTAATTTTACTCGAATCTGTTTACTATAAAATATTTAGGAGAAATATTTTAGTTATGAATGAGTTCAGTCAAAATAAATAGTGCTTTACATTAATAGTATAATTCGCATTGATTTGAATAATTATAAAACTAAAATGGTTTTTTTTTTCTACTAAACCTTTAATTTCTGCAGAAATATGTTATTCTTTGTAAATCACACTAACATTAAATGTGAAAATATATTTGGATGTTTGATCCGCTTTCACGCCTAAGCTATTGGAAGGATTTGCATGGAATAGAGAAAGTTTGTACCCTGGATTACCACATAGGATTTTTACGGGTAAAAGTCTTATACCGTCAGGAAAAATCTTTCACAACGCGAGTTTACGCGAGTGTTAACGCGGGCGGAAAGCTAAGGCCTATGTTCAGCAATGAACATCTTCCGGTTGAGATTAAGATGAGTTATTTTTATAACACGTCAAATTATAATTACCCGCTTTTGAGGGGCCTTGGGGGCCAGCGTTTAAAGAGACAGCCATGATAGTTAATATCTGTAAACAAAACATCATCAGTTAAATTATATTCTATGTTATACTCCGGGAGCTATTTCATCTGAGGTAACATACAATCTTTACCATACCAAATACGACTACGAGTCTAAACATAGGTTGATTTAGATACAAGTTATATGTGTAGATTTTCACTAGATTTACACTAAAATCTAGAAATCTATCAGGCGCTTGGCGATATAAAGCGTCTGACTAAAGTTCTGGTTCATGAAACGTGTCTAACATTTTATGATACTATTTCAATTATTCAACATTATATTTCTACAAAGTATACTTATATATAAAGATCAGCCATGTAAATAACTCTTATTTTTAGGTACCAGTCTCACCGGGTACCTGCCCAGGTGTCACAAGGCAAGCTCCAAAAGCACGCAGGTAATTCAAAGCACACAAGAAGCTACTAAGAACCTAAGGTTTTATCTGTGTGAAAATAAGTTATGTCTGTGTCTGATCGCTCTGGGATCTTACACTAAAATAAGTTATGTCTGTGTCTGATCGCTCTGGGATCTTACACTAAAATAAGTTATGTCTGTGTCTGATCGCTCTGGGAACTTACACTAAAATAAGTTATGTCTGTGTCTGATCGCTCTGGGATCTTACACTAAAATAAGTTATGTCTGTGTCTGATCGCTCTGGGATCTTACACTAAAATAAGTTATGTCTGTGTCTGATCGCTCTGGGAACTTACACTAAAATAAGTTATGTCTGTGTCTGATCGCTCTGGGATCTTACACTAAAATAAGTTATGTCTGTGTCTGATCGCTCTGGGATCTTACACTAAAATAAGTTATGTCTGTGTCTGATCGCTCTGGGATCTTACACTAAAATAAGTTATGTCTGTGTCTGATCGCTCTGGGATCTTACACTGAAATAAGTTATGTCTGTGTCTGATCGCTCTGGGATCTTACACTAAAATAAGTTATGTCTGTGTCTGATCGCTCTGGGATCTTACACTAAAATAAGTTATGTCTGTGTCTGATCGCTCTGGGATCTTACACTAAAATAAGTTATGTCTGTGTCTGATCGCTCTGGGATCTTACACTAAAATAAGTTATGTCTGTGTCTGATCGCTCTGGGATCTTACACTAAAATAAGTTATGTCTGTGTCTGATCGCTCTGGGATCTTACACTAAAATAAGTTATGTCTGTGTCTGATCGCTCTGGGATCTTACACTAAAATAAGTTATGTCTGTGTCTGATCGCTCTGGGATCTTACACTAAAATAAGTTATGTCTGTGTCTGATCGCTCTGGGATCTTACACTAAAATAAGTTATGTCTGTGTCTGATCGCTCTGGGATCTTACACTAAAATAAGTTATGTCTGTGTCTGATCGCTCTGGGATCTTACACTAAAATAAGTTATGTCTGTGTCTGATCGCTCTGGGATCTTACACTAAAATAAGTTATGTCTGTGTCTGATCGCTCTGGGATCTTACACTAAAATAAGTTATGTCTGTGTCTGATCGCTCTGGGATCTTACACTAAAATAAGTTATGTCTGTGTCTGATCGCTCTGGGATCTTACACTAAAATAAGTTATGTCTGTGTCTGATCGCTCTGGGATCTTACACTAAAATAAGTTATGTCTGTGTCTGATCGCTCTGGGATCTTACACTAAAATAAGTTATGTCTGTGTCTGATCGCTCTGGGATCTTACACTAAAATAAGTTATGTCTGTGTCTGATCGCTCTGGGATCTTACACTAAAATGGGACACCTTTGAGGTAGTTTAGTTTGTAATTAAGGTATCATTGCAGATTTTTAGGTGGCGTCCTTTCACTATTTTGCACTATAGAGGTGGTACTAAAAGAATATAATAATATAATGTATTATTAATCTTTGATCACGGAAAGAGACATATTAATATATATTAATATATTCACGACTTTCAGGCTTTTTACTTTACTTGTGATGTAAGAACTCGCGTGTTACTAAACATGGGGACAACTTCTCACACGGCCATCTGATCCTAAACAAAGCAAAGCTTGTACTATGTGTACCAGACAGGTGATACACATTACATGAATATATAAATACATACTTATATAGACAATCAACAATCAGACACAAGGTAAACACAAGTGTTCATCACTCGAATGTTTGCCGTGGGCGGGATTCGAACCCGCGACTCTGTGCGTCAGAGGCAGATACACTACCACCACCTGGGCACAAGACGAGCGTGTCGTTAGAGAAGTGGCTTGGGCCATTTGTATGTATATCATAGTTATAAGTAAAAGTATGTACTTTTGTATCCCCATCATGCACTACTCATGCAAACTCGGTTTTCGTTCACTGTTTTCTATAAAAAATAAAAATAAAGTTGTCTGAAAGAAGTCGCTAATAGCAATAAGGCCGCCTTTGCGCAATTTTTATTATAATTTTTACTGTGTATATTCCATATGTGTATGTATAACAATTAGGTACTTACTTATGATTCTTAACACTAAAATCTATAAAAGGAAATATGTACTTTTAAAAAAACTATCTTACTCACCAAAAAGAAAATTAAAGCAGCCGATTTCATTTTACAGGTAATAACTTAACCTTGCTTACTTGGCACCACCAATCTTACTAAATCTTACTTGGAATAATTCAGAAACATGAGGTACATTACAATACAGTACATGTCAAAAGAAAATATCTGTAAGCATACAGGGTGTTTCGCTCGTGCTTTTAGTATTTTATTTTTATTGCAGTATAATATATATTATAATATATATATTTAATATATATTTACAGAAGATGAGCGTCGATAGTGTAGTTGGCTAAGGTCACTGTCTTCCATTCGGGGGCACCGTCGCGATCCACATTTCGTACCAATGTGTGTTTGTTCGAATTCCATATTACGTTTTTTCGACTTTCTTACGGTGAAAGAAATCATCATGAGGAAAGCTTCACTTCTGCCTAAAAAAATCAAAGGTTGTGTGTGACGTCTACCAACCCGCACTGGGCCAGCGTGGTCGACTAAGGCCTAATCGCCTTATTCAGGGTAGGCTCGAGAACCTCGGTGGGGTGGGGACGTATAATATATGTGTGATGTATAGTTTAATAATCTTTTCGTAAAGATAGATAAACAATAAAGCAAACACATACGTAGGGGGGGCATACTGAAAGTCTCTGGATCTGGCCACTTACAATAAAAAAATGAAAAAACAATTATGGAATTCGAAAATGGAACTCATTGGGAACATGTTACTTTTTAATTTGCGAGACTGTCATTTGTTTTTTCATTGTGCTGTCCTTTCGAAAATTAAGTGTCGCTATCAAAATGAATACTCGTGAACATTTTTGTTCATTGATTTTTTATGATTTTCGTGGTGGCTTAAGTCAACAAGAGAGTTGTCAGAGACTTCAATTGGTGATGAAGCACCATGTCGCAGCTCTGTGTATTGGTGGTTTGGAGAATTTAGACGTGGACGTGATCATCATCAATGACGAGGTACGTGAAGGTCGGCCGGCGACGGCGACTGCTTTTACAGACTCTAATATTGACACCGTACGACAACATTGAATGTGACAAAAAAATTACTTGTAAGCAAATTTGTATTTTGTTAGGCATGGGAATGAGCCAAGTGCAATAGTACATTGTTATACGAGGGGTGAAAGTAACTTATTTAGCGCCGAGACGGGGTTTGGGGCGTGAGCGTAGCGCGAGTCTTTAACCAGATGTAAACACTGTGCTTTTCATTACGAATACAATACAAGGAAAGTAAAAATAAAAACACGAATCAGCTAAAGAAAAAAATTGTGACTTTCATATCTGAATCAGATGAACTCATTGTAAACAAAACCCTACAACACGAGAAACAAATGATAATCACTGCTTTCCCGCCTATTTTTATTTTTTTCTGTGGCCGAGCCGCCAGCCTTTGGGCCATTATTTTTCATTTCCATCATTGAAAAATGGTAAATATTTCGCTCAAGTCTATTTTATTTTAAAGAAATAGTTGATTGTCAATTATAATAAAGTCATTAATTAATACTTAACTTTATGTTATTTCAATTTAACATTGCGCTGTAATTGAGTGGCTGTATGGATAGATGAACATAGTTCAATAGAAATGTGAAATGAGAACTAGTTTATTTTTACAATTTGACAACTGTCAGTTGAAAACGATTCTCCCTCCGGGTTGAAAAGTATTACCTTCAATCCGCTCCTCAGGCAACTTCAGACCTACTTTCCGAGTGTGAGTAATGAAAAACATTTTTCATCTCTCATGCACTGAATGTAGACCAATAATGACCCCAAAGAAAGGATGTAAGTCCAACTTACATCCCAAGGGATGTAAGTAACTTTGAAATTACAACCTTTCTTTTTACTATTTGCATAGAAAATTTCACGCAATAATGGCATAGGAAGGACGTATACAGCCTAATAATTCTACAATTAATTTTATTCCGATAAAAAAGAAAAAAAAGGCTTGCATATACTTTGTTGCAAGATGAATACAAAATTCGCGTATTTATCTACAAATACCAATAAAAATATTAATAATTTATAAAACAAACAATTATTCTTTTTGGCAAAAATGACACGAACGCGAACCATTAAAAAAAGGCGGGAAGAAAATGTTGGTGAAAAAAATATTGCTAGATATCTGTGGCTTGCTATCAATGTTTTGATAAATTATTTTGTAATTTTATGTTTATTTTAACTAGGAAATAGTAAAAATAAGTTGATTTAGGCTTGTGCGGGAATTTCTAAAATCAATAAACAGTGATTTCAATAAAAACCAACTGAAAATTTACCAGTTTGTGTGTCAAATAGGGTGCGGGGCACTAATATGGCGCGTAATGGTATTTAGCCCATACTTATATATTTTTTACAAACTGTTTTGTTTACTTTCCTCACAATCTAGATGAAAAGCAGAGTGTTCACCACGTGGGAAAGATCAATTTCATCCTCACACTATTAGAGCCCTCGCATCGCTCAAGCGCCAAAATACTTCAGGTGTACTGATCGCTTTCACACCTTGGTTAACTATTACATGTGCATCTGCAGGTTCGGAAGCTTAACACTCGATAGGTACCGCATGACTTAACGGAGTAACGACTGCGTTTCCAGTGGTGCCGTAAAATGATAAAAAAGTTTAACGGAGAACAGTCATTGGCTGTCTATAATATCGTGACAGGTGACGAAACCTGAGTGTACTGCTTTGAACCCGAAAGAAAAAGCTATTCGGCAGAGTAGGTCTTTCCTTTTGAAGATTTGCCAACGAAAGTTAAGAAAAGTCGAAGCATTGGTAAAAAAATTGTTGCTTTTTTTGAAAATCAGGACATTACACTACAGTATAGCTTAAAGATCAAAAGACAGTGACTGCAGATTGGTAGATAAACACTCTTGCTTGCCCAGAGTGCTAGAAAAAGTTCGCGAAAAGCGTCCTTGAAGCAATGTCCTCCTTCATCACGATAACGCATCATTCCGCTATAGTAACAGAAGCCAATTTGAAGGCTTCAGATGTGGAACTGATGACGCATTCGCTAAAGCCCGTGCCTCGCCCCCTGCGACTTCTTTTTTTTTTTCAAAAATTAAAGACAAACTCAGAGGCACACGTTTTACGAGCCCTGAATCGGCGGTGAATGCGTTCCATGAAGCCATTGAAGAGGTCCCTAAGGAAGACTGGTCCAACTGCTTTGTAGAGTGGTTTCAGAAATGCAAAAATAATATTGAAAAAAATATTATGTATCGTAAGTCTTATATCTAGTCTTATTTATCAGAATCTATAACGAAGTAAGTGCTATTACACGAATGTTTGGTGGGATTCGAACCTGCGACCCTTAGCTTCATAAGCAGGTGTACTACGAATTGGCTTAGGAAATCAACAAAATGGTTTTTAATGCTGTTTTAGCAGATAAATAGGTCTCCGTTTCAGCTTGGCTAAAATTGATTTTGTATGTTCATCTGTTTGTTCTCATTTACAGATTGCGTTTCTCAACCGATTCTCGTGAAATATTGTGAGCAGGTTCGATAAATATAATATAGAGATTTTATCGAGTTAATTGTTAGATATTTTAAAAAATGAGTTAGGGTTGAAAATTAACAAAAAAGAACTTAAAATAGCCATTTCGAAAAAACAAAATAGTTGCGAGGTATGTATGTATGTAATTATACTGATGTTGAAATATTTTAAAGTAATTATTGGAAGAGCACCCTTTACATTAAACATTATATTTTTAAACAAAAGAAAAATCATTGTATTGTAGTACAGTCATGTTCGTTACATAGTTACTACTTCGTCATCCACGCGAACAATGTACAGCTCTCCAGATCTACCTGTAGGAACAAATTCAAATTAAACTTTAGTTTTTTAATTTACTTTGCATTCAACTTAAATACTTGGGATATTGGGGATAGCAGGCTAGATAAGGGCGCCAGCTGAAAAACAGCGCTGTCTTGTAGTGCCTACTTAGTGGATACTACAATGCAGAGCAAAATAGAACGCACGATATGAGTAGGAATCAATTATCGAGTTTAAACGCAAACTAACAGAATATATCTTACGGAAAGGTGGTTTAATTCCATAGTATCAAAGAATAATAGTGCATTTCTCTAATATTGTGAACTTGTGTTGCAAATTTGTAATCCTTGTATAGTTGCTACACCTGGAGCAGCAGTGTTTGTTGTCCAGGTGTTGAGCGAATATTATTCCTACCTTAGTCTTCTTCTCATGTATGTGGCTTATTGTCTTTAATGAGAATAAAGTATCTTTAAACCTAGGTACATTATCTCTTTAGCTCTTTGAGCGAATTACTTAGTATAAATTATTCATTTGCGCTTTCTATAAGACTACGACACACATTCCGCATTCTGCACTCATAATCTCATATTTTATTTTATTTACAAAGACACCCATTCCTACACATTCTCACGTACACACACACACGCTCACACACACTCACATACACACACACACGCACACACACTTACACACGCATTTATATACAAATATTGGAGTAGCTGCCAAACATGTCCTTAGCTCTTAAGTTTACTAATGTAACAAAGTACATCATATGGGAAGACACTGGAGCTTGTAACACAGTTTTTTACTAAGACAAGCTTCAGGGTTTAATATTCTGAGACATTGTAAAGTTACAAATAAAATTTATTATTATTATTATTATTATTATAATATAATTGAGTACTTATCAATTTTTAGGGTTCCGTAGTCAACAAGGAATATAAAATTTCCATGTCATTTCGACAATAATGTCAGTTTTCCACCATGACAATTTTGTCAAGCGTAAATTTTATACTCTATAGGACAAGAAATAACAAAATTGTAAATTGTCACTTGTCACTTGTCATCTGTCGCCTGTCATATTTATAATACAGGGCCCAGAACGGTAAATTCATTAATTTATTAATTCATTCATTCATTCGATGCTTAACTTGTTCCACGAATTGAATGACTGTTGCTCGTAGGTACAATAAAACTTGACTTTAACTGTACCAACCCATATGTTTTGTGCGTCAGAGATAGCTACATTGTAATACTGCAAACACTTGCATAATAATGAAAGTGTTTATTTTAACACAAGTGATATGTGTTTGTAGTATTACAATGATGTCGATTCCCGCAGCGAAACTAAATTTAAATTTTATCTTAGTCTTGTCAATTTCTGACCCACGACGATGAAAAGGACAGGAGATTGTCAACCATTGTGAGCGCCAAATATTATAGCGCAAATGTCAAGTTTTGACGTCTGCAATGTAATTTTAAACGACTTGTTTTAGAATCCTGCTTAAAATTGACGTTTGTGACATTCAAAAAAGCCGACAATCTCCCGTCCTTTTTCATGGTCGAGATAAAATTTAGTTTCGCTGCGGGAATTGACACCAATATACCTATAGTTATCTCTTTGACGCACATAAGTAGATTACACTGTACAACACAATTTTTGGTGTCGTAACTTTAAGACCTCATTTTGATAGAACCTAATTCACTGATTTCAAATACGCATTTCGTTTTTTTATACCTGTATATCAGCTTTAATTTATCAGCTTTAATAATAAGCTATTTGTATGGAAAAACTCAATTTTTTATTATTCAGAATACAAAAACCTTTTCTTGATTGATTTTTTTGCATGTTTTTCCTCAGGATTGTCTCTCATAAGAGCCCAGCAGTAATCAACCATCATGTGAGTATCCCATCTACCACGGTACTGTAAGGAGCGGTCTCCTTTGAGGTGACTGGCTGTTCGTTTAGTTCGTTTGGATTTGAATATTTTGAAATATCGAATGGTTCTTTTTTGTTGTTTTGACTCGGGATGCCAACGGGCTACCGAGTAGAAGATATTTTCATATTGGAGAGTTGATCGAGAAAAATAAATAAATATTACTTATCTACATCGTTTTATCTCCAAATTAGCTTAGCGCCCATCTGGCTACCGCCCCCTTTCTTTATTGTACCGATCCTCCATGTCTTCTCCATGTCTGATATCTTGATGAAACCGCTCTATTTGTTCTTCATTTAATTTGGGTAAATTAACCTGGGTAGGTTATGTGGGAAGTAGTCCAAATGACTGTGATGAACTTTGATGCTCATATTACATTCCAAGTTTTGAATAGATGAAAGCTTTTGGTTTACAAGAATTTCGTAATTTTCTGCCATACGATTACTAAGAATTTTTTTAATAAGCAAGACAAATGAGTTCCCTTTTCGTTCATAGACGTCGCGAAGTCTTATCTGAGGACCGTCAAAAGGTTCGTTTAAAATCATCATAATCACTGTTTTATTTCAGTAAGACCCGGTAGGGGTCATTCTTCTCCGACGCGCTTCTCGCCCTGGCAACGTTCTGGGCCGCGGTCCGAGCCCGTCTGAGGGCGCCCCCAGATACGTTGTCATAAATTTCGGGGTACGAGCCTTCTGCTCCCCCGCAAGTCCGCGCCCGCGCAGGCACGGGGACACTTTCGGAATGAGGTACAGGTCTTCACGCTGATGGTACATATCAGGATATGGCTATTTACTTAGATATTTACGATTTATGCCGATAATCTTAATCTAACAGAAATAATAGTCGTCGAAATGATTTTGTTGTTTTCTCCAAATCTTCGTTATTCCAAAATTCATACACCTTCTTTTGCAATTTGTTCACTGTCTTAAATGTTCACTGCATACAAATTAAGACACATTATTATTATACGCGTGTTGCGTGGGTTATAAGACCGATGAGATGACCGACTAACAAATCCTGGTGACAGAGTTATTAAGTCGCCCGCCAATAACAATAGCCACGCCTCTACATCATCATCAACAGTCCCCACCGCGCCGCGAGGGGCTCGGGCTTAAATAGGGTGAACGAACAGGCCTTAGTCGACCACACTGACTACTAAAAAAAAAACGCATTTATTGTCTTCTCACGCTCACTCTCACTCACCTCTCATGGTCTATGGTACGGCGCTAAACTGAGTGCACACCTTGTGCACATTTTTAAATATCTTGGCCGCTGGGTGACCGATAGGACGATGCAGATATGGAGAGAGAACGTAAGGCGTTGTCAGTCCGGGCGAACATGCTGGCCCAAATGCTGGCTAAAATACTGCTGTTTAAAGCATACTGTACATCACTGTACTCGGGAAGTCTTTGGGTTAGATATACCCAAAGGGCTTACAACGCTCTGCGTGCTCAGTTCAAGAACGCGTTCAGGGCGATGTTGCGGCTTCCACGCTTCTGCAGCGCATCATCGATGTGTGAGGAGGCGCGTGTGGACGGCTTTGATGCTGTATGGCGCAAGAAAACTGCATCGTTGGTGAGCAGGTTGCGTGGCAGCCCTAAAGTCGTCCTTGGAGCGTTGGTGAATGAAGAAGAAGAAGAAGAAGAAGAAGAAGAAATTTATTCGCAGTACACAAAAACAATACAGAAGTAACAGATGAAGGAAGCGAAGTGGGTACATAAAAAAACAAAACAATAACAACAAAAAAGGGACAGATCGGACCGCCAGCCATGCGCCTCGCCGCGCCACTACAATAAATTATAATGGCCCGGAGTAAGTACAATGGCAGCCCGATCGTGTCCCGGTAGGGAGTGTGAATAAACCAAAGAGCCCAATTATGTGGGTTTTCACACAAAGGACCAAATCTATGCTAGTTATTAATTATACTAAATTTTTAGATTAAGTTTTTTTGTTACTAACACACTGGACCTTTGTTGTTTTTTTAAATAAATAAAATAAATAAAAATAAATTGTTCGGGAATCGAACCCGGTCGTATTAAAGAAAATAAATAACATGATTTATATGTCGATATTGATTGTGTAGGATATAACATTGGGTTAAGCAGTAAATGTTACTATGAAATAGGATACCTAAAATGATAAATTTGCATTGTATTTAACTTTTTTATCGTTTTTTTTTCTGGAATACTACAGGGTTCGATTTCCGAATGAATTCAGTTTTTCTTGTTACTAAAATCCGTTCCTTGGAACATATCACTCTATGTCTTATTGTCTCAGAGTAACCCATGCTGACCCATACAAATGGGCAACCCTGGATGCCGTCTTACTGCTGGCATGCGTAGGAAGTGTTACTTACATATTAATTTTGTAACTGCTCAAAGCAGACTAGCAATTATAATAACTTAGGATTAGAAGTGCAACTTGAGTAGAATATTATATGAAAAGTTATACGGGTTTGCAGTAAGAAACTTGATAATTCAGATTTAAAAAAACTGGCCAAGCACGTATCGGACCAAGCAAACTGTAGGGTTCCATAGTTATTTTTTTAAACCCTATCCAACGATACCTCACACTATAAGGTAATCGTGAATTTAAAAAATAACCCCCACTTCACGTGTACCAGAGGAACCCTAAAAAAATTTTTTTTTAAAATTTTATTCTTTAGCTTTGACGGTATAATTAATATTTATGTCCATGCCAAATTACAGCCTTCTTACATTTATCAAAATATTTTTCTATGATATTTGTAGTACCAAATTTCTTACTTGTACTAGTACTTTTTATATGTTGGTCTATTATTCGATAACCTGTAAAGCCTACTTGATGTTGATAGTTTTCCTTTTAAATTCATCATATTATACACTACTACCATGATTTTTTTCACGTTTCCATATTCAACGGTTTCGCTGGTAGAGGGGAGGGAAACTTGACTCTAACAAAAATAAGCACTTTAAAACGGAATATTTATTTAATATTAAAACTTACACTAGCATCGAAAAATGGTCTTAGCAAACCCCCATTGTTTTTAAAAGACCTATCCAACGATACCTCACACTATAACGTAATCGTGAAAAAAAATAACCCCCTCTTGACGTGTACAAGAGGCACCCTAAAAAAAATTTTTTTTTAAGATTTTGTTCTTCAGCTTTGTCGGCATGATTCATATGTATATCCATGCCAAATTACAGCCTTCTGGTACTAAGAGTCTCTGAGCTAAGCCGCGGACAGACAGACAGACGGACAGACCGAAACTATAAGGGTTCCTTTTTTACTACGGAACCCTAAAAAGACAAAATAGACACGTGTCAGCATTTAAAAATCAAAAGAAGTTACCTGCTCTACCTAGGAAAATTCTCTAGCTACGCCATTGGTTATACTTGTGTCATTAGACTGGTGTATCTTCCGTTAATTGTATGTCCTTATAGGTCCTTACACTTCCGATTCAACAAACGTGTCTCTAGCCTTAGAGGTCGTCTATCTACTTTATGTATCTAACTATAGATTAAAAAACCTAAGATATATGGGATTGGACTGTTCACCATATTTTATGAATTTATCATATTTTAAGAATTATTTTTAAAATATAGATTAGTAGAAGACGATTCGCGAAGAAAAAAACAGAATCGGTTGAAAAACTAATTTACAGTGATTTTTTAAAGTTTCAATATGTCTGGCTCTTTCGAAAAGAAATTTTTGTATTACAAACAATTAAATTTTTTAATAGGGTTTAAGACTTTAAATCATAGTATATAGTATGCTTTCAAAATAATATCACAGGCAGGAGTTGTTTTATTGAACATAATAATATAAATTAATCTTGGCAAGCAAGCTTTATGACATTCGTGGTCAAATATATTATATGAAAACAAGTACAGCGCAATAATAAGCGATTGAGTAAGTGAGACACTTGAGGCTTACTAGTCTTTGGTGTTGTGGTGCGAGGTGAGCCAAGTCAGTCGGGATGTACAAAGAAAAATGCGCTACTCATTAACGGGGCGTTCGGTGAGTAGGTAGTACAGTGCTGGTTCATAAGTGCATCCATATCACGTGCCTTTATACTTTAAAATAGCAATTTTTCTAAAAGTATTTTCTTTTCGTCGTTTGCTGTTATAACTGAAGTGTACGGGACCTTACGAAAAGGGTTATATTCTTAAAAATATATTTCAAAGTACAGACGCACGCGATATGGATGCACTTATGAATTCAACTTTACATAAGATTACCTATATTATGTACATTCTAAACTGTCAGATTGCCTGCATTATATTCTAATCTGCAGACTATGAACAGCTCTCTACATGTTAAAGACACAATCTAAAAGTTGCCTATATCTAACTAAACATTGAAGATTTGATTGAACCTATTTATTTATATTCCCTTTACCGCCGATTGGATAATGGAGCCCTTATTTCACACTTATTATGTCATCTATTTGTTTGTCTCTTTTATTGTACATTTTAAACTTTATGAAGTCATCTACGTTTAGATTTGACTTAGGACGACATTCAGAAATAAAGCTTAACTTAATCATAAGCTAAGTATGCTCAAAAAAATGTCGAACTGACGAATAAAGCTAAAAAAAACAGAAATGACATTTTAAGTCTTACGCTTGGTCTTGGCTAAGAACAATTTTAATTACGGCATTTTTCATTTCGTCAGAACAATTTTAGGTTAGTTTTATTTTTTATTTTTATTTATTTCAGCTACAACGGCGAAACCAATTACAGTAACTGTATGTCAATACTCTATAAATAAATTACAAATTTTAAATTGTCATCTCTGAATGTCGCCTTGAGAAAGCTACTTACATTTCTAACTAACTTTAAGAAATCATCTTTGATAATAATTAATTTATCTTTGGGTTACGTTGACGTTAAAAACCAAACAGCTTCTAACAGGCAAATGACGAGTATGTTATAATTTTCATCATAATTTTAGCCGAAATACGTCCACTGCTGAACAAAGGTCTCCCCACAACGACCGGTCCTACGCTGCGCTGCCCGCATCCAGCAGCTTCCTGCGACCTTCACCAGATCATTGTCGGTTGTTACTTCAATATTTCACTAGGAACTTTAATATTTATTTTAAGTTTAATCCGGATCTCATTAAAATAAAATATTATTATTCTGTTTGCCATCCTTACCAACCATGTGTATCGGTGAAAAAGCTAGTATAAAACGAGTAGGGCGGGTGATTCGCGTGTACTCTCCGCGCAAGGTCAAGAGCGAGCGTCCGAGCCGAGTCATTGCTCTTCGCGTGCGCCCGCGCTACTCGACGCATACTTGTTGCGCAGACGCTGCCTCCGCAACTCCGCAGCTGCAGTACTGTGCTACCTGTGCTCTTAGTGACCAGTGTCCTGTGAGGTGAGTCTAGACTAAGCTTTTCTTGTGTGAGAGGTGCAATAGTTAGAGCTAGATTCAATTAACTTCTTTAACACATTTTTTTTGGCAGAAACAGTTTTTATATGATAGAAAGATATTAAGTAAGAACATAAACATATAAATTGCATAAGCAAAAAAAACTACGAAATACTACCATAGGTACAGTAACTGTAAAAAAACATAAGTAATGCTTTGAGCAGTTATTGTTTTTTAAGCTAATGAGCTTTTCAACCAGATTAACAACGCAATAAAACAGTAACAATTTTGAAAAGTGTCATCATCATCGACAGCTCATATACGTCCCCACCGAGGGGCTCAAGCCGAGTCATTGCTCTTGCTTTAAAAGTGTATTGTTTCTAAATTTAACTCAACTTTGAAGACACATATTTTAACTGCATTTATATATAAAATAAAAGCTTACTGTCCCAAAGACGTATTATATAAAAATAAAGTATATATTAAAAGAAATTGTGAAAGATACTGTAAAAGTGTTATTATGCTGAGTGCCATTATCTACAATTCTTTCAAAATTAATAAAATTAAACAATTTAAGGCGATGCCTACCTACACGATTAAGTTTAGATTATTATTGTCACAAACACAATAAATCAATCGTTTTTCATTTTCTGCTTTATAATTTTATTACGATTACGCTTTATATCTCTGCAAGTACATACTAAGTTTTATCAAAACTAATTCATTACCGCGTATTATTAATTAAATATAAATTATATATGGTATCGTTTTTTGTTCGTTGGAAGTTAATATAGACGACAGTATTACCATACGAACTCCTTAGAAACTCACGTAAATTATTAAAACAAGTAGGTACCTACTAATATCATACAGCTGCACAATAAAATAGTAAATGGATAATGAAAGACTGAAGAATGAAGTCTTGGACTTTTAAACGAGCACAAGGAGGTCAAAATTACTCTTGAAAAAAAATATTTCAGGAATGGTTTACTGGTACTTATGTACTATAGGTACCTGGATAAGACGGTATTTAGTGATCGATCATAGCTTCTCAGCAGTGCAAAAAGCAATTGACTTCCATAGTATTGCACCTCACAAACATCGAACAATCAAACCACATCTTCATCCAGGCTACCATCAAGTTGCGCTGTTGCGCTTGCGTCACTCAACTTTTATCAACTTCAGCATTTTTTGTCGCACTTTTTTTGAACATTCGGCAAAAAATTTAATTATTTTATACTACTAAATTCATAGTCTATCATCATCTTCGTGGTGATTTTTCTCTGATATTTAAATCGTGTTTGACAGTTTTCAATAAAGAACAGATTGTGTTAGCTCTTCCTTAGCGTAGTATTTGAATTACAAAATATAAAAATACAATTTTTATGTCCGTAAAAAGGGCTCCATCACCAGACCCTCGTCACCAAGTGCATTGTATTGGACTCAACAAAAAAAAACATTATTTTAACCATAGATATAAATCTATGATATTAACCACCAGTGATTTTTACCTTGACCACTTAGCTAAATATGTCAAGTCGGCCATTTTTTATTTTTTGGGCACTTGAAAAAAAGAATTTTTACTAGGGGTCGATTGTTAGCATCGGTCAATGGCGATCGAGCTTATACTTACCTTATAACATGCCTACTAACAAGTATTACTACATAGTTCAAATAATCTCCCTCAACAAATTATTCTACATGACTAATCTCAAATCCATTTAGCGGTATACCTATCTATCTAATACTTTTTGTAGACCAAAAGTTGGACAGTCAAGATCAAAAGTTCCAAAGTGAAAAACCGACTTCAAATAATTTAATTTCAGGAAAAAGCTTACGACATCAAAAATCATTAACGAATGTACAAACTAGTCGTAGTCGTAAATTAAAATTATAATTTCATTCGCCTATCTATAAACACTCACCGGCACATCTAACCGCCCTTGTATTTCGAGTTAATTTTAAACTACGCTTACTGTTATACATTACAACAGATTTATTGATAATTTTACGATAAATTAAACAATAAGTATATAAAAAAAAACAGATTACAACCAGATTAATTGGAAACTAATTGGTTAGGTTTTATCTTGTACATTACCAGGATATCAGGATAAAAATTATCTGGGTCTCACCAAGGAGGAATCTCATAAAAGTTATACATTCTTTCTTTGATAAGAATACATGGAAACTTGGAAAGCTGTTTCCGAGACGCATCCGAATGGAAGCATAGCAAATGACGTATTTTGTGCTTTATCTACAAGATATAAGGTATTTTCTAACTAAAGTTTTTAGGCCACCTTTCATTGGCTTGAACTTCAGTTCAAATTACATAACATAAATAATATTTTTTATTACCACAGCATGAATTGCTAAAAATAAAGGTATCTATTTTTCTTGCAGTCCTTAACTCTCTGTCTGTATCTCAGTATGCATCTTATTAATTGCCTTCTTTCTTGTTATAGAATTTATATACATTTTCTTATACTATAAACATGCAATAGTAATTGAGTAGTAAACACTAAAAAAACAGAACATAAAACCAAGATAGGAAAAACTTTACTACAGTCGTCGGATTATTTACTTTTTTCATCGACTGTACTTACAACATAATATCATTCAAAACTGGTTTAATACTTTTTGTCTCGTTAACGGAACTCCAAGAGCTTAACACATTGAATTAGAACTTAATTATAATGAGTGAGGTGAAAAAATGGCATGAGCAACTAACTACTTCCGGTTATCATGGTGTCCGCTACATGGGTTCACTCACTGGCTCTCTGTAGGGTTGACACTTGTAGATTTTTGCATGTTTTTATAAATATATAAATTGCAAGTATTATATTACTGTACGTAGAAACGATTACCTACTTAGTAAGTAAAAACACTACCGCGTAGTAGGTATATAGGTTGGTAGGTAGGTTGATAATAAAAAATATTAACCACACAGAGGTACTTTTTTGTTTTTGATTAATTATTAAAATAGTTGTTGCAATTTTAAGAAGTTTAGTTTTTTTAAATACACAAGTAAAATAACACTATATTCAATGTAGTGTTAATTTACACTCGCATACTTTTCATTTACGCTCACTTGTTTCGTTCAACAACGAAAAATTCGATTTAGCGTTCATTCGATAACATGTGAATCGGGTTTGCGAGATTTCAATATTTTGTGAATCGATGTGGCGATAATTCAAGATGCCGTGAATCGACCAAAAGTCTTTCAAGTTTCAGTATCGGACTTCTATCATATCAAATGTCATAACATTCATGAAGATACCAAAAAGTACAGCATTTTTTGTTGCACAAAAGAATAATTCTAAACAAATCGGCTAGGTTTTCAGATGCGTTTTAATTTTAGACTTAATTTTCCTCTTTGCCGTGCAGAAAATTTTCGATCACATCTTGTGGTTTGTAAGATGAATGACCGACCTGGTTTTTTATAAACATGTCGTTGACAGCCCTAGGTCAGGTTCTAGTTCTGCCAGCCTTCCTTCCAGTTTGCTACACTAACTCCTATGTACAGGTGTTTACGACAACTAAGTCAAGTAAGTATAATGTTTCATTTAACGACCGACTCCTGATACCTTCTTAGAAAAGCAATTTGAGTGGCGGTGTATTGCACGCATGTGATAGGTTCGTAATAGTTTGAAATTGAAGACTATTTGAATAAGTGTAGACCAGAACCCAGTTTTGTATAGTACCGGGGGGTGTCCTAAAAGGATGTTGGCAGTATATACCCAAAAATTATATATGAAAATATATCATTTCATAATTTTATTACTATTTGCAAAAAAAGTTTACGACGAAAAAATTATGTTGTCCAAATGACGTTCATTACGTCTTAAGTAATCCATTTTCTAATGATATTCGCTCTGGGAGATAAAGAAATGTGCCGTTAATTGAACTGCGCGCGATGTAAGCGGCGAGCTGTTATTATCGAATTATTGTTTTGATAATAAGCTCGTACACAAAATGCACGCTGAGCTCCGTTATACCAATCCATTTCAACTAAATTTACAATAAATTCCGCGTATGACATTATATTTTTTTTCGCTATCAATCCTCATTAAGACGATTTATTGATATTTAAAAGTGCAAATACCCTTTTTGGATATCCGGTACTTGATTCCTTAATAACTCAAAACTAAAACTGAACAACTCTTGTTCTAGAACTTTTCCGAAATCCCAAAATTAAAAGGAATAAAAAAACTGAAAATTTTACTTTTTATACCAACTAAGAACCCGTCTGCTCCAACGCTTGTCGGTTCTACGACAGACGTGGCCAGTCCACTGCCACTTCAGCTGCCACTTCTGGATGATATCAACAACTTTGGTCCTCTGCCGGGTTCTCGAATGGAGACCACGTCTCGGGAAACGTAGTGTGGGACGCCCCCCTGCCAGGTGGACTGATGACCTGAGGAAGGTCGCTGGTGGTGGCTGGATGAGAGAAGCGAGTGATCGTGCGCTTTGGCGTGCCCTTGGGGAGGCCTACGTCCATCAGTAGACTGCAATAGGCTGATTTATTGATTAATTGATTGATACAAACTGATCGGTCAATTTATATGAAAGTTCCAATCTATTTATGAGACGTTTGTAAAGTTGCCAAACTAGTTGTTTAGCTTACACGTTGCATTGATGGAACCCCATGGACATCTGATTCGTTTTGATGTTTTGACGTTAATATCTGTGGACTTATAGATTTATTTGTATCGATCAGAGCCATTTCCGTAAAATGAATATAAATCAAAATCAAAAATATTTTATTCAAATTTATCTATCATGGATGGCACGTTCACTACCAGTGTACGCACGCTGTGGAGAAGAACAGGCAGAAGAAACTATCTTTTGTACTTTTCTTTTAAATATATAAAGAATCATACATAAGTCATAATTTATTACAATCTACTCCGCTGATTGGCCAGACGTTTTTATCATCTAAGTAATCATATATCGTATAGTAGGACTTAGAAAATAACATACTCGTATTTAAAATTTTAGTTCTAAATTGGCAATCGGACAGATTTACAATATCGTCTGGTATTTTATTATAGAAGCGAATACAGTTCCCCATTAATGAATTATTAACATAAAATTTACAATAATTTACTGAACTACATGTTTCTTTTTTTAACAAAATGTGCTCCAATAGTTAAAAAAGGCGTAATTTGTGGTAACTATTGTTTCGTAGCCGATTGCTACGCGTCGCCGCGCCCATGATGCTGTAGAAATTTACTAAACTCTCTAACAAAACTTAGTTCTTTTTTCCTTTTTCCTACCAAACTGATCTAAAATATATACCAAAGCGATTTTAGATACAGTAGATGAGGCCTTAAGAATTACTATGCATGGCTATTAATACTTCCTTCTTCAAATAAACAACGTAAACTTTCGTGTTGATAAGTAACCATGATAAAGTCGTAGATAAACTCACCGTAACTAATTCGTGCGATTGTTCGAAGATCTCACAGCCCACGAGTAAAACAGCACATTTCGGCTACAGCAATAAAGCTGTATGCACAGTATAAGGTAACGGTTGAGGCAATTTTACTGATCCCGTTCTAGAGATAACGCGAGAAGCAATTGAAAGCCGTTTTGGATATTTTTGCATACTTACGTACTTTTTCTTTACTTAAGAAACGGTGATGCGATGATGAGGAGAACGGAATGATTTGTGTTAGTGTTTTGTTTGTTTTGTGCTGAGTAATGCGTGTGATTGTTTTGGAGGTTAGGTACAAGTTTTTTTTACTTGTTGGTTGTAATAAGATTATTATTTATTTATGATGCCAGTCTCTTTTCTATCCCTAATTGATAATTCTAAGTTTTATATACGTGCACCAAATTTCTTTGAAACACACGCGTGGTTTAGTCGCAATTATCGAAACTGAAACATCTGTATAAAATATTTGGAAGAAACTCACTGGCTGACAGATCAATGCAGAGTTGCTTAAACTACTGTGTAAAACCTGCAGTAATGCTGCAGTAGTTCTTAGTTCGTAGACAAGCACTAAAAGAGATAAGGGAAAACAGGGGTTAAAAGTATGAAACTCCTTCTTTTTACAAAAAAACCGCGCATTATTTTATTTTTAAATGATAAAAAAAATCCTCTCATTAAAACTACACAAAAAGATAAGTTGATGTACGCCGGAATCTTGGACTATTGCGCTCGTCTGCTAGAGTAATAAAATTTATACTTGCATTATTAAAGCGAACCAGCTTTAAAATACCTAGGAACATTTTATTGTGAATTTATCTCATTTAATCTCTTTAAATATCCATACTCCGCTAGAAAACTCTTGTAATTATCATAGTTAATGCGTAGGTATGATTAATCCTCCATTCAAGGCTAATATTTTATTAACTTCGGTGATTATAATACGGGATCGGACTTCTTTATTTTTATTTTATAAATCCAAACTTCTTAATTTCTGCTATCGAACACTAAAAGAATTTTTGCTCTATATTTAAAATTGAGCGAGTTATAAAGGTTTGAAATTCAAGATTAGACCGAGAGGCACATACCCACTTGTGACGTCATTTGTTAGTAACGCCATATAATCTCCATACAAAAAATCGTTTTTGAAAGAGACAGACATATTGAAACTTTAAAAAATCACTGTAAATTCGTTTTTCAACCGATTCTGGATTTTTCTTCGGGAATCATCTGCTAATAGTTTATATTTTAAAAATAATTCATAAAATATAGTAAATTTAGGAACAGTCCGATCCCCTATTACCACCCTGGTAGAAATAGCGTATGGTCAGTAAAAAAAATACAATTCAAAAATACAGTATTATCACCGAACTGAGCCGTCGATAAAGCCGGAAAATGGTGACAGCATGTCCTCAACTACACAACATGACCCCATCGTGTTCGGGTTCATTTTTTCTTGTTTATTTTCTTTTTTTATAAGATTGTCTTCACTTTCTTAACGTGAGTGGTAATATAGCGCTACTTGGAATATAGATCAGTCAAATATTTAAAAAAATATGGTAAACTAGCAGTCCGCCCGCGGCTACGTTCACGTTGTGTAAGATTTCCCGTAGGAATAATACTTTTTCCCGTAATGTATCTTATGTGCTATCCAGGTTACAAACTCCATTTCAAATTTCATCCAAATCCGTTGAGTACTTTAAGCGTGAAGGCGAAACAAACATCCAAACATCTAAACATCCAAATATATTTTCACATATTTATCACTGAACGATACGTGATACATGTTCACATTTATAATAATATTAGTGTGATAGCCTAGGGAAGTACTACATTAATTATGTGCTAGGGGCACCCTCAGGGGTCCAGATGAACTCGAGCCTCGGCCTAGGACGTATCCAAAGTAAAAACGCGGTAATAGGAGAACTGACTGTTCACCATGTTTTATGAACTTACCATATTTTATAAATTGTTTTTAAAATATAGATTAGTAGCAGACGATTCGCGAAGAAAAAGATAGAATCGGTTGAAAAACGAATTTACAGTGATTTTTTAAATATTCAATATGTCTGTCTCTTTCAAAAACGATTTTTTGTATGGAGATTATATGGCGTTACTAACAAATGACGTCACAAGTGGGTATGTGCCTCTCTGTCTAATCTTGAATTTCAAACCTTTATAACTCGGTCAATTTTAAGTAAGTAAAAGTAAGTAAGTAAAAACACTTTATTGCACACAAAAGGAATATAAAACAATAAAACAAAAACATATAGCTTTAGTGCGCAAAGGCGGCCTTATCGCTTGTAGCGATCTCTTCCAGACAACCTTTGGGAAGAGGACATTCAAAAAGAAGACTGCGGTAGTGCAAGAGCAAAAAAAAAAAGAAAACAGGAGTGTAAAAATAAAATAATACAGTAAAACATATAAGTTAAAAGTACAATAAATACATACATACAATAAACATACATAAATATATCAAAGCCATAACGGAAAAAGATAGAGCAAAAATTATTTTAGTGTTCGATAGCAGAAACTAAGAAGTTTGGATTTATAAAATAAAAATAAAGTAGTCTGATCCTCTATTCTTAAAAATCTCGTAGATCTGTTGCTGCAATTTATGCGGTAAATAGCGGATACACAAAATAACAAATCATATAATGCGTAAAAGGAGATCAACCAACGCACTTTTGCATTTATAATTGTATAATTATATTCGATCGTAAAGTAGGTACTTTTAAATGAGGTCTAAGATATGTTCTCGTTTTAATCTCACTAGGACTATCAACTTGGACTTTCATTAACTTATCGGTATATCGCATCATCGTGAAATAAATTCTAACTAAGGTGCTAACATAAACAGGAAACATGTTTTGCTCGCGACTCCTCTAGGTACATACATACAATAAACCATAGTAAATAGCTATAATAAACACCAGAGCAAAAACTCAGTTTACTCACATGAACTTCCATACCTGTATTTCCATTGAGATGACCCGTTAAGGCTATCTTTCCATAAGAGAGAAAAACTCCATAAGAATGCTCCATTTTGCTAACGCAGCACAGCTGTGGAAGATCTGTCTCTACTGATTTTAACTGAGACAAGATTTTTATATAAAAATACTTTTAAAAAATTCCTACTAGATATTTTTGTTACTTCAGAAAATATTTAAAATTTAATATAATAGGTTGCCTGGAAGAGATTACTACCCTACCCTACCCAATAAGGTCGCCCGTTGATCTTTATTATTTAAATTTTCTTGTTCTGTATGTTAAAACATGACAAATCTCAACATAAATATTTTGTTGATAATAAAGTATACTGTATTGTATGTTAGTGTATTGTCAATACAATACACTAACATACAATACAGTTACCAATGTAACTACACGGAAATAATTTATTTATTTAAAAATTATTAAGTAAACTGTATTAGCCGTGTGGTGACGGCAGAGTAGAATACATTTGTCACCAACCCCTACTCTCCTGTGGGTGTCGTAAGAGGCAACTTAGGGACTACACATTAAACAAGAAACGGGCAGCAGCGCTCGCTGATACA
Source organism: Carpatolechia fugitivella (assembly GCA_951230895.1). Classification (NCBI taxonomy): domain Eukaryota; kingdom Metazoa; phylum Arthropoda; class Insecta; order Lepidoptera; family Gelechiidae; genus Carpatolechia; species Carpatolechia fugitivella. The sequence goes on from OX579649.1 coordinate 5,301,713, forward strand.
GTAACCTTTTAATCTGCGATCTCCAACCCGCCTGCCAAGCGTGGAGATTATGGCAAAACCAAACACTTAAGTGGAGGAGGCTCATAGTCCAGCAGTGGACTGTAACGGGCCGTTGATGAAGTAATGTGGTAAATTGTGTTTTAGATTATTTTCTAGAGGTTTTTCAAATCAAAACCACTTTTTGAGCGAAAACAAAATTTTTTTGCTTGTTTACGGAAAGTACCAGTTAAGAATCGAAACCTAAATTACAAACGTAAAAAAAACTAGTACAATACAAAAGACGCACTGGCTCGCATATTTTTTGTGATAGTCATGTCTTATTGGAGTATTTTCTATAATAAGCTTATTACCTCTCATAGCCTCAATCTGAATATCGCCTTATTGGATACTGCAGCTTATAATCATTTTCATAATGGCATGTATGCGGCTAATGGCTAAGGGTATCTCAGCAATGCGGCCAGTAAAATATTTTATGAAATCAGCGCGGCTTACAGACATACTGACATTGTCACGATTTCCATCCAGAATAGAATAGAATAGAATAGTTGGTTGGTTTGGTTGGTTTTTTTGTTGATGTAAATAATTTCGACGTGGTCGATTTTGTAATTTTTTGCTCGTTACGTAAAATTTAATAGGAACGAAATGAACTAAGCAATTTGCCTTTTCTATAAATACATACGTATTTTTCTTTTTTTACTATATCAAATTTACTGACGGACTCCATATTTAACGTCACTGCATTCAAACTGCGATTGCCTTTTAGACTTTTCCTATTTATAGTCACAACAAAATTAGCTATCGGATTACCTATTTCTTGGATAGCAAATTTATTCAAAATCATCAAACTTTGAACCCACCCTTAGAATCCAAGATGGTGGGTGGCCATTATATTTTTGTATGGGAAAAACTTCCGAAACCTATAATGTGAGGGAAAGGGCTTTTTGTGGCAATTCACTTATTTTTTTAGTAACTGTATATCAAAACATCAAAAATTATACCTAACTTTGTAAAACTCCAGATCAAAACCGGGTTGATGGAATCTTACAATACGTATCAAATTAAATTAGTACAATCCTTAAAATCGTCATTAAAAAAAAACAATAAAAAATTCGTTGCCACACGAGGCAACCAAGGAGATCGATATAAGCGCACGCGCCGACGACCGTACAAAAGACATCAACGCGCGCCTGACATCAAAACTATTAAACTTTTGTACGATTGTTTAAATAAAAATATATAAATAAATAATAATAATATTTACTTATGCTGTACATTAGAAAAATGAAAATGCATACATGAGAACATTGATGTAAAATTTTCTTGGAGCGTAGCGAAGGAGGTCGAATCTCTTTGCTTGAGAACGATTAAAAGACTAGACCAAAAAAATCTGACGCACGTCGCCTCGCGCTATGTTGATAAGACATTTTTTTATAAACAAAATACCATCGGGCATGCTTTTTTGTCTTATGACGTGACTGAATGACAAAATCCTGAACAGAGTTTTTATATATCGTCGCTCTACAAGGGAGCGAAGCGATCCTCTTTTGTTATTAGCTACTCTGAGGACTAGACAGATTGTTTTTTTTTAATATTCGTTATAAAAGACCGAATAAGGTTTTAAGGCAAGGAAAGTAGAAAATTAATTTGATGTACAACTGTCGGATCAATTAGTACTAAAATTGCTACTTGTAATTATATGTCTACGGAACCTGTATACAATTGGAGATTGACTCTACATACTTACAAAGTAAGCTTATTAAGTACGTTTCTTTCGTATATCATCATCCCATTAGTCATGATTCCAGTACAGTTGCGTAACAAAAAAGCATTTTATCTCTACAATCACTGGTATAGGAGAGCAGAATCACCATTGAACTAGTATTATACTAGTTATTTAATACTAGGCTCGAGTCCACTCAACCGTAAAAAAGTTTTTTATTTGTACTATGTGAGATCGGGATAGAATTGTGCGGTTGAGACTATTACTTTGCGATCGTTTCTCAGAATGTACAAAAAGTTGAATAATTACGTCATCATCATGATGCCGCGGAAGATGAGAAGGCGTTAGCAACTAGATGAACTATCTTGAAACTTTGATGTACTACGGAAGGCTCGTAACCATATTACGTGACCCATTTTTTTTACCCCTCTCCGCCCCTTGGTATAGGACCGCCCGTAGTATTACCAAGACATGCATCTAGTTTTCACGTAGTAATTCATAAATCTGGTTTTAAATCTTTTTACATATAAAATAATAATTTACCCAAAGATTTCCGACGCGCGTCGCCTCGCGAAGCGATCGTCTTTTATTTCCTCTGAGAATTTACCTCATATTTGTCTATAGGTGTAATACGCGAAGGTAATACGGCGCTTGCCGCGTGATGCCAAAATTGCTAACATCTGTCGCGTTCGAACCTTTTTACATACAATCTTCTCAGTTACTGGTTATTTCTTTATTTTTGAAAGGTATTCTCATTTTTCAAACGCGCTTCTTTTAATGTTCTTTGCTATAATTACGAGTGAAAAAAATATTATCTAGGTTTCAAAAGCGCTAAATGTTGCGCGCCATATTTGACTAAAATGGTTATTTACTGGCTATCTGGATACAGTCATAAATTCACAATAAAGAACCGAAGATATCATAATAACTAGTCAGATAAGACAAGAAGAGGGTATCGGACTACGTTTTTTTTATTTTATAAATCCTAACTTTTTAGTTTCTGCTATCGAACACTATAATAATTCTTGCTCTATCTTTAAAATTGACCGAGTTATAAAGGTTTGAAAAACAAGATAACAGACATATTTAAACTTTAAAAATCACTGTAAATTGGTTTTTCAACCGATTCTGTTTTTTTCTTCGCGAATCGTCTGCTACTAATCTATATTTTAAAAATATTTCATAAAATATGGTGAACAGTCCGATCCCCTATTCTTGTTTCGTAAGACAAAAAAATAATAGTTTGTAAAGTATCATACATATAGGATTATCTTCTGGTCACGCAACATTAAACCCTATGATTTCTCAACTGTAGTCCGTGCCCGCTATATTACCACTCTGGTGGAAATAGCGATTAGTAAAAGATTAAAGATTTCTCAACAGCTGGTTAATACTATACATACCGCCCGCCTTATTTCCGAGTAAGACTTTGAATCGATTTTTTTTGTCGTTTTACAGCCTGTTTCCTTTCTTGGGGAATGTTGTTTAGTGGACTGAACACTCCCTTTAACGAAAATCAACCAATGAAATTTCACTGTGTAGAGAGATAAAACCATAAGCTCAGACGAGAGATGCGTTACATAGTACCAAAGACCTTTATGTTTCTCAATTTGTCTCACAAAAGAGAACGTTGGACTAAGTATTATGCCAAAATGTAATATTCTTTATAGACTTTTTGCTTCGGGCTGTCGAATAACAAAGCTTTTCAAAGCAGTTACACTCTCACATTGCGGTTTCCTATAGAAGTGGTGCGCGTGCGTTCAATTCCGAGCAAATTAGACCTCGTTGGTGCTAGGGCGATGAACAGATGATGATTTCATTTTCCTGTCCCTTTTTTGCGGCTATCGATAACTTTGAAGCGGTTTGTTGACCTGCGAGCAAGCTTGTAGAGAACTAGCGCAGACCTGATTGATACCACCTGCTTAGATCTCAACTTTACGGAAAAATTCTGAGATTCTGTCTCAAGAGCTTGGTGGGATGAATTCAGTTCCTAAACAAACTCGACTCGCACTTTAATTTGTGAGTATAATGTCAACAAATCTTTGTTCTTTTACATTTATTTTTGTTATTATTTCTGTGTGTACTGTGGAGTTTGTATGCTCTGTGTGCAAACTCCGCGATGTTTTCTTCTTTTGAATTGATACTTTTTTGTTATTACTGGCACTTGAGAGAAGCCTTAAGTTGGTGAAAAATCGAGTATGAGTTTTGGGAATGGGAGAAAATGATCTGCAGTTAAAGATGTCGTAAAAATTGTAATATGGAAAAATAGGAATAAAATCATTTGCAAAGTCAAGCAAAAGTATTTAATTGTGTAGAGCTGCCTAATCACGAGCGACGCCCCCTGGCCATTAAGCGGCCGCCAGATGCGACGGTACACATTCATTCATTTAAAGTTGTAGGACAGGGAAATCTATATGAATTGACTTTTCAAAGGAAAAAGCTGATCATATTTAATAGAGTAGGTATCAAAATTTGCTCAACAAAATCTTACAGTTATTTAAACATTGCAATCGTGCAACAAAAGTAAACAGCAACTTTTTTGGAAGACTACAAATAGTCTTCTTGTGTTCGTGACCACAGTGATCTAAATTTGAATGTAGCACCTGCAGATCTCAAGGATAGATCTCAAGTCCGTTATTTTATTAAGTTGAATGATGTTTCGAGGCCCGGGTTTTTAACCGCTTCTTTTTTGTGCTACATCATGAAGTATACAGTAATTAAATAAATTGCAAACCTCTCAGTTTTATAACGTGGCTTTCCTAAAATAGACATACTCGTAGTGTACGTCTTTTATACCTTTAATACGCCACTTGTTATAGAATATTATTACAATCTACCTTATCAGGTTTATTATTAATGAAGCGAAATATTTATTAGATATCTCGTAAAATAATCTATTGATAAGATTTAAAATATAGATAAATAATTATGTTTTAGTACCTTGCGGTATTAAAGATGATCAAAGATTTGATAGGTTCAATCAAGTTTTCTATTAAATTTATCTTTCTAAGTAATCAAAATTAAACAAATATTGTAAAATTAATTTATCATCATACGAGTAACAGAGGTAATATGCAGATGCAGGCAGGATGCATAAAATCATTTACCACATCCGTAATACTCTTTTACCGACTGCGCTGAAGTAAAAGGTTTTTATTGCACTCTCAGTCTGAGAAGCTATAAAATAATCTTAATGGCCGCTCTATAATTTGCGAACTGTTTAGCATTCAAACCACGTACTGCTTCAGAAGGTTATTCTGTTATGGCTGAGGTACGACCCATTCCGCGTGATAAAGCTAGTGCTAACGTTCTCGTAAACATCGACTGATGGTGAGACAGACGGAGCTAGGGCTGGCTATTCACTACAACCTAGTTGGACTGAATAGGAAATATGCATAAAAAAATATTGTTTTTTTCATAGTTCATCTGAAAGTATACAAAAATAGAATACTGACAGTCAAAACAGAATCGAAATTGATCGAAAAACAAACTAGATACAACATTATTAAACAAATATATCTGTCGCTCTAACGAAAACAAAATTTTCTATGGCGGACGTATGGCCCGCGTGACATATTATGACGTCATATGTCACGTCGGACCTTTCTGTCTAACCATCAAATTTGAAGCCTTATAACTTTGTTTCGGAGCAAGATATTTGAAAAAATATTTTTATGTGTTTATCTCGAACTTGAAATAATTCGATTAATAAATAAATTTTAAAAATTGTGCATATTTCCTATTAGGGCGACATTCAGAGACGAAACCAAGCCAAGATTATTCTTTGAAATGTCAAACGGCGTATGTAAAATTATTCTAAACTGAGTCCAAGTTGCCGAAGTCGGTGATTTAAGGGAAACTTAGGCTTAGGGCCTGTATTCACTTTGATTACTGCAAGTGGGAGTGCATGTACAAAATACGAGGTCTTCGACCAATCACTCGATCTCCGTACGTACGGACACGTAACATAATAAGGGTAGGGTACACGTATTTTGTACATGCGCTCGCACTCTCACTCGCACTAATCAAAGTGAATACAGGAATTAACAAATGTCATTTCGATTTTAAATGTAATCTGTTTTTGGAGCTTTATTGCTCAGACATTTTTTCAAGCTTGTATAAGCTTTGTCTCTGAATATTGTCCTTAAAGTACAGATTCTGGGATCTCATTTTGGAGGCCCTGGGTTCGAGTCCTGACGGGGACAGTGATCAAACGAAACTTACTATGCTCTTTTTACATTGTTTTTATATCGTTTACGGTGGTGTCTTTATATTTCATATTTATTTGTTACTAGCTTTCCGCCCGCGGTTTCACCCGCGTATAATGAGTTTTCCCGTAGGAATGAAGTGCTTTCCCGCGGTAAAATTTAACCTATGTCCTATTCCAGGGCCTAACCTAAATGTGTGCCAAGTTTCTTACTGTTCAAGCGTGATTCGGCAACAAACATCCAAACATCCAAGCTTTCGCATTTATAATATTAGTAGGATTTAATTTACATTCTCATTGTCTTTACATTATACGTTAATTCTTAATTGTTATTTTTATACATATTGGTGTACTTGGTTATCCGTAAAGTAAGATATTCCGTTCTTTAAAAGAAGCGTTAAGCTGTTGGTCCCGGCACAAAAAAAAACTCAAAAAAAAAACAGGAACAAAAAGCAATCTACAGAAAAAATTGTTCCATGAGTCGTATCAAAAACCATTGTCGGCTGAACAATTTTGACACTAGGGTTTGTAGAGTTGTTCATCGATTAAGATTTGATGATTATTATTATTAGAGTGCAGATTATGTTAATGCCCCTTGGTCCGGTAACGCTATATGATAATTTATAACATCGCAGGAGCTTCTAACATATGTAAACAATGCCGACAGATTATATTAAAACTATTTATTCACTGTTAGTCAGTCAACATAATCGTCATGAACGCTACCGTACGGTATGTATTCGAAATTTATTTTTTGTCGGTAGGATATCCGACAGCAATAACGCAACAGTAATTTTGAACTGCTTCTATTAACACTAATTCTATACAAAAGCAGCCCTATACAAAAGTTAATCCCGCAGCAACCTGCGTAACATAGGCGCCCATTACGCAAGCCCAGGCGCAAGAAGCTGCGCTGGATGCGTGCGCGCTCCGAGACGCAAGGCCGCGACGGACATTGACCTCGCCCTCTACGGCTGACTACTGATTGTACAGTCGGTAATCCTTCCCCAGTGCAAGCTGACACAAGATGATATCGGTATTATTAGTACAGCGAGGTCTACTGTCATACTGGTCGGGAAGGTCGTCTTGACGTTAACTGTACACTCATTCGCCATCTCATAGTTGAAGCATGGACCAAATATTTTGGTCCATGGTTGAAGGGACCTGTCACGTCCTCATCAGCTCATATACGTCCCCACCGAGGGGCTCGAGCCTACCCTGAATTACGGTGATTAGGGCTTAGTCGACCACACTGGCCCAGTGCGGGTTGGTCGACTTCACACACAACCTTTGAATTTCTTCGCAGGAGTGTGCAGGTTTCATCACGATGTTTCCCTTCATCGTAAGAGCGTCGAATAAACGTACATATGAATTCGAAATTCGAAAACACATTGGTACGTGGTGGGGATCCACAATCTTACGGTGACATTTACATGTAGTTTAGTCTACCCTTAAAATATTTAGATCTAATTTGTTAACACTTTATATAAAAAAAAAAACACAAACACACAACTACACAACAAACACACACACGCCACGCAAGCACGCACGCACGCACTACACTAATTTATAGGTTTAAACAGAAATAAAACCCTGAAACAGACTATTAGATACATACAACATAACATGTACCTTAGTAAATAATATATCATACCGGTAGTACATATAAAAAACTATTAGATGTTCAAATTTATCATTACAATATCTGTTATGGATCCTCAGATAAATTATTAAGCTACTAAGAAGCTAGTCCTTTTTCAGTCAGCTTTATTTTTGCTTGCTAAAGGCTAAAATTTGTCTTTTTGTTCAGCACCTACTCTGGGAAACAAACCTTCACCTTTTGCCCCGTGCTGGATGCTTGTTCGAGTATTCCACGAACCATACAAAGAGAAGTCTCATTAGCATAACTTTAAAGGCTGAGGTCGCAAGCGCAGCACAGTTACCTATTCGTCTTGTTTGTTGGTAACGACGTGTGAAACCTGAAAACCTAGGTATAGTAGGTACCTGGCGGTAAATAATACACATCGGGCTTTGAAAAGAGAGTCACAACGCCGAAAACTCATGTGCATTGTTTTTGGCCGGGAACTGTACCTACTTAATTTAAACTTGAAACTAAACTAACTAAAAGTTAATTGTGAAACTTATCAACTCAAATCTAAGACCCTAAAAAGCCAGAGGGAAGCATTTGAACTTTACTATTAATGTATTGTAGTGGTAGGGCGTGTGGAAACAAATAAGATATAATTTATGGGGAAAACAATGATTTATTTTAAAGAGAATGTTAATGTAAGAAGGCTTCTCAAATTAGACTGAGTCAAAACGACATATTTGGAAATCATTTGAAAATACCATTCTAGAACAAAATAAAGCTGCCAGTGTGCATTTATCACATGCCAGCATTTTTAAATAACAGAGTAAGGAGTGTAGGTATTGTATTGCTATACCTAACATAATGCAAGTCATCGTTTTAACCTTTTTCTTCTATTTATCATTCGCATTTCAGTACTTGCATGAATAAATCATTATTATTTTAAAATCGTTATCATTTTAACGTGTAAAAGAAGAGCTGAAAACATTGCGACACCTGGAACTATATTTAATCACTTCGTAGCATTTTGCTATGATACGAAGTTATCGCGTGTTTTGCGTTACAGTACTTTTAGCTTTTGAACTATTACTTCTAAATAATGCGTTCTCACATGGATATATGAGGATATATTACTTCCGAATAATGCGTACACACATGGATATTTAAATATGACCCATTTGGCACAAAATGGCACAGACTACATGATGTGATGGATAATTGAATCCATGAAAATTAAGAAAGAAGTATTTGAACTTAACTGCTAATTAAGTAATAATGTATTAATTATTTATTCTGTGCTATAAGTTATTTGACTGACGGACTGTAAAGGGGCGTTGATGAGAATAAGTTATTTGTTAGGGTAATTCGCTGAGGAAGTGGTTTCATCAGGTAGCTACTAGTAATTATTACTGTATGCTACAATTGTTTGTTGAGTCTGTTTAATTGCGGAAGGAAGGGTTTGAATGTGAGTTGCAGTTTTAGCCTTTTCTTTGGTACGGTACTACTATTATATAATTCTGTGGTAGTACGGCAATTTGCTAACAAAACTTTATTGGTTTCAATTAGCTTAGCAAAGTTTATTAGTTGTTACGTACAATTAACTGTCTATAGGTATATTACTTGAGCACATCATATTATAACGTATTATAACTGTACCTATACGGTAAAAAAATAGCAAACAATTTATTAATGCATAAAAATGGTTAACCGATTTAATATAAACGTTAAAACAAATCGAAACCATCATTAAATAATCTCCTGTCCCATATATTTTAAAAAAGTAAAGTACGGATTCTAATTTTAGTATATAGACCGACTGAGCGAGCGAATCCACGCGGTTAGAATAGAACAAACAGTTAACTACTCTGGCATATTACTTTAATAACATAAAACAAAACTAAAAGTGTTATAAATGATCTAGGGCACCTTTTACAAGACACCGTAAAACTAAATGGGGAGAAACTATGGCTATAACATGCTTGAGACTGAAAATTATTTTCACAACGCTCCCTATTTTATCAGACACTATAATCTTGTTGTTTTAAATTATATTCCAAGAAATAAAAGTACATAAAAAATACCGTAAATTCTCTGGTAGTAAATACCGTAAATTCTCTTGAAAACAATATAAGTTCTTTAAATAGCGTCAGCCTCTCATGTTTTATAACCTACGAGTATTCAAGAGGTAGCTTCAAAGAGAATTTGACCTCCTTCGCTACGCTTCAGGAGTTTTTATATCAATGGGTAGCCTAATATGGCCTAACCTTGTTTATTAATAACGGCTTAGTCTCAGAGAAACAAAAGACGATTAGTAGACAGTAGATAGACGGTAGATTACTTTGGGCTTAGTTGAGCATAGTGAATAGTAAAATAGACCAACAGATTACATCTACTCGTATTGTAATTCGTTGTAGTAGACCGATGGCCAAAATTTCAAAATCGATTCAAAGATAAAATAGATTCACTTTTTCGCGTTTTTTCTGACCCTCATTGAGATTTCGTCAACTAAGGTCCATGAAAAATTACTAAGTATAAAAATGTAGAGGACATTTACCGAAAAACCACGTACTTGATGTACGTGGTTAAGGGTGCGGCAGGCTGTGTACGAAACGAACGAAGCTCGTGGTACGAAGTTAGTATTTAATTTTGTTACCCGTGTTTGTTACGGTGTATAAGTGTGTGAATTGGTCTTGTCATACCTACATTATTAATGGCGACGTAGGTCAGCTTACAATAGTGCTGTAACTCACGGGTTACAAGCTAGGCCCAAGGTGTTAACGGTCTCAAATGTTAATGAACCGCAGCCAGTAGGCGCCTGCGTTTTTAATAAAGCAATCGTCGTTGCTACCAAGCCAAGTTGACTTGATACTTCGTACCCATGACATGTCATACGTGCTAAGGCCAACTTAACTTGGCCGTATAGGGTACCGATATAATTTCCTCACATTATAATTGTAAAACGAATGAGACGACGCCGCCGCCGGCGGCGTCATTATCGGTAATAATAAATTATAAGTATTATTTTTAAATTTAGAAGTATTACAATTTTTTTTACTTTGAGTAGATAAACAGGGATTCGAGATATTGCCCCCGATTCACACTGTCACGCTCTAATCCTTAATTTAAGTTAGGCTGTCCGTTTTACCTTTTAAAAATTGAAAAGGGACAGGAGATGGCCATTCTAATATTAGAGCTGTCAAACATCGAATTTGGACCTTATGGCCGTGTCGATTACACAATTTTAGAGAGCACTTAAAACATGCAACTTAAAAATCTCTTAAACTGACAGCTATGCCCTTATTTTAGGTTATCATTCGTTCATCACCTCTCTTTCATTGGTCATAAAAACAAAAAGGATAGCAGGATTATAAAATTAGAATTAGAGCATGACATCCCGAATCAAGGCCATTGACGACAAATAAAAGTTTGCGAAATCTATCAAACATCACAGCTTCGCTAAAAGTGCGACACAAAACGCTGCAACAAAATAATAACGTTCGCGAAATCTAGAATAAACCAACATACTGTACATACCTTTTTATGAAACAAGTAGGTTTTTTGTTAAATGTCAAGTTATGGAATTTTTTAACCACTTCGTAGAATTAAATTTTCCATTAGCTGTATAAATCGCACCAGTTATAGGACCTACCTATACACATTTTGTTTACTAATTTATAATCATAGATTAAATTACTATTTAACAATCCTTTTCTTACCAGAAAAAAAGGTTTTCGATATTAAAAGGACCAAAATATTAGGCTAAGTATTTAAAAATGTAATTTTTATTGTCTACAGGTCAAAAATGTTTGCAAAACAAATATTATTAGCATGTTTGCTATGCGTAACTGCACAAGCGATCGCAAGCAGTGACGACAGGTTCATCAAAAAATACGCTATGATGAAGGTAAGGTATCACCGAAGTAAAAATTTGTTACATAAACAAAAAGAATCTCGCAGACGGTAGGATTCGAACCTACGCTCCCAGAGGGAATCTGATTTCTAGTCAGACGCCTTAACCGCTCGGCCACGTCTGCTGCTTGAGTAGGGTATGAAATTACCTGTCACATTCTAAGTTTACATTATATTATTATTTTAAAAGATGTTAAACAAAATACATGAGTGTCATTAATAATTAATTGAATTAATTGAATGAATAATTAATTTTCAGATTTATGAAAGTTGTTTTGGACCTGAAGTAGTTAAGCAAATTAGGAAAGAAATGAAAGATGCCTACACAAAGTGCTCAGCACCGCCGCCACCGCCACCTTTTGACGACTCATCGAACTCTTTGCCCTCTATCTTGCTCGGAAAACTGCCACCAGGGTTCTCAATAGACCCTAGCACGCAAACCATTACAAAACCGACAGATGGCGCTATGCACAACCAAGAGAATGATTTACCCAGTCACGAACATCATGCTCAACAACCACAAAAACCACTTCCGGGCAGTATTTTGGCTTTTAGGCCGCACGGGGTAAGTTTCTAATTGTATAAAAAAATGAAAAGTAGCTAGTATTAAAAAGCCACTTTCGTCGCAAAGATGCCTCCTGTGAGGATTGAACTCACGACCCCTGGTTTACGAGACCAGTGCTCTACCACTGAGCTAAAGAGGCGATGTGCGAATGGCTGAAATTTACAATAGCCTCACTCACACCCGTAGTTAATTTTCTACACGGATTTTACAAATTGATTTTTTCATCGATATTATTATATTACACAGTAAAGTCGAACATGCTTTTGAAATTAATTTATCCTAAGAGTCATATGTGGTCATACTAGGTATTATTTTGGTCAGTTTAATTATGTTACTGCCTACGTAATAGATTAGATACCTATTCCTGATTATCGATTTCTTCTTAATTTTCAGCCGTATCCTCAGCAACCCCAACCAGCCATTCCACCCTACATGATGCCAAATCCACAGTTTCGACCGTTCAGCCCTGCTACCCCTTTCTACCAGTTCCCGTCGCCATACGGCGCCTCAGGGATGTTCTACCCTCCTCAGTACAATCCTTACCAGTACCCACAGCAACAGTACCCACAGCAACAGTACCCTCAGCAAGGGTACTATCAACAACCCTTCTATGGAAATAACAGAATGTCGGTGAGTATTTTTTGTTTGTCTACTATAAGGTGAATGTATGAAGTCTCGCGATTTACATAGATTTTGTAGGAAGAATGCGAGACTTCGTGATTTATTTTCTTACGATCGACTTTGTAGCTATCAAGTTTGTTATCTTTAGGTTTGTGTGTGTAGAAAGATTGTGATGGTAGTTACTTATGCAACTCGTATTTTGTTTATAGGAACATTTATCAATGAACAAATTTTAATTTACTAGTGGTATAGGTGCTAATTTAATGAGTACATAATAGGCTGTGGCATAACAGATTGATCGGCTGCAGTGCACTCATATCATTATTTTGAAACATATTTACGGTGATTAATATCCGAAACTTATTTAGTGGATTTCTTGATTTTTCGGTTTTACTACATTTCATTTAATATACACCGTGAAATCGTTTACTATCCTTTACGAGACAGTTATTTTCTCAAAGAACATATAAGTACTATCAGACGAAAAAAAAATGCATCTTCCATACTAAATTTATCAGCTGATCGCGAGGTTTTATAATTCGACGCTAGAAATCGTAAACGCTGTAACCCTTGAACGAAGTAACAGATGTAACAAAAAAAAAATTAAGTTTTATGGCGGGTTACAGCATTTTACTTTCAATACATAGATTGTTTAAATCGTCGTAGAGCGACGAGAGTCGGCTCTTTCGAAGCAGAATTTTTTTCTGATTCTAAATATGTAAAAAAATATTTCATTTCATTTCATTTATTCAATTCAATAACGGTTTCCCGTGTGCGAATATAATATAATATATATATATATTTTCTTACATGGATGGGTTACAGCGTTTACGCTTTCTAGCGTATGAAAAGGCCAAAAAGCCAGAAGCAAAGGGCCTATTCACAATAATTACAACTCCACGTACATTGCGTTTCCGATATACCAAAGAGATTATTCTTTATGATATTAGCTTATTAGGTAGCTACACAAAGCACGTCGAATCGTAATTATAAATTACATTGTTAGTTTTATTAAATAAGCCCCAGATTTTTTATTTTCCATCAGCCTATGTTCCTTAGGGGAAGTTGCTGAACTCTCTCTTAAAGGATAGTAAAGTAAACAAGTTAAATTTCACGGCGTATAAGATTACGTTTGCTCTACACAGCGCGAAATGGACCTTCGCGATCGTTTGGACATCATCTCCCGCGGGCCCAGCCCAGCTGCCGGCAAGGTGCGCAACATCACCTGCGTGATGCAGGAGCTCGGCTACATCGACCACAACCTGGAGCCAAACTACGAGGCCATCACGCAGAGGATCAGCAACCTTCCTGTCTCCAGCGAACTCAAGGGAGACATTCAAGATGGGCTTCAGTTCTGTCAGAAGTTCTCTGTAAGTATATTTGCTATGCATGTTGACTACAACCTAGAGTCTGATGAGACCAATACACAAAGAATCCACAAACTTTCCTTTTCCAACGGACTCGGGGGGATCCATTGGCTACTTCTGCCAGATTATTGCAGTTCTCCCAGACGTTATTCGTACGACGTCAAACGCCCAATGGCATCGTTCGACAGAAAGACAGCTATCACCAACCAAACTCAAACATTTTTTTTAAACCTAGGTATCTTTCTATGTAATTTCATATGGATTCATTTTTTAAGTAAAAACACTATTACTTTGACTAGTTCCACTTTTATTAATTAAAACTATAAAAATGCTACCGTTAAAAAAGGGACCACAACATGAAGCATATGGATTAAATTACCTGTATTATTTTCCCTCCAGCAATGTGTTCCTGACGTGAAGCGGGACGTGGCTCCTCTCTCCCAGGAGCTAATCAAGCCCATGTTCTTCTTCCGCTGCTACAAGCACAAGAAGCTGGAAGCCTGCATCATGAAGGACATTCGCGAGAGGTTCACCAGCGAGGACGAACTCGAAACTGAGGGAGACTTTAGGTAACATTTTTGTAAACTTAGCACCCTGTTACGACGTCAAAGTTACGATTTAATATTCCTGCGAAGAAATTCAAAGGTTGTGTGTGAAGTCAACCAACCCGCACTGGGCCAGCGTGGTCGACTAAGGCCTAATCGCCCTAATTCAGGGTATGCTCGAGCCCCTCAGTGGGGACGTATATGTGCTGTTGATGATGATGATGATGGCGAGATCAAAACTCAATCACGCATTGAAAAGCCTGCACGGATTTGGTTGTTTGGCACAAAGATAAGATAAGTTTTAAACACACGAGGTATTTTTACTGCAGCAACTAGTGGTTTATAATTATTGATGTGGAAGCATGTACCACCACGAAACATACAAATTTCTCCCTTCGCGCAATTTATGTCTTTACATCCTATACGTTACAAACTTTGTAATGGCCACTTTGAACTATTCTGGACTCTCTAACAGTTAGAGAGTCCAGAATAGTTCAGATAGAGTCTAACTAGTCGGGTAAAGCTAGGCTAGTACCTATATTTCATTGAATTAATTTAATTAACCTGCAAATATATGTGAGTATTTCTAAGATAACAGATACGAGAGTAAAGCATTTTCAAAATCACAATAGAAAAAATAACTTTTTATTATGGCCGCTCCGTAGCCCAGTGTACCTGCCTGCCTCCGACGCACAGGGTCGCGGGTTCGAATCCCACCCAGTGCAAACATTCGTGTGATGAGCACTTGTATTTGCCTTGTGACTGGTTGTTGTTTATCTAAATAAGTATGTATTTATATATTTATGTATTATATATCAGCTGTCTGGTACCCATAGTACAACCTCTGCTTAGTTTGGGATCAGATGGCCGTGTGTGAAGATGTCCCCACATATTTATTTATTTTGTTTATTATTCCAGGTCCCTATCCCGATCGGCGCGGTCAATCCGCGAGGACCTAAACGACCCTCGTTTCGAAGCCCTGGACGAGATGGCGGTCTACCTGTATGACTACCTGAGTGGCGGAAACAGCTTCGACTTTGACCTGTACATGTGAAAACTGCTTTTGTAACTAAATAGTATATGGCTTGGTACAGCAAGATTCAACGCAGCCCCCTCTTTAGTGCTATTTACTAGAAAGCAAAACTATTTGAAATCATTCATTAATTTGGTATCGGTTCGATTGTAAAGCCGATCAGCTTTGCAAACCCTGGTATCAGTCAGTGTTATTGAGCCGCGTTTTTTTTTATTTTGCTCGTGAATATGCCCCTGATTCATGTTTTCCATAGAACGGAATCGACGCCAGTTTTATAAGTTGAAGACGGAATACGAACTGGACGCGTTTCAAAGATAAAAAAAATATTTAAAATTGAAAGTCAAAAATTTTCTTTTTTTGGTCTTGCTCTACTGATTCATGAAGATAAGGTTTATTTTAGTGAGGCGATTTTCTAAGCAAATACAGTCACAAATATTTTTTTTATACACAAGCTAATTTTATAGGATGTATTCCTTCGACTACGTATGAATTTAGTAAAATAGATTTTCTGAACAGGCCAAGCCACACATATCATTAATAAGTTTTGGATATCACTTAATGTCAATTTTTATAACGTAAGTTTTTTTTTTGCCATTATTTGCATTTAATCAGTTCGTCAGTTTGAATTTACTTATATAAATAGATTATAACATATTATTTAGATCAGTAGGTAGGTTATGTAAGTTGTGAGGCAATGGTTAATAATCTGGGTTGTTTGCTACTTATAAAAAAAAACATGAATTATGTTGACTCTGGTCGACTCTGCACCATTCTTCCGCAGGTTCGAACTACGAAGCTGTGTGTTTTATAATTTCGAAAATTGTGTAAGAAAACACAGACGAAAAATATCATACTCCTGGGAAGATATTCTTAGGTTTTGTGTGAAGTAGATGAACCATAGATGAACCCACTTTTAGAGCGCCTGATTGCCCTATTTTAAGGTATGCTCGAGAAACTTTATGGGGACTTAGTTATTTTTGGAGACAATAACGACATTGTTATATTTTTATACGCTAGCAAACTTAATAGTTCTTGTCAACTAAGCTTTGTAACTGTTAGCTTTTTTGACGACAACTTTATGTAAGATTTAGTGAAAATACTCTTTTAGATTCTAGTTAGACAGTAAGATATGAGGTTACAAACGAAATGACAATAATTGCATTTATTAATATTAATAATGATTACATGATATTTAACTAAGTTATTCTAAGGTGTGCCTTTTAGATTAAGATTCAGGTGACAATAAAGATTGACAAATTAATAATTTGACTTTTCTTTTACTGTAGTGAATTGATATGATTTTATTTTGTCAGAATCATGGTAATGAAAAATACATGTTAAAAGTTAAAACCCCTTGCTTTCAAAGACGGATCGTTGTTGTGAAGTTCAGGCCTCCGTCAATTAAAAACTTGATTTTGATTCTTCCTTTACGAGGCGAAATCTTTTCAGATGTTTTTTAACACTTGCGAAGAAAAAAAAATTGTATAGTGTGTTAGTGAAGATCTACCAATAAGTTGGTCGAGCACCCAATATATCTAGGGTAAGGCCCCTTGATGGGGGATGCTCACATTAATGAGTTTGATTAAAGCTGCACTATGTAGCCTAGTATATATTTTTAACGATAAAATTTATATTTCGACCCTAATTTTTTTTTACATATACGATAATCATGACAGATATGAAATATCCATCACATTTGATGTTTTTTCTTCAAAAACTGGAATTATTCGCGACCTTTTCTTGTTACCGAAACAGCAGCTGACAAACAAATTATTGTATGAATATTATATCATACACATCGACACGCCACGGCACGCGATAAGGCACAAAATAAGGATTGTACTTTATAAAGGGCATGGGGCACAAAGGTGACTGTCTATCAAAGTTGGTACGTCAGAGGGTCATTTTCCTGTCATAACTACCTTGTGGTTTGATTGTTGGTGCATTTATAACGACGATGACGTTGTTGCTTCGAAAAGTATATTTTTATAAATCTTTAAGATACCTACTGCAGTGATAGTGGGTCAGTAGATGATTTTTAAATGTGGCTTTTTTATAAGTATGCTTGCAATGGCATTATATTTAAATACCTATATCTTAGGAACTAATGGCTTAGGAACTTTGTCATGTTTGTTGTGTATCGAAATGATGTGGTTCCTGTCTGTTATTTTGTTTTTGTGTGGTTCTTGTTTTTTTTTTTTTTTAACTAGCCTCGTCTTGTGTTGCCGTGCAATTGCAGAGCGTCACATTATACTATACCTATTTTTAAGTATTTGATGTACCACCTTTTATCTGTAATGTGACATGCAATAAATGAAATGAAATGAAATAAGCAAAGAACGCTTGGCTCATTTCTTTATCATAGTTCAAGAAAACTTATGTCCATATCGTCCATTGATAGGTCTCCTTACAGCAAGCAGGTTAAAATTCATTGATATCGTTTATGCCAAAATGAAAGTATGTACATATATAGGTATAATTATATCCTAAGTGTCTGTTCTTAGCTAGGAACAAGGAAATTTCCTTAGAGAAGATTTTCTTATAGAAGTATTTTTGTTTTTTAGATTACGATGAATAATAATAATAATATATTTTACAGTAATTTTGTCATTAAAATTTATGAACTGTTATTTAATATTGGTGAGTTGACATATTTAATTGATCTGCTAGTGTCTTAAAAGGTTACCCTGAGCTAAGACACCAGCAACCTTCCTTGATGGAACTAACAAAATTAGGCTCAGAAGCAATAATAAGGCGTACATTGACACATTGATTAAAAATCTTAACTGTTGCGGCGACAAAGTGAACCCAGTCTGACATAGTTTCAAAGTTCTCAGGAAAGAAATATAAATTCAAATATGCAATACATATTTACCAAAAAACACATCTGCCTTAGAAACTCAAAACCCTTTTGTGGTCCGCCGGACCCCGGGGTGTTTTCGAAGAAAGGTCCTAACCAAATCTAAAGCTACGGTATTTTTTCCGCAAATCTCTTCATTTGAAAAAAGTCGCATTGTGTGAATGTTGGTTCGCTTGGATTTTGTACAAAACTTTCTCTGGGACCCAACTAGTCTTTTTCGATTGCGAAAAAACTTTTACCTGAGAAGAAATTTCTTTTTGTGAAAGGGCTGGGTGGGTATCTAGAGCGGACTGCATTGAAATGATAATGTTTTTATGACTTTTTCTACTGTTTAAGTTGGCAACTGTACTCTCTTTTAAAAACAATGATATTTTATTGATTTTTATGTTTAAAATAGGGCAATATTTTTCCGCTTTTTCTGAGGGTCGGCTCGTTATGTTAAAAGGATTGTAATTCATTCAAATTGGGTTTTACCGTTATTCACGATGGACTTCGAGGAATCAGTTATTTTATAGGTGGTAGGTAGGCCTAATTTGGGTAATTTCATCAACGGCCCATTACAGTCCACTGCTGGACTATGAGCCTCCTCCACTTAAGTGCAGGGTTTTGCCATAATCTCCACGCTTGGCAGGCGGGTTGGGGATCGCAGATTAAAAGGTTACTGTATCAGAGAGCGCTGCTGCCCGTTCCCTGTTCAATGTATAGGTAGTACCTAAGTCGCCTCTTACGACACCCACGGGAAGAATAGAGGTTGGTGACAAATGTATTCTGCTCTGCCATCACCACACGGCTTTTTTTGTAATTTAAACGGCATATATAGAAAAGTTTTAAAAATACATTGGAGAGTTAGACTTGTGTCTATTCTTAGCTAGCTTTTTAGGGCGCCATTCTGAGACAAAAATGTAAGTCACACTTAGGCGAATTTTAACTAAGCACTCTCAAAACCATGTGAGCGTCGGTGGTCTAGTGTTTAGGGCCGCTGCCTCCCGTCCGGGAGACGCGGGTTCGATCCCAACCACGTACCAATGTGCTTTCGAATTTCGAATTCATATTTACGTTTATTCGGCGCTCTTACGGTGAAGGAAAACATCGTGATGAAATCTGCACACTCTTGCGAAGCAATTCAAAGGTTGTGTGTGAAGTTGACCAACCCGCACTAGGCCACCGTAGTCGACAGAGGTCTAATCGCCCTAATTCAGGGTAGGCTCGAGCCCCTCGGTGGGGACATATATGCGCTGTTGATATTGACACTCAAAACCCGCTAGTAAAGTTTTCGAAATTTCGTATTCAGAAAAAATTGAATTTTTGGCGGATATGGAAGAGAACAATCTCACATCTAAGGATGCCAAAGACCGGGCAAAGTGGAGAAGAGACATTTTTCTCATACCGTTTTATTGACTTATGGCTGTCTTATCTTGACTTAACACCCACCAAATTGGAACCAACGACACAACATGGCTTAAAACGCTCTAAACTGCGTGGAGCATTTTCCAGTGTAGCGAAGATGGGGAGATTCTGAAAAGCAGCAATCATGCTGAGACTCTTGCCCTTTTATCAGCAATTTGTACTACTTATTTGTTACGTAGCATTACTTGATACTTGATGTATTGTTGATAAATAAAGCGCTTATTTATTTTATTTTATTTATTTTATTTACATCCCTGGCCAGCTGCTCTTTAAATTTCGTAATCACAAAAATATTTGATCTATATAAATAAAAATCAATTGCTGTTCGTTTGTATCGCTAAAACTCGGAAATGGCTGGACCGATTTGGCAAATTTTGATCTTGAAATATTTGTGGAAGTTCAGGGAAGGTTGAAACGGTGAGAAACATAAATAATAAGTAACAGAAAAAAACGACAATTTAGTTTTCCATTACAAAATGGTCAAGGGTAAATGTTGGGAAAAATGGCAGGACAACGTCTGCCGGGTCAGCTTTTATTTAAAAAATTCAATTGGCTCATTATTTTTATCCGAGTAAAATGAGTCAATCATCACATAGTTTATGATCAATGGAGCTTCAATGCATATTACCTCTTAACCCGAATAGGGGATCGGACTGTTCACAATATTTTATGAATTATTTTTCAAATATAGATTAGCAGCAGACGATTCGCGAAGAAAAAAACAGAATCGGTCGAAAAACGAATTTACAGTGATTTTTTAAAGTTTAAATATGTCTGTCTCTTTCAAAAACGATTTTTTGAGATTATATATGGCGTTACTAACAAATGACGTCACATCACAAGTGGGTATGTGCCTCTCTGTCTAATCTTGAATTTCAAACCTTTATAACTCGGTCAATTTTAAAGATAGAGCAAAAATTCTTTTAGTGTTCGATAGCAGAAACTAAGAAGTTTGGGTTTATAAAATTAAAAAAAAGTAGTCCGATCCCCTATTGCAACATACTTATCGAAAACTAAGCAGATGTGTTCGCAAATAAACACTTATTATTAAAGATTCTCTGTCTGTATGTGTAACTCCATGTGTACGAGTAAGCATTATTTGCTCTCAACCCGTCCAGACGCACCTTTCTAGGGTAAACGAAGCTGTTGTTGCCATATCGGGATTTTTTTTATTACTTATTTGGCTTGGAGATACTGTACAACTTGTTTAAAATGTACCAAAAATTAAACAGATTATTATTTGGAGTTATGGTCGCGCTAATAAGAAAATTACAATTTCCGAAGACGAAAGAGTAAGTATTTTAGAGCTTCCTTTCTTTTTACTTTAGTCTCATTTGCCAATAAAATTACATTAAAAATACATAATATTGTAAGAAAATGTAACAAGCCCACAACTAGGACATTTACCCTTCAAAAATATAGAACATCCTCTGAAAACACCTTTCTCAGGTAAATAGATGACAAAAGCCAACAGTCAGTGAAAGATTTTTGTCAAATAATCGCCTGCGCAAGTGTCGCCCGCCACAATGAACCATTGAAAAAAAATGCAAGGATTGATGTACGAGATCGATTAAAGGGTTTCGTGGTCCGAATTTAAATATTTGGAAATGACTGGCCGACTTATGCTTTTTCAGTCTGAGAAGTTAAATACTTATAAACTAAAAATGTATACAATTCAAAATATTTTTTTTCTCGTAGCTAGTTATAATGATTACGTGAAAAACAATCAAATAATTATAATAATGATTTATCTACGAATCTGTAACTTTCAATCTGGGTACTTTATCATCACCCTATTCAAAACAATGTCTTATCTTAATTTATCATTGAAAAACAGTAAATAATAATTGAAAAACACCCTATGTATTTAAAAACATAACGCCTGAAAAAAGGAAAACATATAACAACAATAATTGAAAAATATTTGAATTTAGCCGAACTCTTGCCGAGTTACTTTATAGAATATTGCTTATTAATTTCAACTAACAATTCAAATTATAATTTCTGAAGCTCGTTTTACTACGGGACTCTATAAAAATGCATCTTCTAACGCACTTTCCTCTTTCTTTGTATGATAAGTTGCATAGAAATTGCAATGATGCGTCAAAATTCTGCGCGTCCGCAAGGTGCAGGACATGTATACTTACGATTGGAGTAGTTGAGTAGAATTACAAAAGTGATAAACTTTGAATGGATGTAGGACAATGTAGGGTGATAAAAAATATGCGACCGATGATTTTAGCGAAGAATGTCAGATAGGTGAGTATGGATTATAAAATTGGCAGGTCTGCTAACAAAATGTGCTTCTTGTTCATCGTGTGGGTTGTAAGGTCGACAACCGACCCCACAAACCCGTTAAATCTAACAAGGCTCATGTAACGAGTATTGCCTTAAATAATAGCTGGAACCAACAGCTTAATGTGCTTTCTTCTTTGGGTAAGAACGGCAAATTAAATAAATACTAATGCGTTAGCTTTACCCTCTACTGAATACGAAACCATAAATGGTTTCGAGATTTCATGCTTTTTTTTTTATTAAAGGTAGGTTTTGATAATTATTGCAGCTAAGTTACATTGTACAGATCATTCAATTTACGAATTTTACGCTTTTATAAGTACGGTAGAACGATTTTTATTCGTACCAGCACATTTCAAATGTGTGTTGACGTTGTTTGTGTTGTTGGATAAACGGCTCCATTTCATCGTCGATTATATTATATACAAAATCGCAAGTAAATGTGGCTACAAATAATTTATTTACATAGTTCCGCATCTCTTTTAGCAGTGTGCACTAAATTCATCAGTTGTGATTTGTAATTAGATTTTATTATTTCGAGTTTTATTAGAAGGACAGATATGGTTTCGTATGCGTTGAAGCTAATTTTCTTTTTAAAGTATTATGACATATCAGGTTTTATATGCTACAGTGTATTTTCTTGTTATTATAGAAATCATGGACCCAGCTCGTTTCTATGGCTTCTCAAAGCTGGTGAAATATATATCTGATGATTAGCGATGATGATTTTCATATATTAGTCATGTGTGTTGGCTTCTTTGGCGTCGAAAGTATGAGGCAGAAAGCTACATGCCTTTATTTGATTTTAAATTGGCGCTAGTAGAGCACCTTTGCAAGGCCGGAAAAAATGTACAAAAAAAGCGAGGACGTCCTTCCAAAATATTTGAGCCCAGACCTGGGACGCCGTCAAGCCCCAGTACCACTCCAAATCCGACCACTCCTACCAGTGCTAAAAAAAAGAAAACGTCCAGCAAGGCATCAAGATTTACCCCTAGCATCAGTCCGCATGGATTCCATCGGCCATTTTCCTGATTGGCAAAAATTAAGGCAACTGTGCCAGATATGCTCTAAAAAGACCTTCACTAAGTGCAAAAAAAGTAAAATGTTTTTGTGCTATAACGACAAAACATTTTTTTAGTTTATTTCATGAATAGTTTTCTGTTTACGATAATGCATGCGAAACCATATATGGTAATCTAGTTTATAGAACATTTTGGAATTATCGCATTCGAAACCATATATGGTTTTTGAAAAAAAAACTTGTAATTTATTATGAATATTTTTTTTTGTGATTGCCATATTTTTTTCATCTGATAATAAAGTAAATTTTTGGTATGTACTGCGTATTTTTTAACATTCTTTCATAATTCATGCAGCAAAGGGTTAATAAATAAATATCTGCGGACATCTCTCACACGGCCATGCATCTGATCCCAAACTAAGCAGAGCTTGTGCTATTATGGGTATCAGACAGCTGAAATATAATACTTGAATAGATAAATACATACTTATATAGGTAAACAACACCCAGACACAAGGCAAACACAAGTTTAATGCTCACCACACGAATATTTGCCCTGGGCGGGATTCGAACCCGCGACCCTGTGCTTCGCAGGCAGGCGTGTAGTACGCCTAGCCTAACTAGGCTACGGGGCCGTCATTGTGTTTATTCACCCTAAGAGTATCTATTTTTTTAAAGACCCCTACTTTTACATTCAACTCAAATCCTAAGTTTATCGAAGGTGCAAAGTCGCAGCCTTGTTTTCAAGATTGACTCCCGAATTGATCATTAATTCCTTAATGTCTTAATCACCTAAAACTTCCATTTAAAAAGAGCCTTTGAAGCTCTCAACATAAGTCTCAAAATTTCAGGCAAACTGTTCAAAAAGCGACTACCATACGAGGAGATATCTAAGTGTGAACAAGGCTCCTCTTAGCTCTCGAAAAGTGTCAATTCCTGTAAGAAAAAAGTTTCCGATGTTCTGTCCACGTGCGAGGGCAGGTGGCTGCTCTCTTAATGATGTTACTCCCACGGGACTCGAACTCTGAACCTTCCTCTTCCTGAAGACCAGTGCCTAATTAGGGTTACCATGACATTTGTAATGAGGGTAAATAATGGATAGCGTGGAATTTTTCGGGGAATCTTAAGAGTTTGAAGTAGCAAGACGAATGGTTATGACCAGCTATTTCTGGTTTTCAGGATTTATAGCAGTTTCGAATTCATGATCAAAGTCTGACACTCAGCCTAATAACCTGAACCCTTTTCCTTTCTTTTAATCTTTCTCTTCTTCTATCTTGCCAAGATCTTTTTGAGGAGATGGCGCAACAACAGCGCCATACATAATACCATTTATTCCCTCATATACACTCACCGGCACATCTAACCGCCCACCCTTCATTTCAGGGAATACTTGCGATTCTTTATAATTCTATTAGTTACAGCTGATGTTAGTTAAAAAGTTGTTAATTTAACGTTTATTTAAGTTTGTTTAATTTATCGTAAAATTATCAATAAATCAATTGTAATGTATAACAATAAGCGTAGTTTAAAATTAACCCGAAATACAGGTTAGATGTGCCGGTGAGTATATATTATATAAGTCACGGTAACTGTGTTTTCCGTTTGATTAAGTATCAGTTTGAGAAACATAATATCTCAACCATCATGTTTCCTTTAATCCTATTAAAGGACTTCCTGAAACACAAGGAACTGACTTTTTTTAATTCGCAGAAAACAAAATAAATCTCAATTTTTAATACTGGCAGCTAGAGTTTGTGTTTCCCATCCGATGTTTCTCGTCCCGAGGGTCAAATAAGTCAGAGATGGGATAAGGAACCACTTAAAAATTGGCAGATTCCCAGGAATATTCCTTGTTAAGTACCTGGGAATTTTACCAAATAAATAAGGATAGAATCGTAAGCGGAAGAGTAAGTAAATTGCTTGGGATTTTCTGATCTGGCTGTGTGGCTGGCACATAGTTTTTCTTTTTCTTTTTTAGCTCATTACTATGACCCCAACCCTTGGACCTATGGAAACCGGTGTTCTCTAATATCCACAGCTCATATACATCCCCACAGAGGGGCTCGAGCCTACCCTGAATTAGGGCGATTAGGCCTTAATCGACCACGCTGGCCCAGTGCGGGTTGGTCGACTTCACACACACACAACCTTTGAATTTCTTCGCAGGAGTGTACAGGTTTCATCACGATGTTTTCCTTCACCGTAAAAGAGTCGAGTAAACGTACATAAATGTATTCGAAATTCGAAAACGCATTGGTACGTGGTGGGGATCGAACCCGCGTTTCCCGCCCTAACCACTAGACCACCGAAACGCTCTCTCGACGTGATCTCTATGACTGATAGCTTTGCCTTCGTTTTTTGTAAGCTTTATGAGTTTTTATTAATTGGGTACTCTCAAATATATTTTTACAGAAGTTGGAGTCAAGATAATAGGAAACTTCTACTTATCTTATTCAGAAAATAATTATACAATGAAGCACATTTTTTTTTCGGTGTTCGATGGTGATTCCGATTTGGCTACAGAGTTTTAATAACCGTGAATGAGTGGATGTTATTTAGTTTTTTTTATTAAACTAGACGTTGGGCGGACAGTCTTCTGGTCTTATCTCTGCTTTATATCATCCATCATTGATCGACCTAATTTGGCAAACCTAATATGACACCAAAAACCCGCTCAAAAACTACGAAATCCGATATCACGTAAATAGCAACAAAAAGCTCCTATCTTCGCTTCAACCGATCGCACACGAATGGCGAATAGCGCCAAAAACATGTACATTTTCGATGATTTATGACACAAATTAACGAGAATATATCCTCATTCCTGAACGTCATTTCCTGCAAGAACGACCGAAGGAATTTAGGAAAAAAACGAGCAGAATTTTTAGTTGAAACCAAGCTTTGCGAATGCTTTTTGCGAGCTTCGGCCATGTGTGTCGACGAAAAAATTAAATAGTCAAAATGTTGAGCTTTCATATGTAGGGTTTGTTTGTTTTAGAATCGTTTATTTCTTATTTTTATATTATCTATTTCCGCTGTAGATAATCTTTATAATGTCTCTGATAGTAAAATAATTTATTGTCCTACTGAAATAACACGATGCTGAGAAAACTATTAACTCTTTCGAGACTAAAGTAGTCACATACAGCTGCATTCAATCAAATAGCACGAGCTATTCCTTGTTTTTTTTTGTAATAGCTTTTCTATATAAGTGGCGGGCGCGTACTTGTCTTGTGGTTTTTTTAGTAGTCTGTGCTGTTAGAACTAACCAAAACTCTATTCAGCCCAGAGTCTGAGTGCGTGATTATACGTAACGTTAGTGAAACTTTGTAATCTAATTAAACAATTCAATTTACAACCAACATCACCATCGTTCCTTTCTACTTTGCGGAGAAAAAATTTCAAATCATTACCATTTTCTCCCGTCTGCCACTCATTTACCGAACAAACGGCTAGGAATCGAACCCAGACTGACATCCGCATACCGCTCGGCTCGTGTTACAGCAATTTTTTATGATTTTCTTTTAAAAAAAAGTTGGATAAAAAGTTTGTTACAAGCTCGGCGGTGAGACAAGTGCGACGAGACGACGACCGAGCGGCTGAGATGCCGCCGTTGAGTCAAAGAATAACCAGCCAAATGTGTGTAAAGTAAAGACCTACCAACTCTCTGGTTTTTCTCACACGGGAGACAATACGCTATAGATACTGGTTTCTGTGTTGTACTGGGCATGTTTTTCATACAAACTGACATAATATTCCGCTCTATTCTATATGGACTACGGTGGTGCGCGCCTTAGATGATATCATCAACATCAACGGCCCGTTACAGTCCACTGCTGGACTATGAGCCTCCTCCACTTAAGTGGAGGGTTTTGCCATAATCTCCACGCTTGGCAGGCAGGTTATCGAAGATCGCAGATTAAAAGGTTACTGTATCAGAGAGCGCTGCTGCCCGTTCCCTGTTCAATGTGTAGTCACTAAGTCGTCTCTTACGACACCCACGGGACACGGGGTTGGTGACAAATGTATTCTACTCTGCCGTCACCACACGGCATTAGATGATATAATATTTTGTAAATTGACTATCAGCTTCTTCTTCTTGTTTTCATGTCGACTGGTTTAAGCCCCTTAAACCAGTCCAACCCAAAACTTGTCCAGAGCTACTGCCTTTAAATAAGTATAATGACGCATATAATTTACTTTAGAAGGACTCATTGTAATTGTGTGAGTTTTTTGCGTGCACGGTGCATATTAAACCTTTATTCCAGGATTCTAGGTTATCTTTCGTCTAGCACTTTTTCAAATTATTACTATAAATATTTCTACAACCGGACGGTTTACGCATTTGCCTTAATTAGACATATTTATTATGGTGGTATACAAACTTACCTAACGTCAAATCTTTTCAGAGTGTATATTCTTAGTCTGTGCAGGAGTCATTCATTAGCCGGGTCGTCCGTCTTCATTGCGTATGACGGAGATAGTTAACTGTTTAAACGCCTGTTACGATGCCGGCTTAAAAAGGTTGTCGTCCTTTATAGATGCATTCATTTAAATAATTTATGCCGCTACGAATGTCTTTGTAGTATCATTCATATAAATAAATACCCATTAGGTAAATAAAGGGCTATCTACCCTGCGTCCTTTTCACGTCCTTTTCCATCTCACAATCTCTTGTTAGTCTATCTTTCTTATTAAGTAATCTTTTAATTAAAAATATCACTTTTCTTTTTTTCTGGTTCCATGACTAGTTTGGTCTTAAAAATACGGTTTATCCAAAGTTTAGGTTTTTGATGATAGGATAGACAGATAGATAGACTTTATCGGCAATATTAACACAGCATTTTAAAGCGTGTAAATATAAAACTATGGTAAAAAGTCGTATTGTACCAGTGGACATTTTATTTAAAATTTTAAATATTTTATTTATTTGCAGCATAGAACAGTAGTACTACATATATTAATTCTGTGGTATAGGTTAATTTAAAAACAATACTATTTGACTTTCCTTAACAAATCTTGTTTGATTATTAATTCCAACTTGAAAAAAAAAAACATAGTTGGTAGACCCAAGTCTTTCGTTGGTGCGTGCCGTGGACGCGGTCTGTCAACAACACGAGTCTACCGGCTACCCTCATCAAGGAACTGACGAAACACGCTATTGCTTGAATATTTTAAAAAGCTCGACATTCTTTACAATTTACACTCACGAGGTGCAGAAGTGCTTGTGTAAGTCTATCCGTCGTTGATGGGAACTTTTTTCAGCATCATCATCATCGTTTGGGTTGTAATTGTAAGGTCGACAACCGACCACACAATCCCTGGTGTCAATGTTATAAAGCCGCCAAATGCCACTGACTGGCTTATGTGACTAGATAGTAGCAGGGACCAACGGCTTAACGTGCCTTCCGAAGCACGGAATCATATTTCTTTTCGGACAATCAGATGATTAAGCCTGCAATTTCCTAACCAAACTGGGGAAAGTCTCACAAAGAAATTTTTGCTTGACAATGTCCCAACCGGGAATCGATGCCGGATCCTCTGTAATGGGCGGCGAAATCTCGACCACTCGGCCACGGAGGCTGTTTTTTTCTCATCGCATCTCTCGATCAAGACCTTTCATCTAGCACTAGAAATCTTTCATCTAATGCCGATGAAGCTTATTTTAAAGGTAGCGGATGAGTGAAGCGTCATTCTGATCCCGTTACGGAGGTTCAAGATTCGAATCCCAATGGGGGCACTGTGCTCAAACAAATATCACTTCGTGAGACTGTCCCTAGTTTGGTTACGGGATTGCCGGCTGAAACAAAAAAAAAGATGTATTCTTGCTTCAAAAGACACGTTAAGCCGTTGGTCCCAGCGCAGCGGCTAGTCGTTAGATGAACCATCAGAGACCTCAGACCTGACACCAGACTCTATGAAGCCGTTTGTTTTGTAGAAATTACAAGTTGTAATTTACATCCCAAAATATACGGACGAAAGAGCATAAAAATCTAGTCCAATCCTGTAGTCATGTTATGAATAAAAAGTAACATTCAATAGAAAACGCATTACCCAAACATGGTTAACGATCTCTCTGTCCCACAAATCACTTGCAGACGTTTTCCAAAGAAGCGTAGCGAAATTCTTAAAAACCAGTGGTGGTCTAAAAAAAGCCGATTTCTATGTGGCGCTTCAGAATTGGTGCAGGGATAAAAGATGCGTTTTTTATTCAGTTTTGCGCTGCAACTGGACACTGGGTAGCATTCCACCGCAATCACTACTGGATTTAGTGATGTGGTACGGTGTTTCTCTTTTCATATATATATCGGAAAACTTCATGTTTCGTCGTTTTTGATACGCACCGCCAAGGAATAAAACGCTCTGCCGATGATTGCCGAGAAACATTAGAAAAAAAGCTACGAGGAGTCGCAATCATAAAGTCACTAAATGTATTATGATGTTCGACTTTATGATTGCGACTCCTCGTAGCATTTTTTTTTCGTGTTTGAATGTTTCATAGTCAGTCGGAGTTTAATTATTATTTTTTGTGGCACTAGTTAACTTTGTGCCAGTGTCGATTTTAAAAGGTAGGGAAACTAAAAACATTTATGACAAAAGAAAAACTAAATACTATAAGAAGAAATTGAATGAGGCTTTTCATCCTCGACAGGGTAGGAATACAAAGTGAGTGATTCTGTTTAAAATAACAATATTTCAAAAATTGAAATGCATCTTATTCTGCTTACGTTAAATTATCATTTTAAGTTCGTATCATATACTTTCTTATTTACTTCAACTTCAAATAACTTATGTTAGTAGGTACAAAGTTATCTCATCGTCACAGAAAATTATTTTAGCTACTTTTCTATAAAATCTCACTCCAGATGCGGAGTGAGATTTTATTACCATTAAACATCCCAACAGTACTACATAAATCTCTTCCAAGTAAAAGTACAATTATTTTAAGGAGTTTTTTCGATCGATCATTGACCGTCCACCCTCGCATCACGGCCCCATTGTGTTTAAAAAGAGTTTTTTTTTTCTGGTCATTTCGGGCTCTTTTGTAAAAAGATGCGTCGTCCCCAAATGTCCCCCTTTTTTGCTAATGGCCAACAGCTGAAACTCGCTTTTTGTTATTTCATTTGAAACCAACGTTTTGTTGAAGAAAGTGTAGATTACATATGGTCAAACATCGATAGAGCACACAATACACATGGTTAAATCCCAAAACGTTTGAAATCGTAAAAGTTTAATCTTTCGACTTTGTGTCCTTTTAAAGGGTCTTGTAAGCTGAGCGTAAACGTGAAGACATCAAAAATGTTAATGTTAAAAAAGACCGGAACATCTGTTGTACGATTAGCAGGGATTTATCTTTGAGTGGACATTACTTACTTGACCAACAATAAGAATTTTTCGATGCTTTTTGAGCATAGATGTAATCACCGCAATGACAACGTCTCAATTTACTAAATTAATGAATAAATATACGTTATTGCATACTGAAAATTAAAAACTGGTCTGTTAGGCGGCCAAACAGTTGTTTAGCTGGTGGATGAGCTGGTAAAGGTACACTTGGGTTTTAAAATTCTACCTTCGACCTCGTTATCACTTTCAATCTGGTAAAATATAAGACAACAACAAACCCATTAACCACAAAAAAAATAGAGAGATAACTTTATTTCACAAGGAATAAGTAATGACACCGGGCCGGGCTGGTAACGGGCCGTTGATGATGTTGAAGTAATGACATGTTCAAAGGTATGACTCACAACGATAACTTTTAAAACCATAGACTTTTATATGTTCTGAGATCTATGCTTAAAACCATAAACAATTTGACGGATCTATAGGGTGGTCCTTGCTCAGTGGTCACTGCACCCACCTATAATAATTAGAAGAACACATAAAATAGTTTAACAAGCCATTTCTTGGAGACCCGAGGTGGGCAGATCACATCAAGATAAGGCGGTCTTTCGCACTCTTTGCTGTTCATGCCACCTTAGTAGTCTGCTGTGACATATTGAGATTAATATCCTGTCGAAAACAATATACCTTATAGCAGTTGGTGTTGGAACTGGATTAGAAAGTAGGTAGGTAAGTACCTATAGTCAAAAGGTGATAAGTATTTTGCCGATTTTTTGGAAGTGGTTCTTCGCGATGTTATGGAAATTGGAATCACAATGCTCTCAGCGACGTTTTCTTTTAATAAACTTGTAGGATTAGGATTTGTAGATTATTGTGAAGGCCTTTTTAAAAAGGTCTATTTATTAGAACTCACCACCGGCATCTTTATCTTAGGTTACAGAAAATTTAGCTTTTTTTTTTAATCATTTTGGCGTGGCTCATTTTTTATTATAATTAAATCCCTAATCATCTTTAGTACAAAAAGTAAAATCAACACTTCATTTTCCGTTCTAGTTTTATCCTCATAGTATTTTGTTTAGTACGTAGATAAATTTATAATGATGCGTCAATGTTGTTACTACCGATAAAATTGTTGGTATTTCAATACGATAAAGTAATTCTTTAGAAGAAACCTCCTATAACTATAACATATTGACCTAGTTGTTTTACATTCTCACGCATATTAATAGAGTTATATAAAAGTTAGTTAGTTTAAAAAAACCTAATCTTAGTAAAATAAATCATTATTAAACTCTAAAGAGCAGCTTTTGTTTAATTGGTTACATCTCTTTAGATCTAGTACTAATTCGGTCTTTAGATAAACTTGTACATAATTAGATAATTATCCATCAATCATACAACGTGGGTCTAATGCAGATAGATCCATTTCATACACAATTTTATTACCTACCATAAATAAATTTATATATTTTGTAAATACCTTATTATTAGTCGACGCAGATTTACTGACCATGATATTTTTCTAAAGAACGAAATATGAACTCGTGCCGTCGAAACCAGAAAATACCTAAGGTTAGGGTTTATAAAAAGCAATTTGGGAGTTCTCATTGCACTACCGAGTAACAACAACCAAATAACAACATATTCGTACATTATAATATACACAGTCAGTCAGTACACAGATCTAAAATTACATTAATTCTTATCTCTACTTCGCATCCCCCGTATACTCATCGAGATGTAATTTGTTATCGCAAAGACAAATCTCAGTTTTTGTACAGTTTTGTAAAACATTGGTCGTTCTATTGGATAATTCAATTAGTGATCACCCGCATGTGTGGAGATGTATGTAATATAAAAATCTTTTATGTTTTGAGTTGTTATGTGATTAGGGTATCGATTATTTTATAAGAAAA
Organism: Carpatolechia fugitivella; assembly: GCA_951230895.1. Lineage (NCBI taxonomy): Eukaryota > Metazoa > Arthropoda > Insecta > Lepidoptera > Gelechiidae > Carpatolechia > Carpatolechia fugitivella. The sequence goes on from OX579649.1 coordinate 5,334,114, forward strand.
TCTATCTGATGTTGAAAGTAAAGTTGTAGGGACGTCGAAGTGGTCTGACAAAAAAAATTGATAAGTCAAATTGCATATATTATTCATGCTAATATACCATACGGTGTGGTATCTTATCTTACTCGTAGGAGGTAACCTAGACCATATTTACAGATGGAAACGTTCTACCTAATTTGACGTAAAGATACAAATATCATGCCAATAGTATTTAGAAAGACAACGTAGTTTCTCACTGGCCATATGGTTAACAAAAAAATAATTAAAAAAAACTTCACGTAATCTATAATAGCACAATCGCACGTGTTGCGAAACTCCGCCCTGCCTAGGTAAGGCGGGCGGGACTGTTCCCTAATATTACTGTTTTTACACCCTTTTTACAAACCTATAATTTACAAGTTTTGATATTAGTTCCTTCTTCAGGTCATCAGTCCACCTGGCAGGAGGGCGTCCCACACTACGTTTCCCGAGACGCGGTCTCCATTCGAGAACCCGTCTGCTCCAGCTGGTGGTGGCTGAATGAGGAAAGCGGGTGATCGTGCGCTTTGGCGTACCCTTGGGGAGGCCTAGGTCCAGCAGTGGACTGCAATAGGCTGATTGATTGACTGATATTAGTTACGTAGCAAGCTTTAATTTTCCCGGTATGTATCATATTTGCTACACAATGACCATCGAAATGTAGATTGGAGAAAAGTGCCCCATGGTGGCCAGTGATCATGCCATTTTTTATGTTTAATACTGCTGTTATTTTATATAGAGATGTATTTTGTTTTGCCATGACATTTTGTCTATATTACAGCTATATTTGTAGAAAAAAAGGCCTTCCTAATAAATGGTCCTATTAAGCTATTCTACCGTTATTTACATTTACTCATATATCGCAGATATCTATTAGCCACATATAAAAAAACATTAAGCAGGTGTATTACTACAAAACTTCTGTAACTTTTTCAATCGGCCATATGCTAAGGGCGCGAGGTAAGGCAGAAAATAAACGGCAGCTGAGGAATAAATAAAGCACGAGATGCGCGTACGCACGGTGCGCACGCGCCGATCCTCCCTTCGTAAAATTATTCTATTTTATTTTTAAATTGTTTTTTCTGGCACTCTTCCCCCTCCACACCCCCTTTATGTGCTATGGGAAAACAATGTCTCCCCTATGTGTTCGTTGGAGCGTTGTTTTAAATTGGATACGGGTCCATAATAATAAATTGACGGTTTTAACTCGGCTTTGGCGCGTGAGTAATGATAATTAAATTGATCCTTATTTTTGTCTTTCGGGTTTTGTTTGGTGGACCGATCGAGTGCTTGGAATTGGTGTATGGGATTTCACTAAAGTTGTCTGTTTTTGTCAATCTTGTTACTTTTGTCTACAACACAAATTTTCTTATTTATGCGTAGGTAGTGTTTTTTTGTAAGCTTTTATAGATCTTCAAAATTATAAGATTAAACACTTAGTTGATCTTGGACAGGATTGGAATCTGTATCCATCTCAATATAATTTGACGTAACAGACGACGACGACGTTTCGATTATAGAGTTTTGGTATTTTAGTGTCAGAAAACTTGTCCAACGCTGCCTGTTCACTTTTTATCATAGAAAAAAATACAAGTTTAACCGTCTATCAACCAATATAAATTGGTTGTATCCTCCTACCCCGGAAGCGGCGTAACTTGAACACTCATCAGGTAACCACCACAATATCTAGAAACCCGATACTGCTCCAGCCCTATGCCACGCGACCGCCCGAAATAGTACCACAAAATGCATGCTATTGACAAATCTTACAGCTCCACTGAACCAACACCGGCCGTATTATTAAAATCCCAAGTAACTCCCGTAATATATCAACGCGACTCCCCTACAAGAAGGGAACGCTTCTATTTTTAAAATACTTCCCTATAGTTTATTTTATATTTTTTCCCTCGTGTATTTTTACATTAACCAACCAATTTGAAAAGATCTCTCGAATTCCTTTCTTGGTCTTTACAAGAAGACCTTTTTATAATGGGGACATTATAATAATAACGTGCAGCCGCGCTACCGTATGTTACATGAGCGCGTGTTCCTTATTTGAATTTGAATGGCGGAACGTGCGAGCTCGTGTGGCTTTATCTTTTTTATTAGGGTACAAGCAGCCAATCAGAAGGCTTGATTTAATAGTAAAAAGTAAGGGGAGTTTTTTATGCCGGCACGCTCACCTATGTATGTGGCTCAGAATAGGTTTTTTATCAGTAAAGGGGCGTGGTGTTGATTGCGAAGGTGATAAACAATGTATGTTTCATAACCCTAAAGAAAGACTAACATAATTATCTTCGTACCAATGATGCACATATACATCACACACCTGTATTTTTTATTTGATGTGAACGATTTTTTATTTTATCTGACGGTAAGTAAGTTTATGTTATTTAACCCATATTCACCAATGATTACCCAATTTGATGATGGGAAATACTAAAGAATAACAGAAGTTTTTTAGAAGATCTGAAGTTCTGAGTTTCAATTATAGAGACAACGCCTTGCACATCCAAGTCTGCAGACACTACCACTTTGGTATTCATAGCGATTATAAAATTAGCTAGGGGAAAAAATCCTTGCACGACAGGATCGTAATTTCAGAATTTTCTAAATAACAGATTTAAAACGTCGTCGTCGTCTTAACACCTACATTAAATCCATGAATAATAAACTAAAATTAGGTAAATCTTCTGACTCTTTCTTAGGCCCAAACAGACAAATTTATCAAGGTATGCTAAGCTAAAAATAAATAGGTGGAAATTCCCAAAGGAATACTTAGGTAAGGTACACAACGGAATATTTAGTTCTGATCTCGTATTTGAACAAAAACAAGAAAAAAGTATCATTGCAGCACACAACCCTAATTAGACGGGTAAATATACTTTATCATACTGAAAACAGCCTAACTTCGACCCTGCCCCCAGCAATCACAAATGGACCACCGTATATTATTTTCCTAATCCCGTTATTTTCCCGGCAAATACTTCTTATGGATAATTGATTTCCAAATATTAAGTTACAGAACGCGCTGTTTGTCTCTCTTAACTACTTTGCCAACAAAAGTATGATATATTTTGCTATTTGTGCTGCTAGTTGCTTATTTGCTATCTAGATCTGTGTGAAGCTGTCGAAAAGTTGATCATGCTAAAGCAGTATACACAGTAAATATTTGCAATCCTAATATTATTTTGATAAACCAACCCGCTTCGGCATTTCAAAATAAATACCTAACATTTAATTTTGAGAAGTAAATTCATTAGTTTTTAGGGAAACGTTCTAGGTCCCTTTATTTAAACTCTTTACATAGATGACTTCATACGACAAAAGTATTAAAAATTGCAACTTAGCGAATTCCAAAGACAGAATATACAACCAGACAGAATCCAAAATCCAATCTTCTAATGGAATATAGTCTGCTAATAAAACGTTGTAAGATATGAACCTATTTCAAACCGAGACTTGCAAAGAAAGAACCACAAAGAAATAAAAGCACAGAGAAATCCGACTGGCTTTCACTTCCCATAAAAATATTGATGTAGCTTTAGCTTTTAGCGGGGGTGGGGGAAGGGTGTCGGTCGTCATGGCAACTGAGAGGGGAAAAAACGGGTAAAAATGTGGGAGCGGACGAGCGGACGGCGGACGGTGATTTTTTATGGCATCGCCACATTTTTTCCCCGAGCGCCGCGACGCTAGCGAGCGATAGGGGGCGATGTGCGTGTGTGAGGGTACAGGATGTTCCCGCAACCGCCAGGCTTTTCGTGCGGAAAATAAAATAAAAGCCGACACAAATAATAACAACAAATACTGAGATCATTTATTTACTTTTGGTCGTGATAGACAGGAACTAACTTCCGTAACCTACCCACTGTTTATATTTTCGTCTTGTTCTATTAGCTGATACTGAAAACTGAGGTTGGATGTGGTTTACTTTATTTGTCGGAGTTAATTAAACTATTCAAGATAATAAATTAAGCTGCAATGCCAGTCTTCTCTGCCCAAACGATAATGGCAAAGCATGACGTCACACGTGGTCATACTTTGCGAGCCTGTTCAAGTTTGAATTCAAAGCTGATTTTGACTGTATTTATTTCGTTTACATCGAGTTTTAGCAGCGTCAATCCTGCTCATGGTACAGTGGGATGCATGTGTTAAAACAGTATTACTAAAATAACTTCTTTTTAAGGATCCCACTGTGCAGTGTCCGAGAATCTCCTAAGAGCTCTAAATCGCGTTTCTTATGTGGTTGTGTGTGCGCGCGGAGGCTGCAAATATTATAAGTATGGATTTTATACATGTCTCGTTCTAACACCACCCATCCCTTTTTATTCTTTGCCAGAGGGACGGCTTTAGAAGAAGATAGATTTAAAACGAATAAAGTTAATCAATGTATTCAGCAGCTTCTACTACGTATTTTGGTGTAGTTAATCGGAATAATTTACGAAATTCCCAAGATTTTGCCAATTTTTCTTGGGTCCATTGAGACTTAAATGATAATTATCAACGAGCATTTTTGGCGATTATCACTCCTCCATATCCTGCGGCGGATTGCGCCCTCTATGACTCTGCTTTATGTGATTACGAGAGCAAGAAAGAAAGAAAGACCAGAAATATTGATGAACGGTCTTAGACGGGCGGATAGTCTACCAAAGATATCCAATTTGATAATTGTATTCTTTTCATCTTTAAATAAGTAAGTAAAGGCGTTTTATTAGTTCATAGTTTGATTGAGATATTCTTCAATAGCTCATATACGTCCCCACCGAGGGGCTCAAGCTTGCCCTGAATTAGGGCGATCGGACCTTAGTCAACCCAGTGCGTGTTGGTCGCCTTCACACTCAACCTTTGAATTTTTTCGCAGGGATGCGAAGGTTTGCTCACGATATTTTATCGTAACGGCAAGAGCTTCATTTGAGAAATATTACCCCGTTATTTTTCTAAATACACTCCTGTATTCCAGGAAAAAAATATCCCTCGAAGGGAATCTAAAATTACGAGTCGGGGGGAAACTTTCCTCTCGTTATATGAAAAGGGAATCTGGACTCATTTCGATCTATAAATCAGTCTGTATGCTCTCTTACGAGAATTCTTGTTTACTTATAAAAACTTATTTTTTCCTTTTTTTCCTCTTTTATTTTTTCGTTATTTTTTCTCTTTAAGAGTCTTTTATTATGTTTTATCATCTATGGATTAAGTTTACGATGTCGTGTAGACGTTCTACAAAAAAAATATTCTTGTAGGTCATGACATGTTACCTGACAATTTGATACAATCGATGTGTCTTTGATGGGTAGTGAAAACTCTGTGTGTCTAGTGGAAACTCTGAATGCAATACTACGCGAATTACAAAGCATATTTATGAAAAACCTGAAAAATTACGTCACACCATCATCTGTGAGTTCGCTCACTCAATCTTGTGAGACAGAAGAAATTGTATTAACAGTGCAGTGCAGTTGTATCTCAGTTTTAAACTCACACTAAAAACTTTTTGTTACTGCTAACACAAACAAAATAATCGGTACAAAAAGAAAATCATATTTTAACTCTACCATATTTTAACTAAAATTTTAATATAATTATAATATATTATTATGAAATTTAAACTAAGTATCCAACCAAGTAGCGCAAAACCAGAAAACTCAGTGTTTGAAAGCTCAATTTGTTGCACATTCGAACTGCTGAGATCATAGTACGAAGGTTGATGGCGTTGAGAATTATATTTTTTTTTCACACGCTCCACTGAAACCAGTTAGAGTGCGATAACTGTCAACAAAAGGGTTGACATCGGCGTTTGATGGTACGAGTATCTCTTTTGTTCAATTCCACCCCTTTAGCAAACCATCCAACTGTTGGGTGATTGGTAGCTGAAGTGACCATTCAAATTTACCCCATAGAATGAAGTGCAAAACATCGTTACAAAATGATTGTCTAAAATATAGTAGACTATGAACGTTGCCTGGAACAAATTTCTATGTATCAATATCCACAGGTTTTAATTAAGCTAGTGCTAATAATAGGGTGGTTTTATTCTTAGATTATTCATCTATTCCTTCATTCTTGGAGATAAACAAGTATAAATAGTCACTTTGGTTGAACAGTAATTGAAAACGATACATACACAGGGAAGCAAAATCAAGAATCTGACCGACCAGGAATCAAACCCAGCACTTGGACTTTTCTCAGATAAACTCAAACTATGTTTTTTACTGTCCCACGGAATTAATCTCGAATCCTATACAAGTACAACAAAACTTTTAGATTTGACAAAGTACCAAAAAATATTTATTTGAAATAGTGCTACACACAGAAGTCTCGAAGTTACGTTATGTAAATACAACTTTCCGACTTCTGAATCCATAAAAATACAAAGTTATACAAATTTTACCCGTTTATTGGTTTCAACCTTTTCTACTGACTTTGCTTTGGAATAAGTACATGAAACTTACTTGTCAAATACGAGAAAAATCCATGATATCTCAATTTTCGATAGTAATAATACGACCATCAGTCACACACGAGAGCATTAACAAAAAAAATCGATAGCATATAGGGGTCTACTTTCATCAACCCCTTTGCGAATGTCACAAAAAACCCATTGCGCGGGGTTTTGCGATATGGTTGCCACACAGCTAACAACGCTGGCACAGTGCGTGTGTGTCGGTCGACTTCAAACACAATATTTGAATATCTTCGAAGAAGTGTGCAAGTTTCCTTTACTGTAAGCACAGAATATATAAACGGTATTACCCATAAAAGCGTCGTGGAATAAACTATGCTATTTAAATAAATGAGAGTAAAAATAAGGAACCATTATTCTTTTTCATATTCATAACATTATTCATATTATAATTTATTTTTGATTCTTTTTACAAATTAATTGCACTTTGTAATACAAAGAAAAATGTTCTTTTTCTTTCCTTTTCTTCGATTTGAAATTCAAAACATCTTGGCCCGCTTAAATCTCATTAGCCTTGTACCGACGAGGCCAATCCAATCTTTTTGTACCTACTGAATTTGTCTCGCTTTACATATACTTTCATGCTGTTGATAGAACATTTATCATAAAAGTTGCATTTTCCGTTCACAGAATTGAAAGCGATTTTTTGATTGGCAGCCCTAGAACGTGGAGAGGAAGCGGGGAGGGATTTATTAAATGGAAGAAAGGGTTGGGGTGCAACCCCTGCCGCCATGTTTTATTCATGCTCGAAAACGAATCTGTAGAGATTCCGATCAAATCTTTTGTTAGTTTGCTATGTGCTTTCGTTCCACATAATAGGTATGTTTACCTACTTGAATGTACCTATACAAAGAACAATTTCTCTGTATAAAGTTGTAGCATGACTTATTTGCAAATGATAGTGTACTGACTGATGATGTTACAAAACAAACGTATGATTTAATTACTGGCAATAATGAAACAAATGTATACTTAGTATAAGAAATAAAATCTAATCAATGGTCTAGTTTCCTTGCTTAAGGACCTTTATAGAACCTAGGTCGGTTGTCGACCTTACAACCCACTCGATGAAAGAAGGTAATAGAATCTCCGCAGCATAGCGGTCAGAGCGTCCAGTTCTCGATCCTGTGGTTCTAGATTCGAATCTTGGTTAGAAAAACAGTCAAAATCACTTTTTGAAACTGTTAACAGGTTGGGAGTTAAGGACATTGAATTTGCACACTGAATCACCCAATTATCCGAAAAGTAAGATGTTCCGTGCTTCTGAAGGCATTTGAAAGTAGTCACAGCGAGCTGGTAAAAAGCTTTTGATGGCTCACTCCAGGGTTTGTGAACAAAGATTTTTGTAAACGCGTTGTCGTCCCTTTTTGTTAGTGAATTTGTTTAGTATTACGACATTCAAATACGCTATCAATATCGTTATAATGATGATCATAGACTACCTATATTGTAGATTTTATCGGACGAAATTTAAAGGATTATATACTAACAATTTAAGAAATTTTGATATTATATAGGTATATATTTTTAAATAAAATTGTTTTCAATCAGCGTTAGAAGCCATTTATAAAAAAATTGGAACCCTGGTTTATGAAACCTGCCAGAAGAATTTCGTTTTTAATTGTTTTCTATGATACAAAAATTTACAAAATTTTAGTTCGTAACATAAAAAAGTCGTCGGTAACTATTTTGTCCATTACCGAGTAATAGGTACCTGGTTCGCAGGTGGTAACTAGTCATCGATCAAATGTGGCATTTACTGCCGTTCACCTACACCTCACTATACAAAATGGCACAAATGGACATTCCTAATCGCCTTGTCCTTTTTAAAACGTACAAAAGAATGCTTCAAAAATCGCTACTAAAAGACTTTTTGGTAACGTTTTTGCTCACACATGTGACTTATTAGTCTTAACGAGTAACCACGTAAGGTATAAATTCGTTTGCAGAGTGTGGAGAGATAATGTGCACTTGCGAGCTTAAAAAATGGCCAAACCTATAAAAAAGTGCATCGATCATGCTTCTTTGTGGCAGGAAACTATTCGTTTTTAAACGTGTTTTTGGGTTATTGTACCCTGAAACACTTAATAGGTAGTTAGGTAGGTACGTAATGCTCTTTTATTTGATTCTTTGGGATATAAAAATTATAGACTATGCTATTTTTGTAACGCAATTTAAAATGATTCATTCGTCTCACTGTGCATATATGAATAGGAATTTGATGCCCAAACTCGCTCTAATTTTTTCATTTCACAGTCATAAATTAACATCTGTGTCGTGAAAAATTACTGTTTCAATTGCAAATGTGTTTCCATCCAACATTTGCTGCCCCGCCTTTTAAAATTATGTGAACGAAATCGTAGGACAAATATATGCAGGCTAACTCGACGCGATGTTCTAAAATGCTTATAGTTTTGTGTCCATTAAACTTATCACTCAACACACTCTTTCGTCGATGCTATACTGATGCGTAAATGGATTTCAAAGAGCGTTTGAGTCGCCCATAACGTGGATATCGTGCTAGAGTTACAATAAATCGACAGCCGTCAAGGGGTATTTTTGGACATTTTGAACCATTTTTAATTTATCTGCCCTCGGCCATTATTTTTGGCGAGGGGTCAAGCGAACAATGCTTCTTGGCCATTTTAATGGTCCTTCGCTGAGTGCGTTTTATGGCCAGTTCAAAATATTGGGGCGTCTCAGTATATCCGGAGTACTTATGTACTTTGAACTGCTCATGACAATTATATAAATGCGTATGTTTTATTTCAAATGTATGTATTTGTTTTTGTATTTGATAAAAATTAGAGATATAGTGTTTATAAAATATTAAAATCTCCCTATTACTGAAAATTATTCATCTTAAAGAAGTAACTAAAATGAAAGCTATAGAATGCTTATTTTGGTTTCAGGCTTTGAGAATATTTGTTTAGATTACATTTTTTTGTTCCCCTTTTCATTACTTGATCTTTTAATAGAATGATCAATCAGTACTCCGAAAATATATAGCATACTCAAATTCATCAACGTTATTTTTTTTTCTTTATATATTTATAAAAAAAAACACTATCAACACCTTTCCGACACGCCGCCGTATCGGCGATTCCGTTACAAAGCGATGATGTGAACTTTTCGCACTGAAAAAAAATCCAGTCTTTCCATTATTGTAATGACAATTTCGACATTCGTAAATCGCACGAAATCCTCGATGGTCTGAGGCGATCACGGCTGAATCGGACTCGCAAATTGGCGCTAAGCTGAGGGTCAAACACAATGCCCCGGTCACACATATTGACACCCTGACAATGCCCAGGGGTCACTTTTATTTGTTGCAGAAACTTAATTTATAATCTTTTCACACACGCCATTAAGAAGATTACTACCCTTTTTCCTTGATAACAATTGTACATTGTTACATTTTTGGTGCAAAATAAAATAAAATGTAACCGTATATTCGTGGCCGCCATTGTAAAGCGCCCGTTGCTTCGATTGACATATTTTCGAATTTCGAACTTCTTGTGTTCGAATGTTGATTTATGTTGGAAATTGAGGATTATAAATTAGAAAAAAGAACCCTTAGATATGGGAAGATGTTTGGGTTATGGATCAATAGATGTAGGACACAAATGGTCTAACGGTCAAGTCAGGTCGCACACGCATTATGTGAGAGGTTAACGATAAGAAATATTAGACAATACAATAAAGAGGAGCAACCAAAATGTTTGACCTGTGGACTTCAGTATGAACATAAAAATATTATTATAATATTGACTGTTTTGAGTTGTCTGTAATAAGGATTTCTCAAAAATGTTGGAATTTTAGCATAAAAATAAAGAAAAAAAGTTCTTGTTACTTTCGTCAAAATGTATTTGGTAACACTAGTTTTGGCATTATCAACCGATTGAAAGGTTTACAAAACATATTTTTTTTTATATTTAATTTGATACTCCCTTATAGGCAGCTAAATTCATTTTATATGTTGCCACTTATATCACCTATCCCACTTATACCACTTATCCCCTTTATACCATATTTATTTCCTAAAACTGTTCCAATTCCCTATTAGATGACGTGAAATTCTAAGAATTGACCCAGGTTGTTCAATATTAAAATTGATAATACAAATAAAATTCTCTCGTTTGGTATTATTATGTATATCCCGTCATTCAGACACCAAAACTATCAAAACAAAAGCGAGGGTCAAATCCATATGACAATTTAACAACAATGTCATGGGTGAAATTTTAGCAAAAAGCAATAAATATTAGCCCCTGACATTTTGACCATTTTGACCCCTCCTAGTTTAACACAAAGGACTCAACGTCTTATGGTCCTGACCCGTACCAACAACTCCAATTGCAATGCTTATTGAGATAACATAAATTAAAAATTTTTGAATACAACGGTTAAAAATAAATCTTTTATTGACAACGTGTTCTAATTTTTAAATGTTATTTAACGTTTTCTTTTTGTTGTAGTTGTAAATGGATTTCATAGTTAGTCCTCGTATGGTATTGTACATATTATTAAACCACAATTTTCCGGTTGATACCAGAAATTAGGTACACTCATAGATAGGAGTATGTTTTACCGGTGGTTATACATACCTAAAAATATATTAGTACATACTAGCATAATACAAAGCAATACAAACTATTCTATAAAAAAATACACAACTTTTTGAAAACACCCTAACACGCTCAAACTTAATGCCTTACAATATAAAAAGCTTACACCTTGTAAACATACCCCTAATCAAGTGGAATTACCACGACTAATAAAAACCTTTTAAAAAACGTGAGAGAGATCACTATCTCCGACAAAAACGCACTATACAAAATAACGCGTGATTTGGGATAAAAAACACCCCTCGAATATCGCTACTGGCTGAACGACTCTGGCTGGATAAAAAACGCGGCAAATCATTTTACTGTTTTTATAAACCTGACTTTATAAAAATCGACCCCTGAACTAAGTAAATGGTGGATGGGTCTTTTTAGAGAGTGTGAAGTGTAATTTGAACACAAGTGCGTATCAAAGCACGTTTTTTAGAACAGGGGGCCGTTTCACGAAGCTACAAGTTACAAATTACAAGTACAATTCGACGTACATTGCGTAGACAAAAAGATAAAACGATAAGGGCTTACAGTTTAGGCAAATTGGCCACGCAATGTATATCAAATTGTAACTTGTTACTAGTAACTTGTTGCTTCGTGAAACGGGGCCCAGGTTGTATGATATTGCTTTTTTTATTACACTTGTTATTTTAAATTTAAAAGTTAGTTATGGCTGTTATTTCATGGCTTTATTTAGTAGGTACTTATATTTTTTTATTTATCTTACCTAGATCTAGATTACATGCAGTTCTACTGGAATTACCTAAAATCCTTCCATTGAGTTTCAATAAATAAAATGACCTCGTCTGAACACCCATCGCGTATTTTACTTTTCGCAATAAACTAAACACTTTCCGTTTCTTTCAAAGAAAATAAAAGTTTTAGCAAAAAATGCGACCAATTGTTCACTTTTGGTAACATTGTTTTGTGCAAAGTCCTTCCAAGAATGCACGCTAAAATCTGCTACTGATTTTGTGTTACATCTATAAAAAATAAGCATTGGCATTGAAATTTTGGACTCTTACTTTTGTTACGCAAAAAAAGTTTTGTGGTGATTCTAAAAAGTTCTAAGTAAATCGTAGGAAGGTATTTTTTTATAAGAACTTAAATACCTGCGTCAAGAAATAAGCACTTTAAAACGGAAAGAGCTGACCGGACAGATTTAAAAATAGTAATCCAAAAATGTTAATACGAGTAATGCAAGCTAAACCCGCAACAAAAAATGTTTTGAGCAATTATTATTTAGAACTACTAAAACTAAAAACTAAATTCTTTCTAAAAAATCGAGACATTGATGTCTTTGGCGACAGCTTTCGAGATCCAATACTTTGGTTTTATTTTATCTTTTTTTTTTTCATTTTCGGAAGAGGAAGCGCGGCAGCTGCGTCTCGTGCCTTGCGGTGGCGCAGCGCCTGCGACGCTTTTTGCACGCTCAACTAACAGCCATTTTTTTTCTTTAAAAACTTTTTGTTTTTCGAACGTTAATTTTTTTGACATCGCCGTTGAATCAGGTGATACATCTGTTTGGCTTAACTTATCTTATTTTCGTATGAAATGTACCGAAATTCGCATGACGCGGAATAGAAATGTTACCTATTACGTACATTATACTTCAACGCCTATAATAGAAATAAGTTATACTTTATTGACACCAAAAAGTTACAGAAACACAGTACATATAAGTTGTAGAAGAATCAAGAGGCGGCCTTATTGCTAATGTAGCAATCTCTTCCAGGCAACATGAGGATATAGAAATAGTATTATAGAAAAAGGAAGTGGGTCGGTGGTGGTAGCAATTTGATAACGTTTAACATAAACTACATACCAATGGTAACTGTACTGTAGATATGTAATGATTACATAATTATTTACTTGAATCATACAATTACGTTAATGCATTCGTAGTCACATAATAGCACATATTGTATTTGTAATGACAAGACAAAGTTTAAAAAAATAAAATATAATATGTCGCACTGCGCGCCAATTTTGGCTACTGAATGGTCTACGGATAATTTATAGGGACCGGCAGCTGAGACCGGTGGTGTGTGGTGGTGGCCGTGTGGCGTTACGTCCTTAGCTAACAAAAAAAGTTAAAACGTTCACTTTCATGGGTCACTTTATTTGCACATACAGGGTGTCGGTGTTTGACTAACTCAAAACTCCGACGTGAAGTTAAGAAGTAAAAAATAAATAAAACAATATTAGGTAGATATCATACTCGTAGTTGTAGTAAAATGATATTGAATGTTTAAATTTAAAATTAATATATTTAATTATATATTATTATGTTAATTAGTTCTCTCTTTATACATAAGTGAAACCACAATGGCTAAAAATATTATGGGATAAAATGAAACTTAAATCGACACACGAGGAAATACCAGTTTATTATGGTAAGGAAATTGCGTTGGTAAATTAGTGTGTTGATTTGGAAAGTTATGCCTAAAAACTAAGAGCAGTTAAGAGGAGAGAAATAAAAAAAGAGATTTATTTGTCCTATTAATACTTATACTAAATATATAATATAACCTGGATATTTGTGACTTACACGGATTTATCACGCTCTCATGCCTCAAGTGGTCAACAGAACTTATAACTCATATATAATATTAATAGCTAAACTTATATTTTATAAGTACACAACATCAACATCAACGGCCCGTTACAGTCCACTGCTGGACTATGAGCCTCCTCCACTTAAGTGGAGGGTTTTGCCATAATCTCCACGCTTGGCAGGCGGGTTTATAAGTACACACATTGATAAAACTCTTCACAGCGAGAAAAATCATACAGGATAAAACCAAAATGTACCTGATAATGTATGAGAAAAATGTGAAAAAAAACTGAAATAAAATTCTTGTAACACTTTTACCTCGATGTAAAATTTATAATTATTATCCTGTATACCTGTGCAAAACTGTTCCACTGCACAATAGAGACGAGTGGACGTCGCGAAATATTGCAAATGTTGGTCAGTAGCAGGAGGCTGCTTGGTTCGAAACAATTGGCCACCGCTTGCGCAATAAATTATAAAGTTTTTTTTTTACAGCGCATTTAAGCTACTCTCGTTTTCTTCCCCCGCTATTTTTCTTTCGGGTGGAACGAAACGAAAACGAAGCGAAGAAGCGCCACGTGGCAATTGTTAGCTATGTTCTACCTGTAGTGAAACGATATTCAAAATAACTTTGTTTTTTTTATAAGACATCGTTTTGTTTGTTCCGATTCCTATTACAAGAATGAATACTAATCACTTGTTTGTGCGTGATGCAGTCATAAACATCTAAACTTAAGATAAAATACATACATAAATAATAAATTTATCTTTCTTTCTTTCTTTCTTTACATAGAAAACGCAAAAAATGACACATTTTTCAGTTTTTTTTTTCAGTAGGAAATCTGTAAAGTCGATCAATCTGCAGCGACAACCGCATTCTTTCTATATTCCGGATTTAAATAAATAATAAATGGCTAAATAAATGGCTTAAAATCATTCCTAATATTTATAATACGTATTAAAACCAAAATGGGCTTAGCCTTGAACAGCCACAGCAAGAAAAAATCACGAAATATTTTGAAATAATATATATTAAATATATATATATATATTAATATATAGTAAAACTAAAGACATCGACATATTCGCTGATTCTTTGGTTTCATTTAAATTGTCTGTACTTCCACGATGCGCTAGTCTCTAATTTAATTTAATTTAGTTACAGTTGATCGTAGGTGTATCGAAAAAATTTATCTTTAGTGTGCTGTTCTTTCCTGTTTATTATTAACTAATTAATATTTGTCTGAATTTATATAACTTTAATTTACATTTTTCTAATTATTAGCAATTACAACATAGATTCTAGTGCTGTATATGAGTATATATAATATATATATATATATATATATATATGTTTTTCTTCTGTTTGCTTACATCGTGCATGTCGTCGTTACCTGTAACTGGAGTAGCATTTAGCTTTTCATTTGTGTTATAGTTTATGTGGTATTTAATGTATACTCTGTTGGTAACCTAATAAATAAAATAAAATAAAAAATAAAATAAAATATATTGAATTTAACCGCCTATATGGGAGGATTGATAACGCCAAAACTAGTGTTGCCAAATACATTCTGACGAAAGTAATAAGAACTTTGATACTAAAACTCCAACATTTATGTGCTTATTACAGACAACTCAAAACAGCCATTATAATAATATTTTTAAAGGTCAAACATTTTGGTTCCTGTCCTTTGAAAAGGCTTCTAGAAGAAGAATTAGCTTTTCACAGGCTGTGTGTAACGGTAAGAATATTCAGCTTTCAATCCGGTAGTTCTGGACTCTGTAAGAACACCGCGTGAGACTTTCCCAGACCGGTAGGACATTGCAGACTGAATCACCTGTTGTCTGAAAAGTAAAATGTCCGTGCTTCGCAAGACACATTGATCATTACAAGAACCATTTCAAAGGTCTTAGGTTGATCATATCTTACAACTTAGAATGTCTTACAAAAAACAAAAAAAAAAAAAACAAAACAAAACAAATTTCTTTTTTTTTTTTCTTTTTTTTTTATTTACTGTAAATTTAAATAAATTATTTGTATTTTGTCTTCCTCATAGGGTATATATCACAAAAACTTAGCAAGTTCAAGTCCCCGGCCGGCTACATTATCACTTGGTAGAAATAGCAAATGGGTCCGTTAGGGAAAAAGATATTATGTACTTACAAAAGATTTTAAAATAATTTCGCTAACCTTCAAATTACCGCCCGTTTTAAAGACCAAAGTCTGGTAGATATAGGTAAAGTAAAGAGATAGGTCACAATTGAATGTTCCAAAATTACACAAAGTAGGTTAAATCAGCCAATGTTTGAACAACTTGACTTGAGCTGTTATGCATTGTAACGCCTCGTGTCGTGACGTGAGATATCCAAACGCTATTATTATAGTACTCTGTGCTATTATCATGTTAATGGGCAAATAACAAAAGTATCGAAAAAACAACTCAAATACGTATTTTATTTTATTTTTTTCCCTAACTGAATTGATTGCTATGTATACCAAAGTGGTAATATTGTTGATGTGTGGAGTATCTTAGCGCGTCCAAAACTCCTTGCTTCATATTAGTTTTGGTTCTATGTCTTATGTCTATCACATCACATCATCTTGTATCATCGCGCAATAAATTGTTTTCAACTAAAATATAAAGCTAGTATTCTGTGTATTTAATCCTAACCAGAGTCCGCCCTCCAACTATAAACAAGCGCGGATAAGCGGGGGGAGCACTGTAGAAGGCTCAGATCCTAAAGACATACCTATATGTAATAAAGACTATACTAAAAAAGACTTTTAAAAAAAGACTATATAATATATAGTCTTTCTTTCTTAGTCTTTTTTAAGGATGGAAGTAGAATTTACATACATAACGTTAACGTTATGTATGTAAATTCTATTTCCATCCTTTTATATATAAACATGTTCGATCTTGGACAGGGTTTGAAGCTCTTTTCAAGCTTCAATTAACTTTTCACAAAAATATTTTTAGCACCAAAGGAAAAAGAAGGGTGTTGGTAACCACAAGCAAAAAAAGCAACCAAAGTGGGCTTAACCTTGAACAGCCATTTAAAGAAACAATTAAATCACGAAACATTTTGAAATAATTTATAGTGAATTTAGCTGCCTATATGGGAGTATCAAATTAAATATTAAAAAAATAATGCTTTGTAAGACTTTCAATCGATTGATAACGCCAACACTAGTGTTACCAAAATACATTCTGACGAAAGTAATAAGGACTTTCTTTTTTATTTTGATACTAAAATTCCAACATTTTTGAGAAATCCTTATTACAGACAACTCAAAACAGTAAATATTATAATAATATTTTTATGTTCATATTGTAGCCCTGGGCCCCGTTTCACGAAGCAACAATTTACTAGTAACAAGTTACAATTTGATATTCATTGCGTAGTTAATTCGCCTAAACAGTAGGCCTCATCGTTTTAATCTCACTGTCTACGCAATGTACATCGAATTGTACTTGTAATTTGTAACTTTGTAGCTTCGTGAAACGGCCCCCTGAGGTTTGGTTTTTTTGGTCAAGTGATTGCT